>JANRMT010062834.1:1397065-1441021 GCA_026402145.1 Polypterus bichir lapradei
ATCTATCTATCTATCTATCTATCTATCTATCTATCTATCTATCTATCTATCTATCTATCTATCTATCTAGTGACTTTACCATCTAAATATCTGTCTATGCATTGTTTAATGCCCTTTTTTTGTTTGATATACTTTGTTATTCCCTAAGAGGAAATTGTCTTTTGACATGACCTTTGGGAATCAGAGCACAGGGTCAGCCATTGTATAGCACCCCTTTTGTGTCTAGCAATCCATTATATAGCACCCTTCGATTTACAGAAAAGTCGCCCCTCCAACAATTTGCCTCCCACATTTAGCCCCTCACATTTTGCCCCCACCACATTTCGACTTCCACAATTTGAACCTGTAGATAATGAATAGGTTACAGAAATGTAAATAATGCACCTAATTTTTTCTAAATCTTATAATTTATTTTGGTTTAATAAATGCACATGCTAAAATTGCCAAAAAATTAAACACTCCCTTTGAAGCTGGAACATTTTTCACAGTACAGATTCCATGTTGTTCATCTACCATTCTCTTTAAAAACACATAAATGTGGTTGTTATCATCTACCAATTTTCTTTAGCCTCTTATTGATGGAACTCTTTTTGCCATTGTAAATTTCTATAATATCATACAGCACAGTGCGTGGCGTATTTATTAAAATTGCACTGTCTGTGATGTGCTGCTTGTTCTTCAGCACGGCAATGCACTGCCAATAGTCAGGCGGCGAAAACAGCAAATATGTGCTGCGTAAAGGGCGTAATGTGTTTGGACACATTAAAGTGAGTTACGGTGCTGACGAAAAAGCTGTGCAAAATTCAGTAACTCTAGTTCTATGGAATGCTATTTCAATATTTAAAATAAAATCAAAATAAAAAAAAACAATAAAATGAATGTAATAATAATTTTTTAAAAAGTTTAAATGATCCAGGTAGGTGATAGGAAAAATATCGGGGACGAAGTGTGAGGAGCAAAATGCGGGGGGCGAAATTGTATCGGGGTGGAACGTGGGGGGCAAAATGTGGGGGGCAACTTTTCCGCATCCCGCACCCTTCATATCTATCTATCTACAGTATCAATATATACAAATAGTGTTCAGTCAGAAAAACTGTATTGGGCTAACCAAAATGTTGTGAACGACTTTAATTATCACAATTGTAATAGTGTCATCTTCTGCAATAGCTGTTAAAATCTTCCATGTTTTCACGTTAATGGTATGTTTGCCATAGCAACAATTGTAGGTAAGTTTTAATCAAGTAAAACATTATGACTAACTCCATATATTAAAGCTGGCATTAATACTCTTAGTTTTCTTACATACAGTAAAGTTAAAACATGTGCTGTGAAACATTTGTTTACATCCATACATATTAGTTGTTTCAGTACAATTTCTTAATAAATTCTCTTCTTATTTCATGTTTTCTAATTCTTCATGCTGACCACACTTTTCTAGTTTTGTATTCATTCATTCTCATCATAAAGAAAAATGCACTTCTTTTTTCTAAACCTGCTTTCTCCAGTATAAAGTCTTGAACAACATTGGCCACAAGGAAGGACCCCAAAAGGGATAGCTGTCTATTCTCAGGGCACTCCCATACATAAAGACCACTGTAATGCACTTCAGGGTCACCAGTCTACATGACGCACCTGTCTTTGGACAGGTCAACCAGCATCTTAATAAATGTCCTTAGAGCAATCTGAAAAGCAAGCGACAGTAGGCCCGGGAATGTCTGGAGCAGTTTATTAACAGATGGAGTGCCAGAAATACCAGAGCTGTTTTCAGAAGCAGCTAGACTTTGCTATTAATAACATGGATTTAACTATTGAAATAACTCTTCATCATCTTCTTCTTCTAAGTCTGCAGAAAGGGCAGTTTACTTCCTCAGCAGTTCCCAGAGTTTAATTTCCTTCCTTTCTACTTCTGGTGTGTGTTTGTGTACGGCTCCAGATTGCTCACAGATCTGCTCCTGGGTAAATCTTGGGTTTCCAGTCTATACGCCGCAGCTTGTCTTTTTTTGTGATAATGAAAAGAAACAGTAAAATTTGCTTTTCCTTAAAAGCTGTAAAATGTTTGTAATGATCTGTGGGAATATAAAAAAACACGTTGCCCAAACTATTGCCATGGTTGGAGTTGTGTGAGAATAGTAACTGCATGAGGTAGTGTTCTACTGTAAATGGCCTTGGCATCTTGACAAGTTTATATTTCCCAGGAGACATTTATCTTTTCTGCAGATACAGTTTTTTTAAACATTAATTCCAGCTGCTATCAGACATTCTCAGTTACTGTGATGCAGTAGCCACGGCCTTCAGACTTTGACATCTGTTTGTTTGAGTAAAACAAACTGTGTTGCATTATGCAGAGTTTCTCATTTGAAGGTTACACGCCTGCACTGGTGCAACAAGAGGGTCACCATGTTAACATGACCCTGTTAGTGAGTTCTCTCCACCTTCTGCCTATCTGAGGACTTTGACAGACAGACTACTCAAGGAAAGAGCCAGCAGCAGTTTCTCAGCTCCTTGAACCTTTTCAGGTGGGTCTAGCAAGTCTGTGTTGGGAGTGGGACTGAACAAGATCTGCAAACAGCCACATCACATCGGGAAGTGCGCCCTTCTAACCAAAGCATTTCGCTCACAAGAAAGAGATATCAACAGACACTTCACCTGCACATCTCTCTTAGCCTGGCTGAGTTATACACATGCTGCTTATGTCCCACTGCTGATGTGTAGCGTCATTTTGGGCTGCTGTGCACTTTCATGCACTGCATAAAACAGAATGATTCAGAGGAGAACTTCCAGTAGAGATCTGAGCAGACGTCTGGCACATTTTGAATTAACATTTTAAGATATCTCAAAAGGAGCTTCAGATACCTTCTAATGCAGGTCACTTTTTAAGACATCTGAAACTCACATATCCAGACAGCTCAACAATTTTAAAATATCTGCAATATATTGTGAGATATCACAAATGCATTTCAAGATTTTCATTTTCAGATTTCTCAAAATAACCGTTCATTTCAGTGCATGTCAAGTACATTCTCAGATATTTCAGATTGATCTTGTATGCATTTTCAGATATCGTGAAATGTAATTCAAATTACATCTTGTAAAATTTCCTATTCTTTCCATGGGTCTTCCCATCTCTTTTAAGATATCTTGAAGTGCATTTCACAGTTTCTTAAAATGTATACAAAATGAATGTGAAATATTTTAAAAATGGAGAGGAACCTATTTTGTGATATCTGGGAATGTATTTTAGATATCTTAAATTGGATTGTCGATATTTGAAAATATTTAGATATCATAAGTCAATGTCTTTTTAAAGGAGTCTTAAAATATATTTGAGATATCTTGACAAAAAGCTGAAGCTATCTTGAGGAACATTTTTAAATATCTGGAATGGGCCAGACACACATTTCAAGATACCATCGAATGAATTAAGATATCGAAAAATATATTTTAGATCTCTGACACGAGTCAATATAACAATATCTGAAATACATTTGAAGATAGCTTGATTATATTTTCAGACATCTTTAAATAACATCCAGACTCTTTTGATATATCTGGAATGCAGATATCGCACAATACCTTCAGACATATTTCAAGATATCTTGAAATCTGTTTGACAGCAAACAAATGTGTTCTCAGACATCTGAAATTGATTTTAAGATATCTTTAATACATTTTGAGATCTCTCTAAATGTTAACTCAGCTTACCATTTGCACACACTTAAGGGTACACTTAATGATCATGTTTACTATATAAGGTGTCACATTAAACATAGCTGCTTACATTATGTATTTGAAATATGTTAGCACTTGTACGAGATACATTTTTCTTACTGAAATATGAGAACAGTTTTTTTTCGAAATGATTAAAACAGTGTCACTGTCTTAAAATGCTCAATGTACTACTCCAATTTGAAATGACAGAAAAAGGGAAATGAACACTGCTGCAAATGTCAAGGAAGTAAACATCATTTCACACTCTAAATCATTTGTTTTGCAAAAAGCAGGTTATAATATAACATTATATAAACAAAACTCCATAAGGCGTAATGAACCTTCAGTGTGCAGGAGTTTCAAAGAAAAACTTTGAAAAGGATTAACATGATTGGTTCTTTAAAATACATGTCAGTTCATGTAAAAGCAAAATGGAATGTGTAGCTTAAAATAAAGATTGCCAGATGGTGGGCTAACAGCCAGCATTGTAAAAGTGATTGACACCTACCTCCCCCTGTCCAAAGCATCCAGATTGTGTTTCTCACTTTTGTGTCTAAGGTAGGAGCAAGAAGAGAGATTTTGGTGGATGTCAGAAGCAGAAAGGAGGATGACATTTTCCTGAACAGCAGAATGCAGATAGTATTTTGTCAGATGTCAGAATAAAAGCGCTGTTTTGAAAGAGGTAGGAGGGACAATGGAGTTTTTTTGTAGCGAGCAGGGAATTTTCATCAGAGGACAGATGCCGTTTTGGATGAATTAGGAGGCAGGATGGAGCTTTTCCATAGGATGGGGTGCTATTTTGTTGGGAAGAGGAGGATGTCCTTAAAATGGACATCATATTACTGCAGTGGTGTGTAAAATGACTGATATTTAGTATATAAGTTGATCAATCTTTTGTACGTATTTTGTAATGTTAAAGAGTAAGGAAGCTGGATCAACCAGTTTTCTACCCCCAGAGTTTCATTGATGAGGAAAGCATTATCTGGGCGAGTTTTAAGATTTTATATATTCTTTATTTCATGGTTATTACACCATATTATAAAGTATCTGAATTGGGAATGGGGTTGTGCATGAGCTATTTCATTGCTGGGACAAGTAGACTTATTCCATTGGTCTAATCATTGTGAAAAAGAATTGGATGGAGTAAGAGAGTTGCCCGCATTATTAGTCCAGGATTTCTGAAAATATATCTTTTACTCCCCCATGACCCTGTAGTTAGGATATAGCGGGTTGGATAATGGATGGATGGATGGATATCTTTTACTCATATACTGTTATATGACAAGGCAGTAACAAAGACTTCTTATGGTTTTAGTAACACTTACAAAGCATCGGTCTAGCAAGTATTCATCTCTGTTGCCTACTAAAATTAAATTAATTTTGGAATAGTCAGAGGTGACTTGCCATACAGAGAAGGCTACCAGGGTTATAGAGATGACCAGGAAAGGAAATGTAAGACATGCAGAGATTTTAAACCAGAAAATTATTGTCCTATGACTCAACTAAACCAAACTGTTAAGCAAGAATCATAGAGAGGAAACTCAAACAAAACTCAAGAACCAGGAAATCAGAATTTTGAAATTCAAATACAAATATAAAGGTATCTGAAAACTTGAACAAGAAAGGGTCATTATAGGTAATCTTTCAACTCATTGCATCAGTGGAATCACTGGAAGCAAGCCATAGCAAAATGGCAGTGCACTTGAAAATCAAGATGGCGTCAAAAAAGGACACAACACCTTCATCCCTGGAATAGTCGAATACTGGTGGTGCAGTGAAGGAGATCAATCACATCCTTGTGGGTAGATGCTGGAGGCTCCTACAGAACTTAAGGGTCTACAGAAGTGTCCAGTTCATGACTTCTGACCAAAGACTTGTTGTTGCTACTCTGAAGATCCAGCTTAAGTCCAGTAGGCTACCTCCTTCTAGAAGAATGAGTCTGGACCTGGAAAAATTCCAAGATCAGGATGTTTCTAATGAGTTTGCACACAGTTTGTGTGAGGATGTTGTACAGCATGAACCTGCATGAACAAGAAACAGTAGAAATGTGGTCAAAAAAAGATAGCTGCTCATCAATCACCACACCAAGGTTTGGTACTGACTTGGCAGGTGTTAATGACAGTGAGTTAAGCTGTACAGAGATGGGAAGTTGAACAAACTGGCTGGCTGGGATCACAAGAAGCTTTGTTTTTGCCAGATTGAGATGAAGATGGTGGTCCTTCATCCAGGTTGAGATATCAGTAAGACATGCAGAGATTCTAGCTTTCTAGCTGATTGTGTATGATACTCCAGAGCGAGCGTCTGGTACAGCTGTGTATAATCTGCACAGCACTGATAAGAGAAACCTTGGGATTGGAAGATGGAGCCCATGTGGTGCAGAAAGAGAAAAAAGTAGAGGACCCAGCACCAATCCTTGGGGTACACCTGCGTATTTCTGGTGTGCTTTTGACAACTCACCTCGCCAGGACACATCTAAGATGTATATCTCAAACCATCTGAGAGCAGTCCCAAAGATGTGAAAGGTCAGAGAGGCTGGCAAGAAGGATGTCATGGTGGACCGTGTCAAAGGCTTAGGAGAGCAGGATCAGGACTAATGACATGTTAGTAGCTCTAGCAACTCAAAGCTCGTTGACCACAGTTTGTAGAGCCATCTCAGGCGAGTGGTTCCTCTTGAAGCTGGACTGGTTGGAATCGAGCAATCCATTCTGTACAAGGAAGGAAGAGACCTGGTTAGAAACAGCATGTGCAAGTGTTTTGGAAAGAAAGGAAAGTAGGAAGACAGGCCTGTAATTGCTAACTTAGGGTGGATCAAGTGTTGGTTTTTTGAGAAGTGGGGTTATCAGAGCATGTTTGAAGATTTTAGGAAATTTGCCTGAGCTGAGTAAGGTGTTAATGATGTGTGAAATTGCAGGAATGAGTGAGGGGGAGATGGACTGAAGGAGATGTCAGTGGATAGGATCAAGTGGACAGGTAGTGAGGTGATTGGAGAGGAGGCCAGAAACATCAGTGGCAGAGAGTAGAGAGAATGTGATGTTTGGAAGGAGGCATAATGGGTGGCAGTGAGGGTGAGAACTGATGGCAGCCACACTATCCTGAACAAATGTGACAGTGTAAGGAGCAGACAAGGAGGTTGGGGAAGGGGGTTGAGGAGGGTTAGGAAGGGTGGCGAAAGTAGAGTACAGAGAGTGTGTAAATATTAGTAATTAATGCATTTTTTAGTACTTAAAATAAAGGGTTACTGGTTTCAAAAACAAACTATGCAAAAACTGGACATAATCCATAGTATACAAGAATTAAACTTTGAATTTTCAACTAAGTTGTAACATTGGCTAAAATCATTTAAAACATTCCATAAGGCAAAAAAGCAGACAAGCGCCATACTTTTCCCCAACAATTTGTAATTCTGATTTTCATTTTCTACAATGCCTGTCACCTTGCTTGTCACGCCAACAGCTTTACATGGGACAAATTGACTGCACAATTTACAATGAGACTTCAACTCCCTGTGACCTTCATTTCTGTTAAGTGCATTAATGAAATGGATTGATGGACAACATATTGCCTTGCATTTTGAAACTGTAAACTTGTAATTGCAAATCTGATTTGTTGGTCTTTTGGGCCTCACTGTGTGCCTATACGTATTCACATGTCAAAGGCTTGGAGATGTCACATCTCCACATGAATCATTTAATACCTCAGTGGGAACAGGAGCTTTCAGTAAAACTTCAGGGAGCCTCCATGATTTAGATAACTGTTAGTTCGTAATCTCCTGGAATGACAATGGGACCTTCCTGTGCTGCACATGTGATATAAATGGAATTACAACAGAAAAGAGCAAGATGTATATTTTTATTTCAGTATCAGCTACACCCTTGCTTTTATCCTTACTGCAATGATGATTAGTTCTTTTTAAATATCTAAGTACACTATACTAGTAGACAGACAGACAGAACTTTATTTATATATAATACACACACACTATAGTCTGAACACACACCAGAATGACTGAAAAGGATGAAATAGAAATAAAGGAATGTGTTCTTTGATTTTCAGGTAAGAAATACAGACAATTTGAGGTATGTTTTAATTATCCTGGGTGTGATGAGGATGGATAGGATTAGAAATGAGTACATTAGAGGATCAGCTCAAGTTGGACGGTTGGGAGACAAACTTGGAGAGGCGAGATTGTGTTGGTTTGGACATGTACAGAGGAGAAATGCCGAGTATATTGGGAAAGGATGTTAAGGATAGAGCTGCTTGGCAAGAGGAAAACAGGAAGGCCTAAGCGAAGGTTTATGGATGTGGTGAGATGGGACATGCAGGTGATGGGTGTAACAGAACAAGATGGAGAGAACAGAAAGATATGGAAAAAGATGATCCGCTGTGGCAACCCCTAATGGGAGCAGCTGAAAGAAGAAGAAAAAGACAGTATCTTAGGAGCTCAGACAGGACTGGTATCATTACCAAAACAGGAGAGTCATGTGTGCTCAGTAAGAATGGCATGGTGCTTGTCAGGCAGGGGTTTCTATTTATAAGGAACATGTATTATGGCCTAGTTGATACAATGCTGAACTATAACCAGTGCTGGTCGAAATCCATTTGGAGTTCTAGGCAGGGTTGATAGACATCATTTCTCATTGTCTATAGCAGTTAGTCGGTATAATTAGACTCTGACAACCTGCATGGGGTGCCCCTCCAATGACAGCTGCCTATTTTTTCTAAAGGATTGACCAGCTCTGACTTTAACCACAAGGCCAGCAGTCATCTCTGAACCAATTTGACTCACTTTGGGACTCTGGGTGGACTGGTTAGCATGTATGTGCCTCAGATATGAGAGATCTAATCAAATGGCAGGACCTGAGAACTGTATATAAAAAGGGTAGATTGGTGCTGAGTCTCCTTTATGTACTGAAGATGAACAGATGGCCTTCCTGAATGATACGAGTGACTGGATTTGGCTAAAAACCTTTGTTAGTTTGGACATTTTTTCATACTGCTGCCAGACTCTTGCATATCAACAAGTGTATAGGCTCAATTATCAATCTACTTTCTGAAGTAACCTTATTCACCTTTAGTGCCCATTGACAACTTTTTCTAGACTTTTAGCACTGGACCAGAACACCCCTAAACTGCTTAAAAAGTTATTTGTGGTTGCTTTCAATGACACTTTTCACAGCTAAGAGTTTTAGCAGCGAGCAGTTTTCAAGCATTTTCAGCCAAACTCTTGTTCCATTGAAATCAAAGGAAATGCTCCTAAAAAACTGGTTAAAAAAAAACAAGAAAACAAAAGTGTATTTTGAAATCATTTTACAGGAAGTCAATGCCACCCCTTGGATGAGCCAGAAGTGAAGCAGTTCATTGAAACTAAAAATTAAAAAAAAAAATGCTAGTGTCGCCCTGCACACAAGTGCGTCAGTTGTCTAGTGACAGCTATTGCGGGAGAGGTCAAGTGCGCATTTACATTACACCTGAAAAACACTCAAAAATGTGTACAAAAAAGCTTCAAAAATATTAAACAAATATCAGAAATTTACAAAGCTTAATTGCGAATGGATTCTTAAGATTTCAAAGAGCTGATGCTGGCTGACACTTTTAGGCTCTTCTAACTTTTGAACTTCTCAGTCTTTAGTTTCAAACTGGTGTTTTTTCCAAGGTGTATAATATTATACATTTCCATATAAACCCCATCACGGTGTGAAGAATAATGAATCAACAACCTTCTAAGCTGGATTGAATAATGTTGTGACAATCTTCCACGCAAACAACAAAGAGCAGGCCACCACAAAATCTCACAGAAAAGGTCAGTCCTGTTCTTATTCTCAGGCTTTGGGCCCACTAGATTGGCCTCACCCCAGGCATCCTGACAGCAAACTCAACAGGCAGGCTTTCGGGTCTGCACATGCCCAGAATGGGACAAAAGGTTTTAAATAATAAAAATCTCAAAAATGTTCACAAAATTGGAGAAAAGGAAAACCCTGACACCTGTGATCCAACCCAACACCAAGCAAGTTCCTTTATATTTAAAGATTAATTAATAAGATTCCACAGGATCATAAAAAACAGAAGCTAAAAAAAGAGCATAAACCCTAAACCTAAAGCAAACAAATCCAAATTTCACCAACTGGAGAAAGTGGACACAAGCCAGAGAATTCATTTACTTATTTGGCTGATGCCTTTGTCCAAGGCGACTTACAACATTTATGATACAATTGGTTCTATTGTTTTGGTTTTCCAATTGGAGCACAGGCAGGTCATGTGACTTGGTCATGGTCACATGGTGTCAGTAGTGGGATTTGAACCCACAAACTCAGGGTTTGAAGTCCAAATCCTTAAACTCTACGCTGCACTGCCTACCTGCCTATTCAATAAAACCAGACACCAAAAATTTTGCAGCTTGAACACTTTTTGGTGTATCTTACAGATGTTGGCTACTATTCACAAAAATCACAATTATATTTTCTTATGACATCCTGTTTTACTGCAATTGTCTATTTTTGTGATTTCCTCCAATACTGTAATCATACACATTCAGTCTAATAATTACAACTGAAACATCTGTGATGATCTAAAAGTGGTGGCACTGCTACTATGAATGCAGCACGATATACCAAATACTGTTGTTTCCGTCACAAATGTGCTAAGGAGTCCCAGGACATTGAAAAGAACCAGTCGCTATGTACGCATCTGGTTCCAGGGCAGAAAAGTGTGACACGTAAAATACTTGTCGACTTAAAATGTGGACTGATGAAAAATTTTGTGAAAGCAATGAACAAGAAAGATGAAGGATTTCAATATTTGAGACAGAGGTTTCCACAAATAACTGATGCCAAGATTAAAGAAGCAATCATCAGTTATGATCTGCTAGTGGGCCTGGCAGAAATCAAATAGAAGGCAGTCATGGATGTTGTTGAGAATTTTCCTGCCAACTGCAGAGCACCAAAGGTGGAAAGAAGTCCTTGTTTTGCAAATAACAAGCAAGTCTCACATTTTTTTACACCCAATTACTTGTTCAAATCCCAAGTCATGATTGGCAAGTCTTGAGTCATGTCTTAAATGTCGCATCAAAATCTCAAGTCTTAAACTTCAAGTGCTAAGCAAGTCAATATTTGTTTATCAGCAGATTTAATGGCATTTTTTAGATCTCGAAAAGCTTTTAAAAATGTGTTAGTTAAGCTTGTTGGATTCGGTGTTACAATCCCATATTGTAATTGGCCATCATTCCTTGAGGTGATGTTTCCTTGATAGTCCCAATATACCTCCAGAGAGCTCAACAGTAAATCCAGGCTTCTCAGGTGACCCCCTCCACCTTTACCCCTACTGATGGTCAACTTGTCACCAAGTTTTTATTCTTCATTTTCAGTCTGGACCAGTGACTGCTTTGCTCAGCGGCCTCTCCAATGACTTGATTGCCTATCCTCAGACCCCCATCTCTTTCATCAGACTAGTGGTTGACATGGCCATAAAAACCCCTGGAGCCGACCTCCACAGGCAGCACCTGTACTTCCCAGCTCTTCTGTTTTGCCTCAACTGCTGTATCGAAATACTTCAGGTTTTTGAAATTGTACGCTTTACTAACATTTATCCGTGGCACCGTTAATTCTGTAATGAACAGGGCCTATTGTGAGGATGACCACAGGGTCACATCTGGCCTAAGCCTGGATGTAATTATTATTAACTAAAAGTAAATAATTATTATTTTGGTAACTAATTATTATTAGTTTCCAAACTATCTATTTCATGTTAATGCGCAGATAAACAAACAAAAGAAAAAAATGATGCAAATACAAATGTAATGTGTCCCCCACCATGACTTCTCCTAAATTTTGCAGTGAAGACTTGCTCTCTTAGCCCTGCAGCCCATTAAACATTTTTGTGATTGCCACACAAAGTCCTCTTCAGGGTGAGTCAGTCCTGATCACTTTCACACTCGGTGCTCACTGAGACCCTTTTGTGTTTTATTTGCTTGTACTTTCATGAGGTTGCACCCCATTCAGGCAGTACACATAACTGTTTTAAAGGCTGCTGGCCATCAGGTGTGAGTACATGTGGTGCTGTGTTGTAAAGAGGCCGCTGGTTCACTAGTGCAACATACCCAGCAGTTCACCCCAAAACTAGTCCACAACTCTGACAAAATCAAACTACTATTACTTCAGCAATGGCCAGTGACAGCATTATACTATAGGTTAAACCTTTAGTGAAGCATAAGAAGATTAAGATTTTGCATAATTGTGAAATCTGACACGACGTCTGAATGTGCTGAGTAACTTTCAATGCTGCCAATCACCGATCTGTGGAGCGCATTGAAGATTTACCAGGAAGAGATGATCTTCTCTTTCAGAATGCTGTAAGTGATGGCCTGTTAGATGTTATCCTGTCTGAGCCCAGTAGACAGGCACAGAAACTCATCCAGCACCGCACATGGAGACCAAACTCCAGGGTACTCATTTGGGCCGATTTCAGTTATGACGGATTGCTGGCTTTCTTTGCACTTATTGTATGTAATCAATCAAAAACCTGACGTTGAAGTGTACTGATCAACTAAACAGTTATTTAAAATGCCTTATGGACCATTCTAGATATGATCACGAGTGAAAAACATTTCAGCTCACTTCTCAGGTATTTGCATTTTGTTGAGAACAGCCCACACACCACAAACTACCCAAACTGGCCTTATCTCTGTATACCGAACAACAGGGAAGGTTTATTGGTAGCTGGAAGAAAGAGTTTGAAAACCAGTGAAAAACTAAACCTACTGATGTGCTTTTATTTATTCAATTTATTTTTTCAGTTTTTATTTTTGTTTCAATATTTTCTTTGTTGTATCCATAGTTGCCAAATTGAGTGGTTTCAAGCATAATTGGGACATTTTTAAATCCATTGTGTATGAAAAAAATGGGTTGGACGTGATTCCTCATTTTGGCCTATTTTTCTTGAAACTGTGCAGATTAAAAATGTCTATTTGCATTTGCATGCCCCTTTAGCCTAGGAGAGCAGCTCCATCTTTCCAACCTAATGACAGTAAAATGTCTTCATTTAAAGTGCAGAAGTGTCAGTTTCACAGATTGTTTGTTAACAGTTCGTTCCAATGACCTGTCAGTCACAGCTACTGCTACCCAATCATCGATAAAATTGGGCAGTGCGGGAAGAATCGACCAATTACAGCTCTGCCTAAAAGAGGAAAAACAGGAACGCAAAGGTGGGATAGTGCAGCGCAGAACGTATTTTTGCAGTAACTCAACTACTGTAGGACCACATTTTGTAAATATATAACATATTTAAAAATAGGAAAAAACAATGTATTGAAGGTATGGAAAGATACTTCCGACTTAAAACAAATAATCATTTCTGTTTTTTGAGACAATATGAAGGTTAAAACTGGCGGCATAGTTGGTAATTAATTCTTTTTTATTTGACTGCAAGGTTTCTAATAAACCATTAAACTGTCATGCATTTGGCAGCATATTCTTAAAATGATGGGTCCTGTGTGAACAAAGTGAATATTTCACCAGGATGTTATTGCTTGGGTTTAACTGCATCATTTCTTTCTGATAAGGAAAAAAATGTAAAGCTTATTTCCATGCTGAACAAGAAAGAAGGTAAGAGACACAATGTCTCGGTGACACTCCTGATGAATGTGACACTCCTGCCAGAACGTTGTGTCTCGTACCTTCTTTCCTGTTCAGCGTGGATATGCACTTTTATCTTTTGTACCTTTTCACTGTCTGCAATGTTGTTTTACCTGAAAAGAAAAAAAAATGCAGCACACAAAGCCCAAATGAGCTCTCGTCATATTTTTTTCTACCATCCATCATATGTTGTTTGTTTTTTGTGTTTCTGCTACTGTAGTCATCTGAATTTCCCTCTGGGAATAATAAAGTTTATCTAACCTAATCTAATTTAATTTAAAAAAATCAATTTAAAGGCTTCATACTGTGAATTGTATCCTTGGACCTTAGCCATTCAGGAAAAATACTCCCAAAATTTAACTCTGTGTCCCCGTCCAATCATGCAAACTAAGGACTAATTGGCTAATCGGTGGAGTGACATTCACAGATGTTTTAGCTTGGATGTGTCATGAAGTGGCTGAGTTCAAAAAGCACAGCAGTAAAAACACTCACAATTTTGTCCATTAGAGGGGGAAGACAGTGTCAAATACCCCGACTTGAATCCCAAAGAGCCGAGACAAATCTTGATAAAAATAAAAGGTTGATTTTCACAAAAGCTTGTGCAGGCATAAAGCTCTGAAGAGCTCAAAAAGTTGCCCGAAAGGCAAGGGTAACCACAGAAAACAGAGTCCTAGTGCATAACAGATGGAGCAGAGGTTCAAAAATTCAGTTACACAGTTCCCAATACACGAGTCCAGAAACAAAGCAAATCAAAAGGCAACAGCAAAGACACAGATACTCTGAAGAACTCTCATGAACCCCTAAGAACCATGGGAGGTCCTCCCTTAAAAAGGGTGGAGGGCCGTTCTTGGAAATAATGGGCAGGTAGCCCCTCCCCTTATGGGACCACCCACAAAGCACAAGGGACATAATGAAAGCCCTTCCCCTTTTCCGACATACAATTAGTAAGATGTGCATAATAAATGAAATAAACATTAATACAAATAAATTTTATAAAATAACAAAAACCAACAAGAAATGACACTTTGAACCCCAGCCAGGGAGCCATACTGGTGTATTTGGTTGCTTGAAATGGACTGGCAAGATTTTGTATGATTGGGCGGCATTTTGATCGCAATTGGGAGGTAAAGTGCCTATCAAATCTGGCAACTCTTAACAGCTAAAAATGTTGTGAAATTTACTAGGTACCTAAATAATGTTTTCAAATATCTTTCCTCCTTGTCTTCTTCAGTCTGTCAATCTCTCTTAAAATTGAGAGCTGAAGGGTCAGACACTTTGTTTTCAGTCTTTGACATGGCATACTGTGCTCCAATGGCTTTCAGGCATAATTCTGCGCTATGACATTACATACTCTGCCCCTCGCTCTCCATGTCACTCACAATCTCATGTGCTGTTTTGGTGGTTGATGCTGCTCTTCCACGCTCTTGTACTACTTGCTGTTATTGTGAAGTGGTTACTCAAGTTGAGGTGATTGCTAAGCTTTTATATTACAGTCTTTTTAGTTTTTCAGAGCACCTATGGGGGGCCCAAACAATGCTTCAAGCCCCGGGATACCTCCCACTTCAGTCCACCTAGGAGGTCAATGCATACAATGTGTTTTAGACTTCATAAACAGAAGAGAAGCTCGTCTGACTGATGACTTGTGTTTTACATACTACAATAGAATTGAAAAAAGAAAAAAAAATGGACAAAGACCTGTTAACCCCTTGTATAGCACCAGCTTTGACAGGCAGCATACAGTGAACCCTCGTTTATCACGGTTAATCCGTTCCAGACTAAACCGTGATAAATGAATTTTCGCAAAGTAGGATTCTTTATTTATAAATCGAATATTTTCGCAGTTAAAGTATAGAAAACCTGTTTACGACCTTCTAAATATGTTTTTTAACATTATTAGAGCCCTCTAGACATGAAATAACACCCTTTAATCACCATTACACTCGTATTACCCAATATATTAGACAAAATAAGAGAAAATAAGACATATTAGATGTTACAAATATCATATTACTAGGCGCACTCGCCTTTTAAAGTGACCGACTTTTATCCACAATTTTTGTGCGTTCCATGTGTACATCAGGCATGTAAGTGTCGGGAGTGAGAACATCAAAGTGCCCATTCATAACATCTCCCGAAAACCTAAGTTTTTTTTATCCCCTCAAGTGCCTGTCCAAAGTCATACAATGTCAGCCCGAATCTGTACTGCTAAAGACGGAGTTTCATGCACTAAATAAGCTATAGATGAGAATAAGCAAGCACCATCTCCCCGATATTTACTACGCGGTGAGGCATTTGTACTCCATCAACATTAATTATTTCCAGAGACATAATTTTGTCTATTTTTCCAGCGCATCGTGCACAAAAGCAAGGGAACGATGAGAGCACCAGAACTCTGCTCACATCGTGTCGCTTCATACCTCAAGCCGCAAGTAGTAAGTCTGTAATAAGCGCAATACCGCTACGCTTTGCACTCAAGGGATGGAAGGACAATACCGAACGCTTTTATATAGTAGATTATTGTACTGTACATTTAATTGCACACAACCACTAACCTATGAAGGCACGACCTCAGTAGGAGAGTCTTCACAGGTGGTGCAGTATCTTCAGCAGCTGCGTTGTTGTCTTCAGTGAAGAAGTATTAGGAGTAGGCAGTGGGTGTCTGGGTGCGCGGCTGAAGAACATCTTGATAGGCAGTTGCTGGCGCTGTCTTTTCATATGCGTGAGGAGGCTTTTGTAGGGTATTGCCATCTTTAATCATATCCAAGAGTTTCACATTCTCCTGGATAGTAAGCATCTTCCTCCGGCGCTTAGTTTTATTGTCAGAAGGCTTAGAAAAAGCAGCACGTTTAGGAGCCATCGTAGGGCTTAGATAAAAGTTCTCAAAAAGCGCATGCGTAGTGACGTAAGCGTGTATGAAAAAAATATCGCGATAGAGTGAAGCCGCGAAAGTCGAAGCGTGATATAGCGAGGGATTACTGTATTATCGGCTGTCACTCAAAGGGTCGAACATGACTGCATTGGAAGGTTAGCATGCAGTTGCTTAATCTGACATGCTAAGAGATTTTCAGTCATCTCTTATATATATTTCTCTTCTGGTTCATCCTGCTTCCACTTCAAACCCGGTCACGTCACGTCAAGTCACCGCCCTATATCTAGCCTGAACGCGTGACCTTTCACTTTGGTGGTGACGTGACACCAATGGGGTCATGAGAGAGGAGCGGGGAACGCGGTAGTCCGAAGGAGGAATAGGAATCGAGAAAAGTGGTGTGGGGATGTATGGGAGTCCGCAGCCAGCATGGGGAAGGGTTTGGAAGAGGAGGAACAGGAATCGAGAAATGCCATGTGGGCTGCGTGTGGGGGGGGCCGGGTTTGAAGAGGATGCAGGACGAACCAGAAGAGAAATATATACAGTATAAGAGATTATTGAGTGCAAACTGATCGCTATCCAAAATTCTGAAACAATCTTCATTCCCAGAGTCTCTCGCCTTCCTTCCGACACCAATCTCCCTTTTAAATTTAAACGCACACAATTCCCACTCAGACTCGCCTTCTCCATGACTATCAACAAGTCCCAAGGACAAACATTTGCAAAGATTTGCGTTAATCTACAACAACCAGTCTTCAGCCACGGTCAGTTGTACGTGGCTTTTTCTAGGGTTAGATCTTTCGACTCATTATCTGTCATCTCCAGCAAAACACCTACTCACAACTGCGTCTTTCAAGAAGTATTTCTGTCTTCTTTATTTCTGAATTCCTTTCTCACCGTTTTCCGTTCCTATTCTTACACCGCTGTATGCTACGGCGGGCGTCGGCTAGTATACAGTAAACTGATAAGATCAGCAGCTGCATTCGTCAAGTATGCAACACCCTATGACTAGAAGTTACGTGATATGACGTCAGCTTTCCTTTCAGACTGTCCTATGTCACCTTTGCTTCCTGCATATCATTTAACAGGAGCTTACAATTTTTTTGACTCCTTTTCGACTATCTACAATTAGCTGAAGGACAGATATTGTTCTTTTTTAATTACAGTATGTTAATTAGTTTCTACTTTGTTTTTGATGCATTTGAACAAATCTGTACCCTCATATGTGAAAGTTCTGTATTCAGTGAGTGGTATAATCTATTCTAGCATTCTTTTGTATTGTATTTCTGAGGTGGCAGTGAAAGATTGGCCATCTAGCCGTGCGAAGAGGATTACTTGCGTTCTGTTTTGTGTGTTGTATTTACGCCATTTTGTGACACCGATTGCACTTCCTACCTACTCTCTCTGAATTGCTTGTCTCAAGATTTTTTCCATTTTTTTCCTACATCAAGGCTGGGGGGGGGCTGTCAGAACCATGACCATACATTTTTGTTCTCTTAACAGTTGCACAGCATAATAAAAACCTTTACGGCTGCAGATTTCATGCTTCTTAATAAACAGGTGCTTGCTTTATGATGATGTCTCTCTTTGCTGGAAAAAAAATAATTCCACTTTGTTGCTGATCTAAGTAATCTTCAGGCAAGATTACATCTTGCCTGAAGAAGGGGCCTGAGTTGCCTCGAAAGCTTGCATATTGTAATCTTTTTAGTTAGCCAATAAAAGGTGTCATTTTGCTTGGCTCTTCTTTGCTGATCTAAAATATTAATGTTTAACCACTATAAAAAAAAGCACAGAAAACAGAAATAGGGTTACGGTCTGAAATCGGCAAATCCCATTTAATGTCAAGGTGTCGTTCTCAATCACAGTCTTGTTATGGTCATCAGGTAGACAAAATCCTTTTAAAGGTTTGCGGAAAGTGGGATTGGCAGTGGTCAGAGGGGTGGGTACAGTAATTTGGCAACTTTGGAACTGTGGAGAAGGTGAACAGATAGACGTATTTCCCAGCATCGCTTCTAACCCTTCCTGTGATTCCTTTTTTTCTCAGTCCCATCAGACATGTCTGGATAATCGTAACCTTGACACCACACAAGTGAAAAGACGTTTAAATATCCGAGTCATCAAAACAGTCTGTTTTCAAACTGTGAGCATTAACTGGCACAACCGCTGAATTTGTGTCACCCTGCTAAACAAAAGACATTTTTGAATTTCTGAGAAGCCCAGGTATGGGTAATTAGCTCTCTATGGTAATGATGAAACCACTGTAAACAGCTAATTGTTACAAAATTTGAGTTTTTCCTTGCCTGCCCCTGCTGTTACATTTTGTTATACAGTAATTTCCCAGACAATAAAGTATGATTTTACGAGGGCTGATTTTTAATAGGCTGCATTGTATAACGGTTCACCAATAAGAAGACCTGCTGATTTATTACAGCAGCTAGAAACACCACTGCATGAAATCCAGTCACCGTCACTAATGATGTGGCAAAGCAAAATAATTACTTAACCTCCTTTTACCCTTGCCTTCAACTGCTTTTTTTTACTTGTCACTTAAAGTGTTTTAAACTTGACAAAGGTAAGTATAAATGATGATGATCATAGTTATGAATACAAGAAAAACTTCCTTTTGCAGCTCTAGAGAATGTTAAATGTCCATTGCAATAGAGGACACAGACTGGCTGGCATTCTGGCCGGGATGGGTGTTTCCTTACTCAACCAAGGAGCAGCTCTAATGGATGGATAGATGGATGGAAGAAAGCGGTCTCCTCTGGCCTTGTGTTCTCTCAGCACAATAGAGGGCAGCAGCCCCACACCCACAGACATGCATTTCAGTTCTAATAGGTGGTCCTGCTCGTTTTCTTGGAAGCTGCCAGGTGAAGCTGCAGGGTGGAGGATTCTTTGCTTTAAGGAGGTGATCTGGAAGTGCTTCCTGGGTGTAGACTGGTGGCACTGTAAATACTCCCAGGTCCATCATAAAGTAAGCTGCTCTGCCTCACCCAGATGAGTTGAAGGTCAGCACTCCCTTTGTGGAGGACATGGGGAAAAGGGGAACAACTGCATTGTATTGTGCATTGTGGAAGAGTACGAAACCTGTTTAAGAAATTCACTTGAAAATAAACAGGGTTTGAACCCGGGACACTTGTCTGTTTGGCTAGATGCCCCGAGATGCCCCCTACAGGCCACACCATCCATCCATTCATTTTCCAATCTCTTAACCCAGTCTGGATTCACTGAGAGCTCCAGTGTTTCTGAGCAGCGCTGATGGCAAAGCAAGAACTAGCATCTGTTAAATGTTCATACATTCATTTTCAGAATATTCAGTCTTAGAGCTACAGGGAGCTGGAACCTCTGCACAGAGCATGGGGTGTAAGAGAAGAATCGGCTGCGAATGGATCCCCACTAATATATGAATGATTTATATCCTTGAATAAGTGGGAGTTTTTTTATTGCTTACCTGTCTCCATTAAAATTTGAATTAGGCACCTAAAATTTCATGAAGGGGTGACTTCACATACTCTCACGATCTTCTGAATAGTGTAATATTAATTTATATGGCATACACAGAATAACAACCCTGACTCATTGGTGTTTGGTGTTGCAACATGTTCACATCCATCAATTATATAACGATTCAGAATCATGAGGAAAGTTGGGAACATACCCTCAAATGAGTTTCAGTGCATCACAGACTCATTCACAGACCCGCAGATGGTCATATGGAACCATTTAATGAGCGGGTCTTTGAAATCTGGTAAGCAAACCAGAGCTCATGAGAAAAATGCTTGCAGAGAAGGAGAGAATCTGTAACCTCCACACAAAAGGGCATTCGAGCTCAGGACTCAAAGCTGTAATACAGCAGCACCAGTTAGTGTGATGTTATGCCTCTGTAATAATGCATTTCTAACTTGTCTTACTAAATTGTGTTAATAAACTTTTAAAAAGTATTGGGATAAGATTTTGGGACGACCTAACTGTTAGCTAACCAAACTCAAGTGATGGAGTCAATGGTCTCTGGCTGTTTTTGGCAAACTTCCTTTGTTCTTATGTTCTCTGGTCACTGGGAAGTCTGAGTTCTTAGAGGCTTTTTATGTTGTTTTTTTTAATAAATGAGTAAACTGTGGTCTTACATATGCTACTGCTTTTGCTTCATATTTTAGTGTTTTGGGACTTTTCTGGAATTCTACTCCTCTGAGTCATGCTTGATGATGCATTCTGAAAAGAGAACTCGGTAAGACTGAGCCGTCCCTTGGTTTGTTTCTCCAGCGATGCTGCAGATTGAGTTTCTCCATCTCGCTAGCATTTTATAATTGTACACAAGAAAGCGCACCATTTGTGGTCATCGTGGTCACATTACTTACATTTAAAGGGTAAGCAAAAACATCTCCCGTTCCAGTGCTTTCATTGATAACTTTTATTTTCATCAACATCAGCAACGTTTATGTGTACAACATGCTCTTTTACAAGGCGTGCAGCTCAAAATAAATACTTTACAAACAGTTAAAGAAAAAACTCATTTAGAAATGGAAAATCCCTAAAATTAAAGTAAATTATAACTTAATTTATATTGTTGTTGGTTATGTTTGTTATGGACACATAAAGGTGCCAGAGGATTATTGTGAGCACAATTAAACCAGGAGAAGATTAAAGTAGCGATAAGCAGTGGTCAGGACAAACATGGGACAAAACACAGTGAAAGGCAATCAACACCAAGAAATTAGAAATCAAATGCAGAAAAGAGACTATAACCAGAACACAAACCTTACATCTAGAGCTTACTTGTTTGAAAGCGAATTAATCACTACAAATAAAGAAAGAGTTTAGTATTCATCAAGGGAGAAGGCAGTGTGTAATCTCCGCCATATTTATACATTATCACTACGTGGTCAGACATGCAAGTCCGAATCTCGCTGTACTCCGTACATGTGGTAATACACCATCGCTACCAAAGTCTTGTGTCTTACTCGGTTATTGTTGTTCATTTCTTTGGTCTGCCTAAAAACTGAGCAAGAATGAGAAAAAGATTGATATAGAGGAGGGAATGAACCTCACAAAATCAAAGTCACTATAATATTGTAGTGACCAGAAAACGTTCAGGGCTGTTATTTAAACAGCTCTAAAGTTCAGAGTGACTTTAACATGTGGAGAGTTGTCTTGATTGTTATGCCCTGTAAAAGCGCAGGGTTTTTTGTTGTTGTTTGCCCACAGGCTTGGTGTATGGGCACACGTTAAAAGAGCTCCCTACTCTGAGCTAGAGCAATGACCTGTTAAGCAGCATTTATTTAATTAAATTCAATGCAAATGTATTGCTGAATAATGTTTGGTTAATTATTAAAGGTTTTCTGACGGATATCTTTGTCGTGGACCAATTTTTTTTTAAACACGCCGCACAGACAGCATGACAATATGCAAGGGTCTAAACCAGGAATCAATCAACAAACCGAACGTGCCAATTCAGTTTTTTATTGAATTTATTAAAAGCAAGTAACATTCCATACAAACAAGTCAAACTTAACAAAACTAAATTCTAATGGGCCCTACTAAAGAGAAAGAGAGGAAGGCCAACAGCCAGAGTAAAACTTTAAGAGTAGAAATAAGGCGGCGAGAATCCTTTTCCCCAGTATAACAAGCTTATTCTAAAATATAATTGTTGATTAGACCCTTCCAAGTTTTGATAAAGTTCTGCACATATCCTCTAATGAGAACTGTGATACCAAGGCTGTCCGAAAGGCATTTAAAGACTTTGGTCCAGAATGTTATTAATTTGGTGCAGGCCCAAACCAATTTAAAATTGTTAATTGAAAATAATATTTAAGAATAACATTTGAAAAAACAAAAATTGAGAAACAAAACTTGAGAACAATACATTGAAATATCTTTTGAATATCAAGGCTCATCTATGCAGGGAGCAGCACCATTGCCATCAGCACCCCCCTAACGTCAAGCTGGCCAATGTGTGGCCACCACATGGATGCTCAACAGTGAGCAGTTTCCAACAGCAAAGTCACTTAAAATGGTAGTATCATGGAACAAAATGGCAACATGAAAATCAATAAAACAGCAATAATTAATCAAATTATGTCACTAAATTACAAAACCCAGGCTTATATAGCATCATTGCGTATAACATTTGGACCTTCTGGGCACCTCGAGCTGTCTTTTTATTTCATTGTCTTGTTATGCACATTTTTCAGAATGTTTCTTTAGCTACTTCTCTTTCTCTGCTCTCTGTATGGAGTATTAATTATAAAAAAAATAAAAAGATCAACATAAAATTATCAGTGCAAATTACAGAAAATTTTAACAGATTCCTAATATTGGAATTTGTGTCATCCCTTTTTTAATTTGAGGTTACAGACCTGCTTTAGTTTTTGCAATCTCTACAATAAATGAGCACATTAATTAATTCTGACACCTCTGTCTGTCTATTAAAATGTCAAATTTGTCTTACATCTCCAGAAATAAAACATTATCTGTAACAGGTCATACTGTATATTGAATGTTAATTTTGCCTAACATTTTTACTTGATACACTTCATTAACTGAATGATTCTAATACATTATCATTTATGTTTCTCCTCATTTACAGTCCAGCCTTTGCAATATTGGTAATTTATAATTTGCTGTACATGAAAACATTCTGTGATAAATAAGCCTCCACACATGCTGACAAAATTTAATCACAGACAACGGTGGGACTGTCTACTAAGGGAAGTGTAATGGCAGCTATAGACTGCGCAATATTTAGAAATCGCGGTCAAGTAACTGGTCACACAGCACGATAGAGTCGCCAGTCGTGTATTCGGTGCGATTGACATGGGTGCTTAGACTATATGTGTACATGGCTCCAACAGACAGTTTTTCCCAAGCTTCACCCATTCAAAAAATCAATTTGGGAACAAGTTTTTTAAAATGTTAACAAATATAAGAGCTGAATTCCTGACTCTTGCTATACTGCGCTCTCTCAGTACAAAGAAAAGCAAAAGGTGTAACTAGACACGTGGATGACTCTAACGTTGCTTGTGTTTATTTCCGGTTCTTCCAGTAAATGTTTCCTAAGATGCTTTTGTCATTTGTCATTCAGTTGTATGTGTATTGGTATATATAGTTGGCTTTTTGAAATCGAAAAGAAGAAACAAGAAAAAAGAACAAGTAATACATAGATAGTAAATAATAATTAAATGGATCAATGACTACCAGAATGGGTAAATATAATAAACACATGCAAAATAATGCTTCAAAATAAGCAAAGTAAAGACAGAAAATGAAAATAAACATAGAGTAAGCCAGATATTATACCTGTGGCTGAAACGTGACACGTATGTATTTAATCTTCCTTTATTTCCTTTCATTTTGTAAAGCATGTTGAGATAGTGCTTGCTATAAATGGTCTTCTGTAAAATGAAGACTAACCTAAATAGAGCACACTTACTCAATTAATCTAACTTCAGGGTAAAAGGATATAGAGATATAATTACATCTTTTAACCTGGTGCAGCAAGTGGTGTAGGCATGTCGCCACACTTGAACCCAAGTGCTATGATTTATCTTACAAGTGACCAAGGTGGAGTGAAACCTTTCAAAATCTCCAAGACAACCAGGGCAGAAACTTAACAGTCTGCCCAGAAGAGGTGCACTAAAAAGCAGCCTAGCTTCCACCTGAGTGGTTGGCATTGGCCTACACCAAGCACTCTCAAAGTTCAAAGATGCTCTGCAAAGTCCCAAAATATACTCAAAATTTCACACAAAGATAAGGATCACTGTTAAACCCTGGTTTGTATAGACCAGGGCCACCAGAAATGTTTATAAAGGAAGGATTTATTAAATGAAAGTAAAAATACAACACAAGGATCAAAAAATAAGGACTTGTCTAAAAAGCAGTCCAAGGCAGATGAGTTCCAAATCAAAATCTTCAAGAATAATACAAGAAGCAGGAGCAAAATATCAAGAGCCAGAGCAAAATTACACAGAAGAAAGAGCTACTCACAGGAACCAGCTGAATCCACTAGAGCACATTTGAAATAAGCCACCCTGACTTCACTTCCCAGCCTGCCCTTTATACGGCGGGAGGGCAGTCCATTAATGGTGATAGATGGGTGGCCATGCCTCTTTGGGAATCCATGAACAAAATCCAAGGAACATAAGAGAATTGAAAGGTACAAATAGATACTAAATAATAATCAAACAGAATAAAACAAACAGATACTACATAATTGGACAAATCAGAAATGAACAGAACAATATTATAAAAAAATAATGTACAATAATTAACAAAGAAGATAAAAAGAGTCACTTTATACCCAGGTGAGGTGTGTCCTTTCTAGAATTTCCTCTTAGCCACATAAAAGTCCTTCAGGACTCCACATCTCCCCTCATTGCACTGAAATGAAATTTGTCAACAGTTTAATAGTTTAATATGAGGAAGGATGGCTGTGGCCATGAGTGCCCACAATTGGTTTCTGTTAAAAGATATATTTTTGTGTAGCGTCTTTCTGTGAGGACAGCCCCCCTAATGACACAGCAGTTTTCCCTGCTTCTTCTTAGTCTGTGGAGTTTGTATGTTCTGCCCTTATCTGTGTTGTATGCTGTCCAGCTCCTGTGTTTTTTCTTCCATGTCTAAACATTGTGTATGCTTGGTTAAGTGAGTGAGAATCTTCTCCTACACTTTCCAAATTGTGCACTTTAAATACTTTGAGAACTGTAAGCCGGCAGTGGCCAATCCATGTTGATCTCTAACTGCACTTGAGGTTCTCCATGACCCTTAAATTGGATTTAAAAAGTTCAGAACATGTTTGGATGATCTAGCATTGGTTTTAAAGGCCCTTTGACCTCATCCAGTGTACCACTAGATATTGACAATGTATTATTTTAAGAACTGCAGTCAAATAGTGACCCATAAAGTTGTATCAGGTCCTAGCTAACAATGTCAGCATTTCTACACACAACTCATAAAGCTTTGTTTTCTGTGAAAATCAAAGTAAATAACTATTACAAATCTCAAAATGTAAGACTTCTTAGATGTACATCTATGTTGTATTCCATCACAAATGTTCCTCTTTCATTCATTTTGAGATGTCATTGTATTGTTCTTTGTAAAGCTGCATGGCTGTGGGGTTGGAGTGCAGAGTGATGGTGCTAAAAGCTTGAATCGCCACCCAAAGAGTTCAGGTCTGTTTTGGTGATCCTAGCGAAAGTCATCAGGAACCTTTTCACATACTGATCTTAATTTTCTTAGTTAGCCTTATGAAATTGTTGGGCCTTTTGAAGGTGGTGGCAGTGAGCTGTGTATTGTACATTATGTGTTTAAGGTCAGCATCATATGTGTTGTTGAAGAATCCATTTTAAAGTAATTAACACACATCGGTCATATTCCTTCTTAATCTCGGTTTGCTTCAACTGAAAACTTTCAACTCTATCAATACCTTGCAGTTCTGGAATTAACTGAGTTTCTCTCTTATGGACTTTCTGTTGTGCTGCTATATCTTTTTAGTGAATATATACTGTACCAAAACCACACACAATCCTAATAGTGATATTTCATCAGTGCATTGTATAGCTAAGGTATAACCTTCCTTGACTTGTATTCTACACATCATGCCTTATAACCTAACATTCTATCAAGATTCTTGCTGCCCAGTGGCTGGAGGCAGAAAGAAAAGAGTCCTCTTTGGCTTTCAAGTCCTTCTCATGTGTATTCAATTCTAATGACAATGTCACCATCAGAGTCCAGCTAACTGCCATCCCTCCATGTGAGGTCCATCTGTTGCCAGAACAATTTGGGGACATCATTTAATCCAAAATAGGTTATCCTAGAAATGTGAGAACCACTGAATACCACAGAAGACTTATCAGGGCAAAGTGTGTGAATACCACCTGAGCATTGATCCAGTGAGAAATAGAAAACATATGTTTTGAACAGGAAGGTAGCATCAGTACATCCTTTGCCACCATGCCAACTGTAGCAAAACCATTCACACATTTTCCCATTTAATGCTATTTAGCACTGGTAGGGCAGGAGCCTGTCCTAGCAGCAAAAACCAACACTAGAAGGGGTTGTGATCCACTGCAGGGCGCACTTACATGTAATCTCATATTTACTCACATAGCGATAACACATAATTGCCCGGCACATATTTTGGCTGTGAAAGGAGACCAGGGTACCGTGAGAAAACTCACCTGAAAACAGGGAGAATTTGTGGACTCTGTAGAAATAGAGCCGGGCTTGGATTTGAACCCAACATGGACCTGCTATCCATTCTGACTTAGTTCCACACTTGGCAAAACAAGCTTTATAGGTTTATGGTCTGTACACAGACACATTCTCAAACGCACTTCATCCAGTTCATGGTCATGGCGTGTCAGAGCCTGTCCCCAATCATACTCATTCACACTGATTCCCCAATCAACCAAACATGTAGGAAATGTGAACCCAAGGGGGGTTTGCTGTTCACTGTAATATTATGTAACCCATAATTCAAATAAATTCTTCATATTATTTTAATTATCTGAAAGCACAAAGATTCATTAAATTGTGTTTTAAACAGTATGGTACGCATCTTTGCATATTCTGTTTTCTTTGAGTTTAGTAATTAGATTGCTGTAGCTTTGCTAAAGTGTTTAGTTAGACAAACAATTAAACGTATTTAGAAAATAAAAGCTCCTCTGCTTACATTTTCATCTAATTTCTCTTTACATTATACAAAATACTTTCCTTCCTTTTATCTCTTCTCACTAAACAAGCTATCCTCATGACCCATTTTTGACTAAAGGTGTATCTTCCATCTCAGTCTCATTTTTGTCCCTCTTTTAATTACAGCAATTCACAGACTCCTTTGCACACTTGATAAAGGGATGGACTTTGAGCAATTGTTTGGTGTGGCTGCTTTCATATTGTTACAGGCTATTCTTCTTGGTATCCTGCTGGTGATAAAGTATGTGCTAGAGAAAAACTGTAAGGGTTTAAAGAAGACTTTTTACTGCAACCTTTTAATCAAGCTATCATAAGAAAATAACTACTTGCCCTACTCACTTCATAACAGGTCAGAACGAGTTAAAGATGATCTTGTGGTCATCTAAACTGACACATTAATCACAGGTTGGGAGCGTCAGAGAACATTAGAACATTAGAGCACTCTAGACGAGAAGAGGCCATTCAGCATAACACATCTCGCCAGTCCTATCCACTTATTTCCTCCAAGAAAACATCAAGTCGAGTTTTGAAAGTCCCTAACGTCTTACTGTCTACCCCACTACTTGGTAGCTTATTCCAAGTGTCTATCGTTCTTTGTGTAAAGAAAAACTTCCTAACGTTTGTGCGAAATTTACCCTTAACAAGACAAAAAGACAAAGACAAAAGAAACATTTTACTCTAGTCCACTGTCATGGGTAGCAGGCTAATTGGTAGAAGGTTGGTAAACATAAGAGGGCACATGAGAGGGGAGTAGGCCCCTAAACTACAATACCTTATTGGTCCAATGGATATAGTAAGGATGAATAAATGTACACACATAAATGTAGCGTACATTCAAAAGCAGGATCTCTCCTCTCTCCTTCAATGAAGTCTACCCAGAGACCATGCTGGATCAAAGACCTGCAGAAAAAACATCACAAATCCAACAAAAGATTGAAAGAGACATCTGAACCTCTAGGTGCATTGGGTTCCTACACTTCCAGCAAGATGAGCTGCTATCCATCCATGTTGTATTGTTGCTCCATCCATTTTCTATGCTTCTGCTTTTGGCACACTATGAACTGTAGTTTAAAGAATGTTAGTCTATACAGAGTAAATAAACTTTTGAACCTGCTTCTCTGCTTTGACAATCCTTCCGTGAGAACCCTAAATACAAAGAGGACTGTTTCATTTATGTTAGGTAGAATGCCCAGAGGGAGCTGGGTGGTCTCATGATCTGGAATCCCTGCAGATTTTATTTTTTTTTTCCAGCCGTCTGGAGTTTTTTTTTTTGTTTTTTTCTGTCCTCCCTGGCCATCGGACCTTACTCTTATTCTATGTTAATTAATGTTGACTTATCTTTCTTACTGTGTCTTTTATTTTTCTATTCTTCTTTATGTATGAAAATGTGCTATATAAATAAATGTTCTTGTTGTTGTTGACTTGAGCTCTTTCTAATAACCCACCTGGCATCTAGAGATAAGACAAACATAGACCATAGACAGTCAACTATAGTTCATCCTAACAGTGACCACAAATGAGCGGCAGACTACAGTTGTATTTCCGCAAGAGGCTGGCAATGTGACTTAATAGAGCTTTGGGGTCTACATCGACAAGTCCTAAGGTGAAGTGAATGTCACTACAGGACCCTTCTATGACAAAAGAAAATTATATAGATTTTATACAATATTACACATAATTTGTAGTTAAAAACAAACTCTTTCTACAATCGTAAAATTAAGAAAAATCAGGAGTGGTCTCCCCTAGACTTTCTCGTATACTCAGATATGTGGATGGATATTTGAGGAGTAAACCGCAAGACAATGATTATATTTTTATATATGTACATTAAAGAACCATCAACAACAAATCAAATTAATAAAATATTGAACAACTATTATAAAGGTAAAGTTGAATAAAATGGATTCTGCAGTTGCATGAATAAAAGGTAAAGTACCACTTCCGATTATTGGAAAGAGCCCAAAGGTTGACAGAAATGTATGTTTTATACCTAATATTTCTATGCAAAATTTGGTTGACCTAAGTGAAAGCATACTCAAGTTATCATGTTTACAGTACATAAGCACACACGCACAGACAGACACACAGATATAATTCTAAAAATGGTATTTTCTGACTCTTGGTACTTGGTACTTATAGCACTTGGTATATCAGGTAGGTCTAAAACGTTGAGATTCATCAAAATCTCAACATCGAATCTTTGGAAGATTACAATACTGGGAGGAATTGTGATATATGTTCATAAAGCTGATTTCAGTGCAATCAGATGCAAGGCAAGAACAAGACTTGGACAGAGTGTCACTCTATTACAAGGCTCAATGAAATACACACTCAGAGACAGGGGTACAATTACCAATCGGCCTAACACACTGGACAACTAATTTATTTACAAGGTTTGCTTCCTGAAAAATTACTAATAATAATAACAGACCTATTCCAACTGAAGACAAACATAAAACTGACAGTATCATAAAGGCATTTGGCGAAACATGAAGTTAAAGTTTATTTGAATTTAATGTGTTTAATCACTTAATGTTGCTGGCACTTTACATTAGTTCAGTTGAGCTACAGGTGTTTGCTGCTGACTTTCATTTGAGCTTCTCGTTTCAGTGTCCAACAATAGCCAGCCAGCACATAAGGATTCCACTTGCCCTGATACTGCTTTTCCATCATTGCAATGTCCTGTTGAACTCGTTCACCATGTTTGACACTGACTGCACCAAAATTAACAGGGAAGAAGTCCAAGTATAAATGCAAAAAGTGAATCTTTAGTGACTTGTTGCACTTTATGGTTTTGTGTGTTTGAAGCATCAACCAGTTGGAAGTAGTGTGGTGTTTACTAGTGGCCAAGAAATTTCTCACTATCATCCTTGAATGCCTTCCATTTGTTTCCAGCCTCACTAGCTGTTCTTCGAAACACTTATCAGTGATGTGGAGTCTGATTTGGGGATGATTGAAACTGCCTTCCTTAATTTTGGCATCAGTTATTCTTGGAAACTATTGTCTGAAAAATCAAAATCCTTCACCTTTATCGTTCATCACTTTCACAGCGTTTTTACAGTCAAAGTTTTATTTGAAGAGGAGGCAAAATATCTTAGTTGGATGGACCAGTGGTTTAAGTAGCACACTTATCTGCCCTGGAATCAAATGCTTAAGCAGTGCCCAGATCTTCTTAATGTCATGAGACTCTTTATCACGGCTTTCCCATTCACATATAAAACAACAGCACTTGGTATATCTGAGCTGCATTCCCAGTACTATTTTTAGATCACCACAGATGTCCCAGTTGTAGTTGTTGTACTGTATATGTATACCTAGAATATGAGAGAAAATCATAAAAATAAGTGACTGTAATAAAATGGCATGTGATAAGAAAATGCAAAAGGTGATTTTTGTGATCAGCTGGTCAACATCCATATGATACACACAAAAGTTTTCAGAAACAAAAAAAAACTTTCTTGTCCACTGATATAGAGGAAGCTAAATTGTTCTGAGAAAAACCACAACAACATGGATCACATGCTTGGCTAACACAGACAATGACTGAGCCAGTGATCTGACCCCACATTTTTGAAACTGTGTCACCATATTGACACAACAATTAACGCCACTGCTTCACAGATCCAGCATCCTGGGTTGGAAACGTGCACCCTCTCAGTACCCACAGTTACTTTCTGCCTTGCACCAAAATTGCTAACATTTAGGCATCATTTTGTATTGCTCCTCTCTGTGAGGAGGGCACAATGTCACAGTAGTTAGTGCTGCTGCCCCTCAGACTGATGGCCCTACGTCATTGTCTATGTGCAGTTTGCATGTCTCCTCATGGCTATACAAGTTTTCCTGCCACTTCCCAAAAGTGACAGTGGATGTGCACATCAGCAGGACCAGTCCAAGGTGGCTTTAGGCCTTGTCTCCAGTCCTGCTGTGGTCAATCGAAATGGGATTCTGCATGTTTGAGAACATTATGCTCTGTTATGTAACTCTACAACTATGAATAAGTCTGAACCACTGCACCACCTTTTTTATTCATGGTTACTATTGGTACAGTGACAGAAATGTGTCAGATAGTCAAGTTTTGTACCATTTATATTTTAGGTTTAAGTAAAGTAATGGTCACATTATTTTCTAGAAGCCTACTAACAAAAAGAAACAAATTATTTAAAAAAATACAAATATGCTCACACATTTTAAGCCAGATTAATGGTTGTTTGTGATCTTAAACTGCCCGTCTTCCTCTCAGGCTTCCTCCAAAGTTTCCAGTTGAGTTTTTCATCCAGCACTAAACATGATTCATGTTTATTGGCATCGGTTTGTGGCATCCTTAATGCAGCATACTGCTCACAGCAAGCCTCGCTAATGACTGCTCATGAATAAGTCACATTTGCTGATACCATATATCAAACATGGATTAAAAATAATAAAGCAGTTAAAGACTACACCACTGTGAAACTTTAGTGAATTATGCCTTTGATTTTCAGGAGTTAAGTGCTGCTTTTTTTATTTAAGATTTCAATCACCCGTTGCTTCTTTTCCACTTCAGAACTCAAGCATCAGAAATGAAGGCCCGGCTTTGGGTTAGGAGCTCTGCAGATGTAAGCCTGTGCTTCTCCTCCCACAAACCAGAAAGCCGAGGGCCTGCTTCACTGCTGCTGGTTTGAATAAATCTTCAGATGCTGACCTTCTCTTGCTGGCACGCGACTATTATGATGACTGCACACACGATCAGCCAGATAAACTTAAGAGAAGCCAAAGATGAGTTTTCTGCAGCAGATCACATCCCTTCTGCAGCCTGGCACAGATTAGTTCAATTATTGGTCTGGATCACTCTACTGTGTCTTTTGTACAAATCTATCATTTCCAAATGCATTTTTATTCCACCATCACTTCTCATTTGGCAAAAATATGATAAATTCTCCCTGTTCCATTAATGTTAAGTGTCTCATAGCACTCTTCTGATGAACTGCTTACAAGAAATGAACCATGTAGGACAATATTGTAGTGGTTCGAGATTATTAATTTAATATGCAGTTGGAGTTTAATTCTTCCCAAGTAAATGTAAGATATGCCACTATTTCTTGTTATATCACCTCTTTCTTTGCTCCCACAAACAACACTACCACATTAAACATATCTGATGTAAAAAAGGGGGATCCCAAAGGACACACACTTTACATCTCATCAGACCCGTCACTGTGGGTCTCAAGAGGCTGTGCCTGTCCAATCAGACCACTAGGCCCATCTATTAATAATTTTTCAATGAAGAAAAAAATACTATTTCATAAAAAATACATATACATGTTTGAAGATTTGCAAAGAACTGAAAAATGGATTTTTCCATTGATAGGAGCCCTTGGGGTTTGATAACATATCAAACCCAAACTGGTTAATTGATGCGGACAGTAACTCAGCATGAGTGTTGCCAGGTCTGAGTTTCTTCCGGCCAGTTGGGCTATTTTTGATCATTGGCCATGGGAAAAAAGGGGCTTTCATGGGTTTCAGTTTTTTGAGCTACGTTTTTCAAAACAACAGAGTTTTTTGGGTTATTTTTCAACCTCCCCTCCACTGCATTTTCACCATATTTGCATCCATCTGGCATCCCTTCCACTGCTATTTGCACTTGAATATGTTCTTTACCATTGTAAAATCTCCCAATGCTTTGTGTTATGGTATACTGTATATCAATTCTATAACTGAAATATCTCTGAAGGGATACCATACCCCCAAGCTTTGATGATATGTACCTAACCCTTCTGTCCAGACATTGGCCCACTTTCTGGTGTGCCATTTTATCCTCCTCAAGGATTGGGCTATTTTATGTACTATTTTGAAGCTGCCCTTGGGCTATACATTTTTTATGGACAAACCTGCTCAGCATTACTTGTGTAAGTCCAAATTTACCAATGTTGGCCATTAGTAATTATAAGGCACAGAACATCAATTTCAGCAAATTACATTACAGAATTTGAAAAATGCAAAATATTTTCCCTGTTCCTCAATTATATAAACATCTGATATTTCAGATGGAAGATCCTCATATTGGCAACAGAATTCGGCTATCAAGCAGTCAGACTGAATGACATGTGCCAAGTTCGATCACTGTAGATGACCTGGACATGGACAATCCTAACCAAGTTGTTCTGAGGGGGCTTTGATCTCTTTCTGTGCTTAGCTGCATGTGGCATGTTGTCTCTTTTGCTCGTACATATTATGTGCTGTCTGGCTTGGTGATGCACTATGCTAATGTTGAGTGTGTAGTCTGTAGCATTCGATTAATATTCTAAAGCCTGCAATGTGTTTGTTGGCTAGTTTTATTATTATTTTGGTGGCCTCAGCCTAATGCTTTTCTTCGGTTAACTGTGCTGTGTGGCATCTGAGTGGGATGTCTTCGCTGTTGATGTGAGTCCATCTGCTGCTCAAAGTGGCAATGACCCTTCGTTACAAATCATCTCTTCAAACCAGCGTTTGATTGATTATTACATCAGCATTTCAGTCATTAATTTATTTTGAAATCAATGCTTTGTTCAAATAGACCAACTGGATTCACTTTATTTCAAATTAGAAATTCATATTGACTGGTGCTCGCCCACAGGCTTGTCTTAAGATTTGGTCTTCAACTCATCAATTTTATTTTAACCTGTGGTATCTGCTATCATTTGTGTCCACTACGGTGATTGCTTCTAGTCTTTATTCCAAATGAAAATAAACCACTGCAAGAAAAGTTCAATAGTGTTGTAAATATATTCTTAATGACTTTGACAATAGATAGATACAATAATGTTTTAGTTCCCTGAATCTTCTTCATCCAATTCAAAAAACCCTTCCCATTGTCCGCTTTCATTTTCCTGTACAGCTCCAGCTACAGACGCCTCTTAGTGACGTTCTTGGAATGGACCCTAATCCTAACCCTAACCCTAACCGTAATTTCTTGTATTAAACAGCATTATAGAAGTAGATGTAAATGCACAGGAATCATACTTTTTTTAACAGCATTATAATTCTTAAATAAATGTGGCTCTGTTACACTGTTGACGAACAATTATAGTTTTAATTCATCTTACATTATTTATGAGCTATAATGCTCATAAATGCACATGCAACATTTTGAGTTATCCATTCATTTGTGAAGAAGTGTAAACCAATGTCAGGTCATAAGGAGAAGAGGCCGGGCGTAAGGCAGGAAACAACCACACGCATGCCAGCTAACATGGAGCTGATTAACACAAACACCTTTGGGATCTGTGAGGATACTGGGTAACCCAGAGAACCTGGAATTAAACTTTGCATCATTGTGCCACACTGTATTATAAAGTCTGTCTGGTAGCATTGCATTTTTAGGTACTTGCAAATCCTGCACTTTAATTTATTCTGAAAAATGAAAATTAAAGAAAAACATTTCTTATACTTTTATGCAAAACTGGGCAGCATGGCGACAGACAGGGTTTTTCTCTGGGTACTCTGGTATATTTCCCACATTCCCCAAGTGTCTGTTTTAGATTAATTGATGATTTGTGTCAGAAATTGCCTGGGCCAGGCATGCCAGCCTGGAGTACCCACAGAGTATGCCCTCTCAAGTACCCAGTGATATTGGCGGCAAGTAGGCAATATCTTTGTGAAGTAATGCAATAATTAGTGCAGGAGTGGCAGGAATAAGCCATAGTTTTAGAAGAGACAGAAAAAAAATTCTCCACTGAAATAAAATATTTTATGGTGTTTGTGTATTAATAGGTATGTACATACACACCATTTGGAGGAGTTTCAAGAGAGGAATCTAATTTTCAGGTCAGTTTATTGAATCACTGCTGACTTTTTGTATTGTGAGTTATTTTGGACCATGGTCGCCACCATTTTGTTTTTTTACAGATGCTGCCATTTCTTTCTCTTGTTGTTTGTCTGCACCCATGTTGTTGGGGACGTTTCTTGAAAGCTCATGACCTTCTGATTATGACACAACACTTTAAAAGGCTGCAAATACAAACCCTTTTTTACTGAACATATTTAATCTCTAAACTCAAGTACTCAATCGTCTTTTTTGGTGCTTACCCTTTGTTTGTATTTTTTAGCCTTGTGTTTCAGTTCCGACCCTTGATTTCATGAGCTCTTGGTTTTGACCCATTTTTGCCCTCTGATTATGTCTTATCTTCTTTTGTATTTGTGCATGATTTTAATTCTAAATATGATTCATAGATTGAATACATTTCTTACTACCAATGCTTGGGGGCCATGGAAAATGTTTTGGGGGCCACATGTGGCCCATGTGCTGTGTGTTTAGTTTAACAAGTGTAAACACTTTATGTAACAAAAATTAAGGCAAACTCGATATTATCATTAACTTCAACAACTCAAGATTTTGAACACAACACTGCTGTTTTTGTGCTTCCATGTGTGCAATGTGTTAAGAGGACAGCCAATGTTATCAGACTGAAGGAAGCTCCTGAATCAGCAGCACAGTCGCAGCACCAATGACACGGTGGGCACTCAGTGCTCTTTGACTGACGGTGAATGAGCCGTTGTTTATGTACTCACAGCTTTTTCAGCTCACAGCTAATAAAATAACAGTATGATTTTACTGACGTGAAAGTTGCAATTACATTGTGTTTAATTCCTTGGGAAGAGATAGCAAACAAATATGAATTGTGAAATCTGGGGTCTGGTCAGAGTGGACTGCATTTGTCAGGAGAAACAGTAAATTCAGTGAAAAAATAAACCTCCAGAATACAGAAACAGTTTCACTGAGAACAGGCCACTTAACACAACACAGCTCGTCAACTCCTGCTCATTCAACCTTTGCATAGATCATAGATCACAGGTTGAGATCATAGACATAGAGATCATAGATCATGAGGTTGAGATATGAGGCTTATAAATTTTCAAATATCTACTACTCTTTTTAATAATTGATTCCATGTACTATATCTCTTATTTTCTGTGTGAAAATAAAATTTATAATGTTTGAATGGAACTTACTCTTAACCCACTTCCATTTGTGCCCTGTGTTTTTATTGTGGAGACTCATTTAGAAATAACAGATGGCATTTATCCATCTAAATCCCTTCATAATGATAGCCACTACTGACACATCATTTCTTAATCTCTCTTTGCTTAAAATAAAAAGGTTCAACTTTTTCAGTCTTTCCTCAAAGCTTGTATCCTGCAGTATAGTAATCATTCTAGTAACACTTTTCTGGACTTTCTTTGGTATGTCTTTATTATAATAAGGTGTATTGTTGTGGAATCACATTGTGATCCATCCCAGGTCACACATTTGCACTGCGGTATCTGCCAGTAGTCATTTGAGAACCCACAACATCTGCTTTACAAAGGCCCACAGAAGCAGCTTCTCTAAAAAGTAAGCAAAACGACAGCACTGTTAAGTTTTTGTGCAGGGACAGGCAAAGCGAGAAACGTCCTGGTAACTCTGTCACTCAGCCCCCAATGTACTGCACAGCACTGCCTCCACATATAGACACCAAAACAGACCAGGGGCCTCATGTAAAGAACTCGCACTATAACATGGCGTAAGTACAAAAGCCGAAATGTGCTTACGCACAGAAAAATCCAGATGCAGGAATCTGTGTGTACTCCAACTTCCACATTCTTCCGCTACATAAATCCCGATCAGCGTGAAAAGTAAAGCTCGTGCATGCGCTTTATGTAACGCCCCAACTCCTCCCAGAATTACGCCTCTTTGAATATGCAAATCAATATAAATCGCCCTTAAGCTCAGCCTTCTGTGAAAAGACAATGGGAAATGCACAGGGGAAAATATAAGAATTTCAGCGAATACCAAGTGGAGGCAAAGGAAAAACATACTATTTGTTCAAATAAACCGTGGTATAATCAACAAAAGGAAGTTGATCGAGTGACATAGCATGTTGGAGAAACTTGAAAGCTCACGTTCACAAAATCGCACAGTGCCGGAAATAAAAAAGAAGTCACATATCAAAGTCGCCGTGAAAAGGCGAGTTGTAGCCCATTGTCTGTCATATGAAAGCTTATTAGGGTACAGAGAAAAAAGGCACACAGTGGGGAAAAAGCACGAAATGTCAACTTCAATCTCGACATTTCCACTTTAATCACGTAGTTTATTTTGTCATTAAAGTAGAACATCATAAACTTCATCTTAAAATCGTTTAATTAACCAGTTTCTCAAATCACATTGTAATTAAAGTAGCACGTTAAATGCTTTGTTTTGTATTTGATCTTCTATGTGCTCTATGTGTGTGAATCACTGCTTGCTTCTTAAACCGGCTCTCTTCCTCCAACTGGACACGGAATCCATTACATTCGTGATATTACAGCTCTCTGAATAACTAAAATACTGAGATGTATACGTGATATCATTTTTATGATGATAGGAGTTAAAGCACGTTATTAAACATGTGTTTCACTTCGATGAAATAATTTATTGCAGCAGTAGTCAGGGGCGGCTCTAGGCTTGTGGTGGCACTGGGCAGAGGAAGAATCGGTGGTTCCTTCGCCCGCCAATGTCAGTATGGTATCTTATGCACGGTGGATGGCCACTTCCGTTGCAGACACTGCATAGCCGCCTCGTGCTCATGACACAAGCATTTAACTTTTGCCGAAATTTGTCGCTGCGTTTTTAGCTGTGTTATTTTCTCTTTCTGTTTTATATTCAATATATATTGGCGTAGCCACCACTGCAGTCCTTGCTTTTCTTTCCCCAAATACTCAATCTCCACACAATCAGCTCTGTAATAGAAGTTAAGCCATCTGTAAGCTTAGCGCCGATTCTTCAAAACGTTTAAGGAACATTGAAATATCTTCGCAGTACATGTTTAATTATTCTATCCTTCACGACACTCTCAGTGAAGAATATAGATTATTTAAATTAAGTTAAAGTTTTATCTGTATAATTTAATAAACATATTTTGCTGCATTTCACCTTAAAAATGATATCGTCATCATATGTAAATACGCGCTTTATAAAGTGGCTCAGGTTGTGCGATATTATAACTATAGTGCAAGTTTACAGTGGGGTGATTGTACTTATAAGTACAAACAGTTCTACAAGGTGCAATTGATTGAGTGCATTTAAAGTTCTTGGGATGAAACTGTTTCTGAACCGCGAGGTCCGTACAGGAAAGGCTTTAAAACGTTTTGCCGTGGCTGAGACAGCGTGTGCTTGATGCTGTATACCGATAATTCTCTTTCCGATCAGCTGCTGCTGTGATTCACACTCAGATACAGTGATATAAATACTCCGAGTGGTGCAGTGAGAGTAATATGGAAAAAGATGATCCGCTGTGGCAACCCCTAACGGGAGCAGCTGAAAGAAGAAGAAGAAGAAGAAGAAGAAGAAGAAGGAGAAGTGAGAGTAACAAGGCTAAAGCAGTTATGGTATTTGGAATACTATGGCTGTTCCCTGGACCATTATATTGTTACAAGATTAATTACAATCAGATGCATTACAATAATAAACAATATGCGGTTAGTTTCAGTGTATTTATAAAGCCGCGTCAGGAAAATAAGGTGTAACCACACAGCAACAGTAGTATTGCTTTGACGCTGGGTGCCGCCAGTCTGCAAAACCGAGCGGAGAACTTGCGTACGACAAGGTATGAGGTACTGTGGAAAAGTGCGTGGCTTTACGCCAAGTGTAGGTTTTATACATCGCGATTTGAACGTGGAAAAGTTCTTACGCAACATTTCTGTGTGTACGCACCGTTTATACATGAGGCCCCAGGCCATAAAAATGAGCTTTACAGCTCAGGGATAACCTCCACTGAAGTGCCATCAAGACAGCATGTTACAGTATGTAAGCCAACATCCACTTAGCCCTTCTCTGAATTGGGATGGCGTCAAGCCCACTGTGACTCTCAGGTTTTTCTTGAATGGTGTGCTTTCAGATTTCAGGTAGGAACCAATCCTGGAAAAGATCCCACATACACCAAAACATACATATGGTATTTATGCACTGTGAAAATCAAATCATACTTAAACAGTACCCTTTATACCGTACACTTTACAAATATCATAAAAAGAAAAATACTTATTTGATACCAAGTTTTAGACACTTTTCTCATTTTGTTTCTTTTTTTTTATTACATTATAAGAAAACAAATCAACAGATTTACGATTCACAGCTAAATTATTTAAGTATAATTCCTTATGTGTAAACAACATTTTATTTGTATTCATAGAAGAAAAGTCAAGCATGCTATTACTAGGGATGTCAGAGGTTAGTAAGCTGGCTTGGGACCTCAGAGCTCTTGACTGAGTTTAAGGAGAATTGGTTAAAGGCCACATTAATAAAAGACTAGTAAGCACTGGAATATTTTTGTGTTGTTCCCTGCTGACTGAATGTGATTATTTCTCATTTTAAATAGCACATTACAACTTATGAAATGACAATAAGCTTTTACTGGAATAAAAACACACTAAGCACTGAATAGCACAGTTATGTGTCATCTTATAAATTTATAGGGTCATTATGTAGGTATGTGCTCATCAACATGGAACACATCACCAGTCTCCAGTGCCATAATTAGTGAGCACATTCTTGAAAATAGCAGTTCTTCAATGACTTTTTTCCTGGGGGTTGTGTGGTTCCATTGCTTCACAAAGAACTATTTCATTTTGGGAAGGGATCTTTGTGAATGAAATTTGGCTCATATTGAGCACTGAAAAGGTCCCTGCCACATTAGGCAGACATAGTGGTTAAGGCTTTGGAGGTTGTGGGTTCAGATCCCAAGACTATGAGCAAGTCACTTCAACTGCCAGTGCTGCAACTGAAAAAAAGGAAATGTAACCAATTGTATCTCAGATGTTATAAGTAAAGGTGTCAGTCATGGAATAAGTTGTAACAATAATGTGGACAAAACAGAAATATTTAATGTACAGTTCAGGATACAAACAGATGGAGAAAACCTGACTTTAGCCTGTGTAATACTCATTTTAAAATCAGGAGCCCATTTGAATTTTACAAATGTTTTATCATCTACCGTATATAGTCACGTATAACTCGGGTCTTGAAACCCGAAAAATCAATAATAAAATCAGACCTCCACTTATACGGCCGTTCAAAAAAACCTAGCTTCCTATTTTCTTCTGATCAAACACTCCATTGTAGATAAGGGATGCTTTTACAAAAAAGGTGTATGAGGGTGTGAGATGCAAAAAACACGAAATAGTGCAAATGTCGCTTCGGAAAAGTTCAGGTATTACCGTGTGGTCACGTCGGCACAATACATTGAAGAAAAAGGCAGTGTGCTCCGTGGTTACTCTCTCAGGTGGGTATTAGCATATCATAATCTCTTGCACCAATAGTGTGAGTTTTCTGCATTCGACTTATATGACCAACATTATAAAATACTGAAAATTATATGGTAAAATCAAATCCAGACTTATCCGCGGGAGAACTTAAACGCGAGTGTATACAGTGTGTATAATTATTTATAGCCCCTGTTATGGATCTAATTGTTTTTTTCATGTGGATTTTTCTTTTGGGAACCAGAAAAGCATCACCCTGAAGAAGCACTCTGGCACCTTTATTTGTAAAGTAAGGGTAGAACTACCTGACCTCGAAACATCTGTCTTATTTACCTGAAAAAATTAAGAACCTACAGTAGTTTTCAATACCATCTACCATTAGGAGACATGTTGTGCTTCATTCAGATTCTGATGATGCTCAGCTGTATTTATCAATAAGAGTGATTAATATATTAAAATGAATGATTAACAGATTGTTAATCGATTACTAAGCAGATCTCTATATGAGAAGTAGTAGGCAAGGCCTCCCTCTTGTCTTCTTTGGAGTTTCATAAGACCATCTACCTGACAGTAGCTCCAACTCCATCAGCAGGGACGATCCTTCAGTCAGTCAGAGTTTTAAAAGTTGCCATATTTATTAAAATTAGCAGCTATAATATAATGCTTTAAGGATTTATGGTGGCTCCCATGCTGGATTCAGCAGCAGAGCCAAACGTTGTGGCCAAAGGAAATGGCCTTGCATGTTGGGTCTAAGTCTGGCAAGTTTCTTTTTTTACAGTTGAGAGACTTGTGTTCAGTGTTGTGTTCATCTGTGGCTTACAAAAAGTGAAGAACAATGTATTCAGTCTAGAGTTAATCTCCACTGATTATCTGAAAAGCTTGTTTATTTTCTGATTGACCTTTCCTTCTTGCCATACTGAGTCTGATTCCACTCCTCTGTCCTACTTATCAGCTCTTATTATCAATCCACTCCACTGCACATTTTAATTTTTCAGCTTCACATGCTCTTCCCCATGATCATTACCTTATAATTAGTAACATAAATAATACAGGCAGTCCCTGGGTTACGTACAAGATAGGTACTATAGGTTTGTACTTAAGTTGAATTTGTATGTAAGTTGGAACAGGTACATAAATTTAATAAATGGTATTGTTGACCGACTGTAACCAAGTGCTCTGCCAGTGAATGATGGAGTTTCACCTCTCTCTGACCTTTTTATTATTTCTACTTTATTTTCAATGGTAATGGTTTTTCTCTTCTTTACTGTATCACCAGCACTTGCATCAGATTTGTGTTTCAGAGACATTGTTGAAGGATGAAGACAAAAGATTAAGATGAGCTCTTCTGCACAGTGCTATACACGCTATCACAGAAGGAAGGCACCCGTCAACACGCCTGATGTACTGACAAGAGACAACTTCCTGCTATGTGCGTAACAGTACAAGCAGGCTTGCTATTGAGAATGAATGGGGGTGGCGAGGGGCGATTCATCACCAGCCCACCTCACAGTCACCTCCACTATAGTATGCTGCCTGCAGCATCCACCCACCGAGAAAAAACACGGTGCGGCCAAAGGCGGGTAGTGAATCGCCCACTACCGCCCCCATTCAACAGGCAGCCACCCTACAATGCTACCCCCCGCCTCCCTGTTCACCCTCAATGGCCTCTGTTCAGCCACAACTGGGTCATCGCTTGCAGCATTACTAACCGCCCAGCGAGAACGAACGGGGCAGCCGTGTGTGGTGGGTGAAACGCCCCCCTCCGCTCCATCCAGCTTGCGTCCAGTCAGGAGCAGCAGCTGTGGTGGCATAGCGGGCGGGCAGCGAACTGCCCCATCAAGCCTCCATCCTGCACACGAGCGATAGCTGTGGCCCCGGTGACTATCTGGGACACTACACTGTGCGAAATCGCCCCCTCCAGCCTCCGTCCAGCCACCGCTTCCAGCGTCCCCAGACCGAAGATGACGGAGCAGCAGTTACTGAGGCGCATCAGTTGCAGCTGCGGCCCCGTTAGTAAGTCGTAGGTCGAATGTCCGTAACCTGGGGACTACCTGTATAGCATAACAGAACTTAACTTTCCCAAACATAATAATCCAGTTCAGGTTTTGGGGAGTTGAGTAGCTAGAGTTTGTACTGGCAGCATTGGACCCATGGCAGGAAACTAGCCTGGAGAAGGCTGGAGTCCATCACAGGCCTACTCAACCATGAGCCCACACTTCTACTCACACCAGGTAAACTTAGAATCGCCAGTTAACCTGACCAGCATGTAATGGAAATGAGGGAGGGAAGTCCGGAGCCCAGAAGGAAAGCTCTGCAGATATGGGAAAAATGTGCAAACTCCACATGGCATTGACTGGGCCTAGAATACAAATCCAGGATAGGTCAAGCTCTACTACTGCAGCACTGCCTTGTAATTATCGACCGTATTTAAATGACCCACTTTGACTGCACTTTGTTTATTTGGATTTCCCATTTACTGTAACTTGCATTTGTAAAGTGTTATAGAAGCTTTCCCTCAGTGAAAGTGGAAATTGTTGTGGTTTGATGAATATCAGCGCAGAATCCTAGTAAATAAAAAATCTTATCAATGTGGTCGAAATAGAGCCTGCAAGAAAAAACCAAGCTGAACATCTTGGAGAACTGAAAATGGGTACTTCAGTGTTCAAATACACACTCCTTCACACTTTGCTGAGTTACAGGGAATCCATTTGACCTGGTAATTGTCTGTTACTGTTGACACAGACCTAGTGTCTATGTAAGCACAAAGAGAGGGAAGAGGCAGATTGTGCAGTGAAAAAGTAAAGAATCAGTAGGTGTCAGGGGAGTACCCTGGGGGAGCTTTCGAGGTCTTCAACTTCTCCTGGAAATGCCAAAACCCCTGCATAGCAACCCCCTCTCCAAAATTTATTTTATTTAGCATAAATATTGCCACTCAAATTTTTATATTGCACATACATGTTTTTAAATCAAATTTGTCCTTAGCTATTATTTTTTTCTGCCCCCCATCAAAACTGTTTCTGAATTCCTCCCACAGCTTTCTCTGTCAAAACCTTTTGCTTCTGACTCTGGTTGGGTTGGCCAATTTTATCTCATGGACAAAACTGGCACTATCTTTGGGAACTGAGGCAAAACAGAACAGCAGTTGACTTATCCAGAAGGGAAACTACTGAGAGGTAACAATGCATGAAGAAGAAGAAGAAGAAAATGACTGACTTTGAATATATTGAAAATGGGCTCCATCATGCATCCAATCATTGTGTTTATCTCAAAGTCGGAGATTACAGGACAAGCTTGATGTAGCATGGGGCTTAATTTGCTATAGCTGACAAAGCATTATACAAATATGATAGTTATTAATCCACAAATCTTTAACGAATTTCAGATCATATCTACATCATCTGGTGCGTTGAAAACAACGAGATTTGCTGCATTTGCAATAGCTGGGTGGTGGAGTAACATATGGCTATTAGCAATAGACTACTAGTGGGGCACCAAATAAAAATACTTCATGTCTGGGACAAGCTGATCCAGGATAGGTAACCCTTGAAGGCATCTGCCATGGATTCTGTGGACCTCACTAGAAAGAAAAAAATTAGAGATGGTGACTTACATTTAAGAGATTTCTTGAATAATTCAATTTAATATGCTGAATCAGTTCGCATGTGATCAAGGTAAATGATATCAAATAATGGAAAACAATGCTCATGAAATGTTAAATGCAGGATAGGTAGATGAAATTAAAGAAGTGCTGCCAAATAACATGTCCAAAATTCTTAAACACAAAGGTGACACAAGAATAGATAGATAGATAGATAGATAGATAGATAGATAGATAGATAGATA
>JANRMT010062834.1:1441031-1462926 GCA_026402145.1 Polypterus bichir lapradei
ATAGATAGATAGATAGATAGATAGATAGATAGATAGATAGATAGATAGATAGATAGATAGATAGATAGATACTATAGTCTGAACACACACCAAAAAGTCTAAAAAGAAGTTCTGACTTGGCAGTCCCAGTCACAATGAGGTATTATGCAGATGTATTACTGTTTTTTATAAAGGAGTCCCAGTGGTGTTTCTTTTACACACTTCTGCTAAATAATTCATTGGCTAAAAGCCCTCAGTGTTAGTGTGTCAGAGAGGGGATGTGCAGCACTGTTCATAATGGCACTCAGCTTTGTTTTAATTCTCTCCTCCACTACTACTTCCAGGGGGTCCACAGTGTGTCCCATCACTGAGTTTGCCCTTGTAATTAGGTTCTTGATTCGGTGAGCCTCTCTTGAAGTGATGTTACCACCTCAGCAAACCACAGTGTAGAAAATCACATTGGCCATAGCAGAGTTGTAGAAGATATGAAGAATGTCACTTCTCACATTAAAGGAAAGGAAAAGGAAAAGAGCCTGCTATGCCCTTTCTTATATAGTTCCTCAGTGTCCAAGACCAGTCTAACCTGTCATTAATGTGGACCCCCAAGTACTTGTAGGAGTGGACCATCTCTACATCCACTCCTTGAATAGGGACTGGACATTAAAGCTCTATGGTGCGGTGAAAGTCAATAACCAGTTCCTTGGTTTTGCTGAAGTTAAGATGCAGTCAATTCTATTTGCACCAAAAAACAAACTTCTTCACCTGACTCCTGTACTCTGTCTCATACCCTTTATCAATACTCACCATAAGTACAGAATCTTCTGAGAATTTCTGCAAGTGACATGACCTTGTGTTATATTGTAGTCTGAAGTGTACAGACTGAAGAGAAAAGGAGACTTTAATGTTCCCTGTGGTGCTCCAGCGTTGCTCACATCTGTATCAGAGACACATTCCTTGAGCCTCATAAACTGCAGTCTGCTTGACAGATAGTCCATTATCCAAGACACATCTTTTTGCAGTTAAACAAAATATTACTTACTTTTGGGTGATGTTCTGCAATGTCATAAAACTAAAGTTTAATTTAGCTTTAGGATATGTAGTCCGTACCATTAAAATTTAGTTTTTAACTATTTTAAAATGCAAGTGTATACTTTACACACGTGAAATAACTCCGAATAAAGTCTGCTCCTCACTGCTATGGTAACACTTCTACCCTTTGTCAGCCAGTTAGCAGCCTTCTCTCAGGTGAGTTATACTGAAAGGGGTGACCCTAAAGAATGTCTCTGTACATGTCCCCAAACCAGCTGGGCCAATGTAAATGTTAATAGGATTGTTCCACTCAATTACCAAATTGCCTTCTGTGAACCCAGCGTTTTGACAGGTGGCTGCCCTTGGCAGGCGCATTACTGTTGTCTCACAAGCCTGCGATTTCGAAGTTGTCATGAGGCAGGATGGCACACACAGTTGATCTTGTTCAGATAAAAGAGGCTGCTGAAAGCTGACTAATGCTGCCAATTGTGCTTACTCCTCAGCTGCTGCTGTCACTGATAACTGGCCCCATTCATTCAAAAAACCAATTTCTACTCTGCCTCTGGCATCATTTGAAGGTGTCTGCGTGAAGGCCTCTGGCAGGATTCCATCACTGTCAGTAGCTTTATTGAGGCAGCCATTGTGTAGTAAGTCAGTTCTTCTGAAGTGAAATGTGTGTTGGATTAATCCAAGATTTAGAAATAGCCTATAAAATTAACAAATTATCGTTTGTCACAGAGGCCTCTTGTAAATACAAAATACAATACTGAAAAAACTAAGGGAATTCTTAATCATCACAGTCTAACACCAAGTCAATTAAGCTTCAGGGATATCAATCTGTCCATTTAGGAAGCACAAGCAACTGTGAATCAACTTCACCTGTTTTGGTGCAAATGAAAGTGACAACAGGTGCACTGGAGGGGCAACAGCAGGACAACCGCCAAAAGGGAAATGGTTCTGTAGCTGGTGGCACAGACAGTTGCTCTCTCCTTATCCTTCCTGACTGATTCTTCACTTTTTGCATTTTGCTAGTGTCCTTGTCACTACTGGTAGCATGACGCGGTACCTGCAGTGGATTCACGTTGCACAGATAGTCCATCTCCTCCAGGATGGCACATCCATATGTTCCATCACAAGGAGGTTTGCTTAGTGTCTTCCAGCATAGTCTCAAGATCATGGAGAAGATACCAGGAGATGGGCCGTTGCACAAGGAGAGCTAGACAGGGCTGTAGAAGGGCATCAATCCAGCAGCAGGACTGGTATCTGGTCATTTGTGCGAGGAGGAACAGCAGGGGCACTGCCAGAGCCTTACAAGATGACCTCCAACTGGTGGTGTTACTGGGGTTCATGTTTCTGATCAAACTGTCACAAACACACTCCATGGGGGTGGCACGAGGGCCTGAAGTCCTCTAGAGGGACAGGTGTTCACAGCTCATCCCTGTGCAGCTCTATTGGCATTCGCCAGTGAATACCACAATTAGCAGCTCTGTCACTGGTGCCCAGTTCTCTTTGTAAATAAAATTAAAATAATAAATTAAACCTCTTCACAGATAAGAGCAGGTTCACACTGAGACGTGAAAGAGTCGGGGGACACCTATCATGCAAGCTGGTGACCCTCAGTAGCTTGTCGTCTGATTGGGTTGTGACTTTGAGTCTGCCAGTTCTCTTCCTATCAGAATTTCTTCCAATTTCCATTTGCTTTTGGATTGTGTAGAACACCACTGTACTCACAGACACTTATTTTTTGCAGTTTCTTTGAATGGAAGGCCTACACTTCTAAGGGTAATAATGCTCTGTCTCATTCCCCTTGTTAATTGCTGTTTTCTTGCCATTATCACTGGAATATTCACTAAGTAGTACTGCAGAGGATGTAGTAACACAATCTGTTCCAACTCTGCTTTAAGACAGACAGAGGGGTTTTTAAGTAATCAAGAAAAGTTGGGACACCTGCGCAAATTGTTTGCTTCAGCTTTCAAGGCTTAATTTACTTTAATTACTGCAAATCATGCGAAGGGTGTAACCTGTTAGCTGCTACCCTCCCTGAAGAAGACCCATTTGTAACGATGTGATATTTAATTTTTTTTTTTGTTGTTTTTGCTAACCTAAACTTTAAATTTAAACCTCTGTCAGTTTACTGCTTACCTTTTCACTATTTTAGGTCATCCATTGCATTTCAGCTGATTAAATGTGAAGAGGAAGTCAAAAAACTGAGGTGTTGTAAAACCTTTGACTAGCAGTATATTGTATATATACTTCATGAAGTACCAGGTTTTGTCTGGGTAGTAACAAAGGAAATATTGATGCGCTTTTTAAATGTTGAACCTTTTGTCATTGGTGGCTGAAATGCTAGTATCCTCTCCTTCATCTACACTACGTCTCTATCAATGTCTCTGCTCTCATGAGTCATTCATTTGTAACTTTGAGTATGATTGGATTTCCTAATTGTGGCAACTCCTTTTTGGATTGGAACCACTAACGCTTCTTGGTTGTATTGTGTAGTTGATGATGGTTTTATGAGTGGATGTTTAATCCCATATCCCAGATATATTTATATATTTAATGCCATTTGATCCCATATTCCATATATATGTGACCCTGCAATGGACTGGCACCCCATCCAGGGACTTGTTCCTGTTTTGCACCCTGTGCTTGCTGGGATACGCTTCAGCCCCCTGGTGACCCTGCTCAGGATTAAGCAGGTTTAGAAAGTGGTATGGTATATATTATACACACAGTCCATTGTATAATCCAGGAGGTACAGTGGGGCAGCGGTAAGAGGCACTGCCTCACAGCTCTGGGACAGCAGCCTTGAATCTCAACTTTCTCTCCATAACGTCATGCATTGTGAATTAACTGGCATCTCTAAAATGGCCCACTTTCAGTGAGCGAATATGTGTGTGTGTGATTGATTGGCTTCCTATCCAGTGGTGGTTTCTGCCTTGTGACAGATATTGGTGGGAATGAATCCCGCTCCTGTGAGTCTAAACTGGACTAAGAGGGTCCCGTTATAGACAGATGAGAAGACAGTACCACCAGACTCAGAGAATCCTCTTATTACTTATTACTTATTTGATCTCTTCTTACCACAACCACATTGATTCTTTTTGTATTTAAAGATGAATTTCAAAAGGAATTCCTAAAGTCAGTCTCAGACTCAAATGTCACATCCTCCAGCACTCAGGAGTTGGCTGCTCTTTTCAGCTTGGTATTTACCTTTTAGGGTAGACAGATTTCTCATTTTGTCTTATTTTTTGTTCTTTTTGCCTTGGATTTATTTCCTTGAATTCAGTCATTAAGTCATCGAAGTAGTCAGTGAGTCAGTATCTTATCGTTTTAGAAAGTTTTTCTTAACACAGAGAATCATTGATACATGTGATGAAGGCTATGGTGCTTGAGGAACCTTCAGAGGTCGATTTGATGTCATCTGAGGTGTTCAGTTGCTCTGATGGTTCTCGTCACGGTTCTCCAGGTGATCTAATGTCAATTATTATGTCTGGCTCAGGGTTACCCACTAGTGTATGACAGGCAGGAGTGAACTCAGTGCTACCAGTCTCCCAGGGTGTCTTCTCATGCTGCGCACAGGTCCTTTTGACAGTAAGTAAGTTGCATATGTGAGAGTATTGATATCAACAGAAATAGAAATGTCATCTGTTATGCAAAGTCAGTCAATAAGTAAGGTAGTGTACATGTAAAATTTTGGAAAAAAATCATCTTTATAAAAGAAATATTGTTTTAGGCAAAATAAATGATAAGTCCAGATGATGAGCAGACATACTTCATTCTGCTCGGCCCAACCAATTAAAACTTTGGGGTTTTTTTTCTGTTTCAGGAGATAATCCTCCTTTTAATGCTTAGACAGCACAAATGACTTATCTACTTTTTTTCTGTAGTGCCAATATTCATCCACTTGCTTTGGCTGTCAGTTAGCAGCTCTTGTTCAAATCTCATTAAGAGAACAGGTCTGCTGACAGAGCAAATTTCCCCTGTCAGCTATCATGTACACATAACACATTTGTTCTTTAAAGAATAAATCCATAACTAATATTAAGAAAGGTAATCCCTAATGAGGAAATGTCAGAAATACTTTATCTCAACTACTGAAACAATGAAAACGTCATGAAGAGAACCTTGCAATGCTGTTTAGTGGCAAAGTGTCAGTGAGTGTTGGATCCCAAAGAGGGCCAAAAGACACCTTCAAAAAGGAATGACAAGGCCATGCAGGGCTGCTGTCTTAATGCAAGGAACGCCTGATTATATCATGTTCTACTTTTAAATATGTGGGGCTAGTATAGCTGGATGAACCTATGGGGGTGGGTGAAAAGGCAGCAATTTGTTTACAATAGCATATCTGAAAACACGCATCTGATGTGCAGAAGATTTGAAGAGGAATTAGTGCTGCCATATGCACCAGGGGTTTAAGTGTGATCTTTGGTATCTTGGAAACGGGACGTTTCCTGTCAAGCTTTCCAAAGTTCCTTTTGAGTATAATCAAGCTTTGTGTCAAAGAAACAAGAAATGTTGTGTGAAATAAGTAGTGAGAGGCCAAGCCCTGAGCAACACCTGAAACAACAGCAGAAGCGAAAAGGAAAGGCCTGGCCATGAGAGATCAGCATGACAAAAATGCTCCCAAAATGAGTGACAAGTAGCAAGGAGTAAATTTGTGCAAATTAAATTTGCAGCAAAACTCGATGCTTCACTTGGTTTCCACAATAAATTGTTTCACTTCCAGCAAAATTTGTGTCAGTCATACAAGAAGAAAGGCATTTAGTTTCCATCAGGAAGTGTTTCGTGCATTAATTCTGTATGCACTTGCCCATCATTTAGTATTTAAATAAAGATCTCTAGTGAAAACAAAAAATCACCAGAAGTGTGCATATCCTCATCTAGTAACAAACGTTTGACAGGTAGCGGCGCAGGAGGGTTTTTGAAGACAGCAACTTCTGGTGTCACGACTTTTCCTGTCAAGAAAACCCAGTAATGTGCACGATGGTGTGTTTTAGTGTGTCTTTGTATAGAAAAGACACAGCATGTACATTTTTAAAAAACATATTGCACTACTCCATGGTGAAGTGAACAAGAGATATAAATAGAATTGATTTGAGGGGTCTGGTATGAATTATAGGCTTGACACAGCTACAAAGAACTCTGGTAAACAAGGCTTTTGGGAATTGTATTGCTTTATTCCCATCCAATTAAATTCATTTAAAACCCTAAAAAATTCAGTGCACTTTGTGTTTTGCAAAAGCGAAATTGCCTGCATACAATTTTTTGTGTAAATTTCATAAAAAAGGTATGTGAATCAAAATTTGCCTGTTTCTCTTATCACTAGTGCTAAGGATTCTGTTACCAGTAAAAAGATCAATGAAAGCTTGAGTGTCATGATGATGTTTTTGAATCTGTAGAATTCTTATAGATTTTTATTTATATTACTGATTTTCTTTCTCATATGTTTGTAAATGTGTATTGTTATGAGGTCACCGACTATTTTTCGCTCTTTTTCCATGATTGACACCATGTTGCTTATGGTAACAATGCCTATATGTCTACATCATTACATATGACATTAACGATAAAAAAGACAGCAGAGCAATACCCCTGAGGTCAAAGTTTTTAGTTTAAAACAATAAAAACACTTGTAATTTCATTAAGACTGTTTAGGAAAAGGATTACTAGATTTTAGACTTTAGCATCAGCCTTTTGACTACAAATTCCTGCCTTTTGTTTTACTTTCGATAATCATCATTCTCATGTTAAGTTTAGTTTTGACCATCTGTAAGAGCCATTTCCTAGTTACATAACAATCATAAATGTTTTACTAAATGATAGTGCATAATCTATGGCAGGTTCCTAAAACCCCCATCAGTTGAACAGAATTGGTATATTGTAGCTATTTCTAATTTCTCTGACTAAACATTATTCTCAGTTAGTGATCAGCCTTGCCATGTGTAAGGTGTAGAGGGCACATGGTTTTAAACCGTGCCTTACTTTGAGCCTTTTAAGAATTGTGTACCTTGTCTGCATGTTTTGTGTGTCAAGTAACATGTAAGACAAGCACTTAATTTTAAGTGCTGTGCCGTACATTTAAAGCATACAGAAGAAGACGTTAAGAATCTTTAAGTACAGAAACAACTAAAGTTTACAAGAAAAGCTAAGTTTAAAGAAGATACATTTTTCCTTTTTTTGCCTTTTATTCTATGTGTGTAACAATTGTTTTCTTTATTCTTGTGTGGATTATTTTCTCTGAATTTTCACTAAATATTTTAAAACAAACTTTTGGACTGTGAGATTTCTTTCGGCACACGTTTTACCCGTGTTTGAATTCGCCTTATACTCCGGCGACTACACCTTCAATAGTTTTTGACTCCTGAAATTATTCATCATAAAATCAGATTAGTTCATCTCTCTGTCACAATGTCCTCCTAAGTCCCTTTGTACAGACCATCATTTCACTCTAGCAATAACACTGAGGTGTACGTGCAAGGAACATCTTAAGCTAAAAGAAGTGAGTTACAAGGTTTATCATTACTGACATGTGTACAGAGTACATTGAAATTTTAACTTTTAATAAACATGCAAAATGTCTCACCTCCAAGATAAGTGAGTAGAACTACCTGAATTAGAAACTTCATTCTTCTTTATCTGAAAAATATCAGAAGGTATTTGTCATAACAACTAGCCTTGCTACATTGTGCTGAGATGTTACTTATTGTGAATAAAAAGAACATATTTGGATTGATTAATTTACAGCAGTACAAGCTAAAATAAAATAAAAGTATATCTGCCCTCTGTGTTTTTGTTAAATTCAGATGGTATCTTACAGCATTCTTATTTACAGCTTCACATGATGAAATAAAAAAGAACTGAAGTAGCATAGTCAGCTAAAAATAAACAGTGCTAAATAAATTAATGTATAAATGTTTTGTCTTAAATGCCATTTCCTTTTGAGAGGAAGCTGGCCAAGTACCAGGGCCTTCTGGAGGATTACTGGAGACAAGAGTGGCGAGCACAGAGCCATCCAGTGGAAGTAGGCTGTAGAGGCTTCTCCTGCAACTCCCTGTACACCCTACTGGGCATGACTGGGCCGCTCAGAAGGACAGCCATCAGGACTGCAAAGGAGGCACCAGAATGAGTTTCCAGGTAGCTATGGATTAAGAGGGGTGAGCCATGACTTAATGCTGCTGGTACTCAAGTTGGGGCTTAATCAACTCTGGCTGGGTCACCAGGGTAAGGGTGTATGATGATCTGAGACCTTAAACACCCTATTGTCACCGATGATGTGTCCCAGTGCACTCATAGGATGTATCTTTCACCCTGTAACCTGTGATTGCTTTCACACAAAATTCAAATCGAAAGCATGTTTTTGTAAGCACAAATACCATACAGTTGACAAAAAATTAGTGAAGTAAGTCTTGGTAACAAATAAGATTATATTGTTTCTACTTGATTCTTCCATTTGGGCATTTGTTTATTCATATAGTATGTTTAATGTACAAGTCCTTAGCAAAGCATGTTTTCTAAAGATAAAGTAAGTGTGATGTGTGAGAATATAGTGAGTCAATTCTCCAGTAATATTTCTCTAAGCAACTAACCACCAAACATGCTGTCAGTCTCATTCTGCAGGTGCAAATTGTGAACATTCAGTTCTCACAAAGCGCATACATCTGTGAAGCTCCTGGTGAATTGTGTTGCTGAGAATGCAGCAAGAAGCAGTTGTCAGACTGGAGCAAGAAGCTGGCTTTGCGAGAACAAGGCGTCTCCAAATGTGTGGTTACAAGGCAGTGCGGAGAGTAGAGAAGAGGAGTAGAGTGGACAGAAGGATCTGAATATTTCTAAGGAAATGCAGAACACAATTTTAGAGCATGTAGTTAACCATGGCCTGGGTATGAGTGAATGTTGAAGGAAGGAACATAGCATTTCTGGAAGAAGCAGAACTTTTCTTGTAATGCATAAAAAATGTACTTTCCTTTTCTGTGCTGAAACAGCCTGTTATGTTAATTACGACATGTCTTGTTTATTAATGCTTATGTGTTTTCTAAAGAATTACCTGAATATTTTTATAATTAGTTCTGTAAAAAGCTCTGTGGCATTGTAAGCTTGGAATTTTGGAAATACTGCTGTGAGATGTTTGGCTGTAAGCGCAAATTATGGCAGAAAAAAAAGCACTTCTTATAAAGTCCAAATTGCACAATCACATCTCGCTATAGATGTCTGCCTATAATGGCAGAAGTGCATGAGCTCTGGAAGCAATATTCAGAAACAGGAAACCTAATTTTAAAAAAGGTAAAAGTTTTCTTGGAAGAAGAATGACCATATAATACCTAGATTATTTTTATAAGATCATTTAAACAGCTGATCAGAGAGAAGAAAGAAGGAGCAGTGAAGCCAAAGCTACAACCTCTGAGTTACTGACGACACTTAAAGCAACAAAAGAAAACAGCTGCCTTTAAAGACTGCACATCCAGCTGTACCAGGTTGTATGGTGTGCATTGTAACACTTTATTTTGCTTTCATTTATGTCATTATTTATTTGAAAAATGCTTAAAGATTAAAATGCATTGAAGCCTGCATCCCTGTTTGCTCTATTTTAGCACCAGGGCCTGAGAACTGAGTTCTTTTCTCAACTAGGTCAATAAGGGGTGAGGGAAAGTGACAACTCCCAAAAGAAAAGGTACATTGACAGCCATACCTAAGTGAAGTCTAAAGAAACTACAGATAGAAGGTAGTGGAGTGTAGTTCAGGGTGCAAGTGCATTGCACCTTTGAACTGTATATCCCCAAAGGTTAGCAGAGTAAAAAAAATGAATGGATGAAAGGAATTGTGTTTCCAAAAGTCTTTCCATGTTAAAACATTAATGATGAACAAAGCAAGTAGTTCTCTTTAAAGGTGATCTTCTGTTTAAACAAATGAAAAGAGGCATGTTGTATTATAAAATGTTTTATGTTCATATAGCACTTCATATTTCTGGATTTCTGTAACCTCATCAATTTCTGTAACCTTGTTCAAATCTCAAACTTTACAGTTAAATCTAACTGACATATCAGTTCATAGGTTTATAAAATATAAAACTACTACTCTACCCTTGTGATAAAGAAGCAGCAATCACACCAAAACAGACAGTAGGACTTTAGGGACCTTCAAAACTAGACTTGATGTCAGTTTTTGAGGGATTTATGTGGATATGATTGGTGAGCTTTGTTGGGCTGAATGGCCTGTTCTCATCTAAATTTTTCTAATATTCTAAATGGGAGATGGAGTTAGTTGATGTGGTCAAGGTAGACAATGGCATTCAGAGCATTGTATAAGATGGACATTTCACCATAGAAAAGGTGCTAAAAAGGCATTCTATAGCAACAAAACAACTTCACATTTTGCAAGGAATAGCGAGAGAGTGAAGAAGTCAAGATACCAAAATGGTTGAGGCCATGAAGCAGTCTTTGTTTTCAGTACTTCAGCATGTACTTTCAGACTATTGCAACTGTTTTGATTTACTGTCATTTGTAAAGTGTGATGGAGCTGGAATCAAGTAAAACTTCATGCCAAGTGTTGATATGGATGAAGAAGGATTCAACCGAAACATAGTTAGATGACATGGATGAAACAAGAACAGTGATTTTACTATATGTGCGTGGAGGGAGTATAAGAGCGTGTGCTACGATATCAATGAAGCGATGTTATTCACAATTCACAACTGGAGTTTACACCATAGAACATCTTGCTTTCTTTGTGAACGTTTATAATACTTTAATTCCTGAAGATGAAATGGCAGTAGTGATGCCTGATTTTCCAAACTCTGCTGTATTTTGGGATTATGCCAGTTTTTACTACTCCTGTCAATGGATTTCTTATCCCCTTATTCACCCCTCCTCAATCCCCTATGGAAGGTGTACAATCATTAGCCCCATAATCAGAAGACTTTACTGGAGGCAAAAAATGCTATTTGTAAGGACATTTTGGTTAACTTTTGCCAGATGTGGGTCTGCAAGCAATAAGGGTTTTATCCTCTGTTCACTGAAAGGAAATTAGTTAAGTGAGATGTTCATTTATCTTTGTGGCCAATGGCTGCTGCATTCATATTATCAGTTTAGCACTGCATAGTAAAGACAATTTAAACACCAGCATTTGAGTAAGTGCTTTTACTTTACTATATTCACAATGTTGCATATGTCGATTAATAAAACATCACTTTCTTTTCAGTACTGCACTGTAACATGCTTGCACTCATTTAATTTTGGAAATTTGGAATAATCTAACGTAATTTTGAAATTTGAATAATCTAACGTATTTTCTTTGTATTTGTGTGTGGGGAACACTCTTTGCTGACAGCGCCATTACACAGTTGGTAGATTAGACGGTAATTTGGGTGCATTGAGGGTTGAGCACACCATACTGATGCTCTACGTAGCATACTGCCTGTCATTCTGTATTCAGGGATAAAGTGAGGTTGAATTTGGTGACACTGTTGTACTCATTGGTATGTTTATTTAACTTTCAGTTCAGCACTGAGTGTTTTAGGTTCTTTTACAGCCATAGAATAGTGTTGCACTGAACACTTCAACAGCTTTGCACTTAAAATTTTCAGAATGTATGTAATATTTCAGGAATGACATTAAAGCAAACATTAAAAACAGTAAAGTGTGAATCCATTGAAGAAAAACACATTGGAAACCATTACTGGCCCCTCAATAGCATAATAAAAACAATTAATTAGTAAAATCTCACCCAGATTCACTTAGTCTTAAATGCAATATCAATTCATTTGAAGCCATTCCGATTCAAGAACCCACACACACTCAAGCCAGACCAGTTTAGAGTCACTAATGAATTTAGTCCTTTATATGGAATATTTCATACTGTGCAATTTCTCCTAATGTATGTGGGGGTTTTCACCAGTTTCATCTCACATCCTAATGAGGTGCAAGATAAGTTGATTATCTCCTTAGTTTTTCTTCTTGCTATTCCACTTTGCCTCCCACATTCCCAAAGACTTGAGTGTCAAGTTAATGGGGGATTCTAATCTGGCCCAGTCTTTGGATGTGTGCTGGAGTTGGCCGAGTAATGCATTAGCAGCCTGTCCAGGTCTGGTTCCTGCCTTGTGCTCACGTAGGTGGCTTGACAATGATGTGTTATAATATAATGCAGACCATCATAGTGGTGCAGTGGTTAGCAGTGCTGCCTCACCAAACTAGCATTCTAAGTTTAAATCCTACACCTCTTAGTGTGAAATTCTCTCCAAGTGTGTGTGGGTTGTTTGCCAATCGACTGCAATGAATTGGTGTCCTCCCCAGGGTGGGCTTTGGTCTTTTGTCTGTTGCTGACTGGATAGGCTCTGGACCTCACAGAAATGTTATATTTCTAGTATTACTCTATGTTAATATAAAATACCCTTGGGGGTGTAGTAACTTGTATATAAATGTCTACACGTGGAAGTGTGTGTGTCTGTCTGTCCGGCCCAGAAATGAGAGGTGGAGTCGGGGTAAGGGCTCCACCTTCGAGGAAACAAACTTGCTTAGCCGCTAATACACAAGCAAGGCGAGCACGTCGGCAAACGAAACCTCCTAGGAGAGAGATGCCCAGAGTAGTTCCTTTCAATTACCTGACATCTCTATATTTCAATTTTTTTTTCTGACAATTTCAATAGTTTCTAGGACCCCTGGCTTTTTACACCACGGGCTTACACAGCTAGTTTATACTGTATATATATAAATACAGCAATTGCTTTATATTTAATCTTGATTTTTCCATTTTTTGAAACGCATTAATTTATTTACTCCAGTGAAGCAAAGTTGCATCTAGAATGTATCTGTTGTTTACTCTGAATCATTATGGCTGAGATCTGTTACACACGTCCATCTTCTTAAAACACTGTTTTGTTTTCTGAAAAATACTTTGAGCTACACTATATCTGAGAAATGTACTTAAATAGCCACTAGTCTGCTTCATTTAACATTACATATGGTCCACACAAGCACACAAAGGTGTAGTCAAGTTGCACCAAGACCACTAACTAATGCACAGTAGAAGTGTCTGTAACAGCCCCGTGATAAAGTGGTCCTCTAGGAATAAATTCCTTCAAGTCTCCTGGAGTGTAACTGCCGTGCTACCTAGGACTTTAGGAATTACCAGATGCATGACTTCATTTCAGCTATTGTGGTATTCTCAGAATGAGAGCATGCCCTAAACTTACAAAGCTCAGTTAGTAGTAATAAATGGTGGCGCATAATACATTAATAATCGCACCATCATACAACCAGTCTTTATTGTTTTATCAGTTCTCCTTCTCAAATGCTATTTTCAGGGCAATGCTTATAAAGGGTATTTACCTCTTTGGGAGTTTTCACATTTTCTTGTTCTACAACATTGAATCACAGTGAAGTTCATTTGAATCTTTAATGTCAAAGTGGAAACAGATCTCTGCAAAGTGGCTGAGAAGAGTAGGCAAGGCTTCACCCAGGTTGTTATCAGCACATAGAGGAGAACACGGACCTCACCCGAACATTTTGTTCAGATGTGAAAGAAGCATTCTGAGGAGTTAATAAACCTGGAGGAGAAAACTGAGAAACAAGCATAGGCTGGGATTCCATTTATTTCTTAAATTGTTACACAGTGATGAAAGAGCTACAGAAATATAACATTGCAGCAGTAGAAGAGATTTGAATGGAAATGTTAAAATCACTGGTTACTATGACGGTGCTTTCAACAACAACAACAACATTTATTTATATAGCACATTTTCATACAAAAAAAAGCTCAAAGTGCTTTACATAATGAAGAAAAGAAAGATAAAAGACAAAATAAGAAATTAGGTCCGATGGCCAGGGTGGACAAAAAAAAAACACAAAAAAAACTCCAGATGGCTGGAGAAAAAAATAAAATCTGCAGGGGTTCCAGGCCACGGGACCGCCCAGTCCCCTCTGGGCATTCTACCTAACATAAATGAAACAGTCCTCTTTGTAGTTAGGGTTCTCATGGAGTCACTTGATGTTGATGGTCATACAGACTTCTGGCTTTTAATCCATTCATCATTGTTGGAACATCACGGTGCTTTGAGTAGATGGTGGTGGCGCGAACCGGAAAAGGAAACAGAAGAGAGAGTAGGGGTTTGTACAGTTTTTAGAGCCACCATGAATAGTTATTATAATGAGTTGGCCATCATCACTTTCGCCATCATGCCTCTTGAATGGCGCATGGATGGTGAGAATACGGCCTTGAGACTAACAGGTGGAGGTCTCCATTTTTAAAATGGAGTGTATCCCAGTTATTAAGGGATCATCACTAAAGACTGTGTCACATACAGCAATGTGGATTCTCTCAAATCAAGGAACGACATGATCATTTTTTTTTTTTTTTACCATTTTTGTAGTCTGTCACTGGCCTCTAAAAATATTCGAAATTTTGCTTTTAGGTTTTATTTATTTATGCAATGGATATGTTTTTCATTATGTTAAAAGTGAGTATTATTCACTTATGACACCATTTTAGTTTTGTTATGGGTACTGGCATTTTGTGATCTTTGTTGCCAGGTAAGGTCCACCAGAAGTTTACAGTCTGAAAAATAGTGGAGTCTAAAGGTATACCGTTCAGCTTAGGACAATGCCTAGTTTGTCCAAGTTTGTGGATATTCCAAGAAACCTTGGCATTCTATTTGTGTAATTTACAGTATTTAAGAGCTCTTGTGAACTCTTTTCTACTCCTGATTATGATTTATGGCTGTCATTTTGGTCCCAGTTATGTATTTTAGTTTGGCTTTTGATGATTTTACTCTGTTCCTTTACTACAATTCTTGTTACATGTCCTAGGATTTGTTATTATTATTCTTGGCTACATGGATTTGATCTTAGCTTGCTTTTCTACCTCACTCTATCTTCTGAATCCATGTTCTAATTATCATTGGTGCCACCCTGTGCAGTCAATACAGTGGAGGAACAACGTAGTTTCCTTCCTAGCCATGAAATTGCAGAACAAGTTTTCCTTGCATAGATATTTGAAGAGTCACAGGATTTTTCCAGTCATGTCTGCACAAGCAACATACGGCTGGAAAAAGTTTATGACTATTTGCCCTGTGGTAACTTGTTGAGGGTACTGTAAGGGTACAGCACCTTCTAGAACCATGTAAACATGCCTTGTGTTACATCCAGAGTGGAACTACCCCAAGGATATATAATTTCTCCTCTCTGCCCTACTTCTTTCCTCTCCAGGTTTAGATTGTGTAGACTGGCAACTTGCATCCCCACTGTTCATGGATAATACAGTCCTTTGGTCTTCCTCGGTCAGGGAGCTTGACACTTTCAGGATGAGAATTAGTAACTTCAAATCGAAAGTCATCATCCTGTCCTGGAAAAAAAACAGCTTGCTCACTATAGGTAAGAGTTAAGAAGCTGCCTCAAGTGAAGAACTTAAAGTATGCAAGGATCTAATTCACAAGTAAGTGTAGATATGAATTGACAAATGTACTGGTGCATCAGCAGCAGTTTTGAAGATTGTCTGCCAGCCTTTGGGAATGAAGCAGGAGCTAAGTCCCTAAATGACGCTTTCAGTTTACTGGTCAGTCTATATCCTCATCCTCACCTAAAGTCATGAACTCTGAATAGTGACAGAAAATAATGAAATTGTGAGTAGAAGCAGCTGAAATAATGTCCCTGCACAGATTTACTGGAATTTTTCTCTGTGAAGGACCCTGGACCAGAGCTGCTACTTCTCCATATTAACAGGAACCAGTTGAGGTGTTCAGCTAAGATGCAACTGGCTCACCTGGAAGTGTCTGGGGATTTCCCAGAAGCTGGAGATTACTGCTGAGTACAGGGTGGCCTGGTCAGTCCAATTCAAAATGTTTCCTGTGCCCAGCAGCCATACCACTGGCACTTCAGAACTGGTAATCCACCTGATGCTAAGCAGGTTTGAGCCTGGCCAGTACTGTACTTGGGTTGGAAACCATCTAAGTAATGCTTATGTTGCTGCAGGAAGAGGTGTTGGTGAGGCCATCAGGAGATGCTTAACCTGTGATCTTTGTGTGGATCCCAGTACTCCCCATCTAATGATAGGGACACTGTGCAGTTAAAACTGGTGCTGTTCTTCAGGTGAGAAGTTAAACGGCCTCTTTCAAAAAGAGTAAGGTGTTTCCCAATGTACTGGCTAAATTACTCATCATGGCCTGGTCATTCTGCCCCCTAACCATCCCGTTTCTTATTGGCTATCTATCTCTCACACTCCTTCACTACCTAATGGTTAATGTGTGGTGAGTGTACTGGTGCATAAATGGCTGCCATCGCATCATCCAGGTGGATGCTACATACTGGTGGTGATCAAAGTGGATCCTTACAGTCTATATGAAGCACTTTGAGAAGGTTACAAATGCCCCATATAAATGTTATAATTAATTACCTGTTATATGGGTTGGAGACAATGGCACTTACCAGAAAGCACGAGACAGTGCTGAAGGTAGCAGAGTTAAAGATGCTAAGAGATGCACTGGGTGTGACGAGGATGGATAGGATTAGAAATGAGGACATTAGAGGGTCAGCTCAAGTTGGACAAAGTCAGAGAGGCGAGATTGCGTTGGTTTGGACATGTACAGAGGAGAGATGCTGGGTATATTGGGAGAAGGTTGCTAAGGATAGAGCTGCCAGGGAAGAGAAAAAGAGGAAGGCCTAAGTGAAGGTTTATGGATGTGGTGAGAGAGGACATGTAGGTGATGGGTTTAATAGAACAAGATGCAGAGGACAGAAAGATATGGAAGAAGATGATCTGCTGTGGCAACCCCAAACGGGAGTAGCCGAAAGAAGAAGAAGAAGATATATTGTTTTTCTATTTAATTATTGTTCATCTAATTAATTAACTAATGCAGGAAAAGCACAAAGTGAAATGAAAGTGACCCGTACATATTTTCTACACTGAAAGTACGTCCACAGCAGTGCACAATGAGCCCTTACGTTGAAACACAAATTCTACCCAGCTATGCAGTGCTGCTGGGATAGGCACCAGCTACTTGGGACACTGAATTCGACAAGCAGGTTAGAAAATGGATGGATGTATTAATGGATGGTTAGAGGCATACCTATAGAAGTTATCCCAGTGTGTGTGAATGTGGCTGTTTGTATAAGTGAGCCCAGTGATTTTCTACAAACACATATTCTCAAACTTGTTTAATTCAGTTCAGGGTTGCCAGGGGCCAGTGTCTATCCTGGCAGCACTGGGCTTACAGATGGAAACAATCCTGGGCAGACACAAACTGATCCTATTACTATGAAGTTCCATTTTAACTTCATGAAATGCTGCACAATGGCCCCCTAGTGCCCCACCACAGGAAATGTGTTAAAACGCAAGGAAAGCAGTAGAACAATTTATTACTATATAAAAAAGTTAGCTTTCATTTCACAGAAAGCTTAATATGGTTTAGGAAAAATATGCAAGGTAGTAAAGCATAATTAGATAGTAATTTCATCTTGTAATTACCAAGAATTTGCCTGAAAAATGCATGGTACAGTAAACATGAAAATCAGAGATAAATGGCATATTAAACTTAATTGTAAACAGTGGACTCAGAAAGTATTCAAATCCTTTCACTTTCTTCATGCTTTAATGTGCCATAGAGTTCATTTTTTAAATGACCCCTCAATCTATATTCAGTAATCCATAGTAACAAAGTAAAAACATGTTTTCAGAAAAGAGTGTAAATTTACAAAAAATAAAAACACTGAAATGTCTCATTCATAAAATTATTCAGACCCTCAATTCAGTACTTTGTAGAAGCCCATTTGGTAACAATTCTAGCTTCAAGTCTCCCTGGGAATGCCTTTACAAGCTTTGCACACCTGGATTTGGACAGTTTATTCCATTCTTCCTGGCAGATCCTCTCCAGCTCCATTAGACTGAATGGGAAATCATCTGTAAACTGCCATCTTCAGGTCTCTCCACATATTTTTATGGGGTGTAAGTGTGGGCTTTGGCTGGATCACTCAAGGACAACCAGAGAATTGTCCTGAGACCACTCCAGTGTTGTTGTGGATGCATTCCTAGGATCATTTTCATTTGAACCGTCACCCCAGTCTGAGGTAGCTTGTATTCTGTAGCAGGTTTCCTTCAAGGACTTCTCTGTATTTGGTTGTATTCATCCTTCCCTCAATTCTGGTGATGACAAAACCTCCATTGCATGATGTTGCCACTACCGTGCGTCACCATAGGGATTTTATTAGGCAGGTGATGAGCGGTGCCAAGTCATCAGCTAACTTAGTGTTTGGAATGCAGCTCAGCTTTGGTCTCTTCATACCATGTCTGTAGTACTAGGGTATTGTACCCTGTTAGCCATTATGAATGTAGTGAGAATTCAAGTAAAATTACTTTTATTGGCTAATTAAAAAGATTACAATATGCAAGCATACGAGGCCCCTTCTTCAAGCAAGATGGAATTACTCAAAAGATTGCATATTGTGATCTTTTTAGTTAGCCAATAAAAGGTGTCATTTTGCTTGACTTCTCACTCTCTTCATACCAGAAAATCTTTTTTCCTCATGCTCTCAGAATCTGTTCAATATCATATGCCTTTCACTCAAGGGTGGTTTCTGTCTGTTCATCCAACAGGATTTTCTTCTGTCTTAGTAGAGAAACCTCACACTGTTCCACTCTAGTGTGGTGCTGAGGTGTCACCTATTGCATGGCTGCACTTGGGTCCTAATCTGGGATCCTGAGTTGGTTTGTCATGTGGTGGGTGCGGCAATGTGCTCTATCAGCACCTGCTCCTAACCTCTCTGTCTCTTAGTAGAGAATTTCTGCAGTTCTATTAGACTGCTGGGTTCTTGGTCACCAAGGCCCATCTTGTTACTCAGTTTGGCCAGATGGCCAACTCTAAGAAGAGCCCTGGTGGTTCCAAACTTCTTTCATTTCACAATTGTTTCTGGAAACTCGTTAAGGCTTAGGAATGTTTTTATCTCTTTGCCCTCATCAACATTTTACTGCAAGTTTATCCTGGAGGTTTATAGAGGATTCCATGCCTTGTTTTTTTTTTCTTGGCATGCAGTGTGAATTGTGGGATTTTCTATACAGAGGTGTGGGCCTTTGTAAACAATATGAGGTCAATTCAGTTTGCCATAGTTAGACACCTCTCAGGGATAAATGAAGCAAACCACAGTTTTGAGTGCCACCAGAAAGGGTCTGCATACTTTTAGAAATGAGAGATGTAAGTTTTTGATTTCTGAAAACACATTTTTACTTTGCCATTATGTGTTACTGAGTGTAGATTGATGGGAAAAAATGGCAAATTTACAATACAATAAAGTGCACAGAAATTGAAGGCGTCTGAATACTTTGTGAATCCACTCTATTTTAAGAATATAAGCAGGGATATAAAGATGACTCCCACCTCTCTGATTGGCTGATCTAAATCTCACATGTGCTCTGCAGCTGGTTGTCTGTGCACAGCTTGTTATGCTTGGGTGAGTCAAACTGTTCTGCACTCAGAAACGGCCAAAACATCCACGTATCCAAAGAGCGACCCTACAAAGACAAAAGGCAGAAGGTGGCATGGCTCTACCTAACTTCCAGTTTTATTACTGGGCAGCAAACATACAAGCTATAAAAACCTGCACACAAATAGATGAACATACACAGACCTGGTCCGCAATAGAAGGAAAATCCTGCATTACTTATTTATATTCCCTACTCTGTGCCCCAATAAATGCAAGTTATCAGCAATATACTGATAACCAAATTGTGCTTCACTCACTCAGAATCTGAAGCCAATGTAGAAAGCATTTTAAGATGGAGAAGCTTTTATCCGTGGAACCGCTGCAAGAGAACCACCTCTTTCAACCTTTGCAAACATATGCAGTTTTTAATATCTGGAAAAAATCTGGAATTAACTTGCTTAGAGATCTTTATATAGACAATTACATTCCAAATTTAACATTCCAGCTACACATTTCTTTCACTATCTTCAAATCAGGAACTTTGTTAAACTGAACCTTCCCGATTTTCCTCATCTTGCACCCTCGTCCATGCTGGAAAAAATATTGCTCAATTTCAAGGACTCAGACACCATCTCTGCAATATATAAAATTATTTTAAAGTCCCTCCCTTTCAAAGATCCAAGAGGACACTGGGAAAAAGATCTCTCAATTAATATATCAGAAAAGGAGTGGAAAATAGCAATGCAGAGAATTCACTCGAGCTCCATATGCATAAAGCACACAATTACTCAACTCAAAATTATATATCGAGCACATCTGTGTCACCTAAAACTCTCCAAAATGTTTCCAGGGCAAGATCCAACCTGCGAACGTGGCAATCAAGTCCCAGCCTCACTGGGTCACATGTTTTAGGCCTGCACCAAATTAACATCATTCTGGGCCAAAACTTTTAATTACCTTTCAGACAGCTTTGGTGTCACAATCCCTCCTAACCCATTAACAGCTGTGTTTGAGGTTCTTCCAGAAGGGTTTAAAGTGGAGAAAGACAAACAAATTGTGATTGCATTCACTACACTTTTGGCACACAGACTTATTTTGCTAAACTGGAGGAATCCTAACTCTCCTCTTTTAAGTCAGTGGTACACCGATGTTTTATACTATCTGAAATTGGAAAAAATCAAATACTCAGTTAGAGGATCTGTACAGATTTTTTTCAAAACATGGCAGGATCTAATCAGTAATATTTTAGAATAAGCTCTTAAAGCACAGAGGAAGCAATTATTTCTGCATTTCTTTTTCTTCTCCATTCATCTCTATTGGCTTATCAAACTCATCAATTTAGGTATGTTTACAAGCCTTAAGTTTTACTCCGTTGGCCTTGCTGTCTCTCTCAGGGGTAAAGGTTGACTTGTTCTCAATCCTACTTTTTGTAAAAATTGATTGATTTGTATGGAATGATTGCAATAAAATTAATAAAATTTCAAAAAAAAAGAAAAAAAAAAGAAATGGCCAATCTTCAGCAATCATAGAGAAATCACACTTTTATTGGACTTATCCAGGCTATCTCTGTATTAATTGTTCCTTGTGTGTGTAGGTAACAATTTGCCTTTGATCATACTCTTGAATCTTTTCCTTATTCTATATTTAAAAAATAGCAGTAGTCAGGCAAAAGCAAGGATTTTTTTCTTTCACACTCAAGTTACAGAATGCAATAAGTAGTAGCCATCATAAATAACAAGACCTGCTTATTGATAAGTGCTGTTCTAGTGAGTGACATCTAAGAAAAAATAAGACCAGATGTGAAATGAAATGAAAAGAAGAAAAACTTTAAATAATGAAAATGGACAGACAAAGCAAGCAGTTTATTAAAAGTCGTGTATGGGACCTTCAATGGGACTGCGTGTACTATTTTACAAATCTTATTAAAACAGCAATATTAACAAACTACTGGGGTATAAGCAGAATTATTTATTGTACTTTCAATATGTATAATGCACACTGCTATATGACAATTCATGTTGACTCATTTACTGTAAAGTCTTCACGTTCCCTCAAGTTCATTGCACATCTGCATATAAATAACAATCTTTAGTTACATAATTTAAAATCTCAAGTGTAAATCTTACAAATCCATAGTTTGCAAACAAAAAAAGAAGAAAATGTGTGCATCTGAGAGTATAACTTTGGAATCTTTTTAGTTGAAGTGGTCAGTCTACTGTCAGGAACATGTGATTGAATAATTGATCATGCTTGCTTTTGATACGTTTTTATTTCCATTTGTTATTTTTTATTCTTATTACAGTATTGTATTCTTTTTTCTATTTTGTGTATTTGTTTTCACATAAGGCACTGCCATTTTGTGTGTTTGTGTGCTACCATTTTAGACCTCTTGAGTCTTATGATGCTTACTTTTCTGTGTTAGAAAAGCAGCTCACTCAGATCTAGATAGATAGATAGATAGATAGATAGATAGATAGATAGATAGATAG
>JANRMT010062834.1:1462936-1522261 GCA_026402145.1 Polypterus bichir lapradei
ATAGATAGATAGATAGATAGATAGATAGATAGATAGATAGATAGATACTTTATTAATCCTAAGGGGAAATTCACATAATCCAGTAAAGCAGTATACTGATACAAAAACAATATTAAATTAAATAGTAAAAGAAATGCATGTAAAAGCAAACAATAACTTTGAGGCGTCTTTCATCTTTACGCTGCCTCCCAAGCACAACACTGCTTAAAAAGAGAGCACTCGCCACAACCGTCTGGTAGAACATCTGCAGCATCTTATTGCAGATGTTGAAGGACGCCAACCTTCTAAGAAAGTATAGTCAGCTCTGACCTTTCTTACATAGAGCATCAGTATTGGCAGTCCAGTCCAGTTTGTCATCTAGCTGCACTCCCAGGTATTTATAGGTCTGTACCCTCTGCACACAGTCACCTCTGATGATCACGGGGTCCATGAGGGGCCTGGGCCTCATAAAATCCACCACCAGTTCCTTGGTCTTGCTGGTGTTCAGGTGTAAGTGGTTTGAGCCGCACCATTTAACAAAGTCTTTGATTAGCTTCCTGTACTCCTCCTCCTGCCCACTCCTGATGCAGACCACAATAGCAGTGTCATCAGCAAACTTTTGCACGTGGCAGGACTCCGAGTCGTATTGGAAGTCTGATGTATATAGATTGAACAGGACCGGAGAAAGTACAGTCCCCTGTGGCGCTCCTGTGTTGCTGACCACAATGTCAGACCCGCAGTTCCCAAGACGCACATATTGAGGTCTGTCTGTAAGATAGTCCACGATCCATGTCACCAGGTGTGAATCTACTCCCATCTCAGTCAGCTTGTCTCTAAGGAGCAGAGGTTGGATGGTGTTGAAGGAGCTAGAGAAGTCCAAAAACATAATTCCTACAGCACCACTGCCTCTGTCCAAGTGGGAGAGGGATCGGTGTAGCATATAGATAATGGCATCCTCCGCTCCCACCTTCTCCTGGTATGCGAACTGCAGAGGGTCATAGATAGATAGATAGATTAAAACAGCACTAGCCCTGTTATCTTATAATGAGCTATTTTATCATTTGGAATGTGTTGTGTACCCCAGATGAGCTCACTTAAGCCTTTGGTGACCCCTCTCCTCTGGTAGCTTCAGGTCCGTCACATGGATGACGCTCTTTCCCATCTGAGGTGATGGTGGTGTTATTCAGACAATGCTGATGAGTGAATTGTAACACATTGTAACAGTCTTAACCTACCCAACAAGAACCCTTCATCCTTTTTCTTTTCCTCGTGTCTGATAAACATTTTACATTTATGAAGAGCAGGACTAATAGCTTTCATAAAGTGCTGACAATGAAGTTATAAGATGTGTTATATTAGCACTTTGACTTGAGAGTCTCTTGAACTCCATGTTGTTCTTTCATTTGTTTTATAACTCGGGATCAGCATCTGTTTTAGCAAAATGTCAAAGTGCTTTATTATTTATCTGTAGTTTGTAGGCTATTGGCAATAATGACTACTGTTTTCTATATATTGTATTTTGATCTTTTTTCTTTATGTTTCAGAAAATTGAAATTCATACAACTTATGTAGTTATGGAAAGTAAAATACAATACAGTTGCTTATTTTTTGGTGGATTGTATTACATTACATTAAGGGGAATGGCGTTAAATAACAGGCATCAGATATCAGGGTAAACATTATATTTGCCAAAAAAAGTTATGCAAATGAGGCATATTAAATGTTGAAATTTAAAGATGTGATACTGTTTGCGCAATCTGTACAAACTGGAAACATTTGCCACATAATTCCCATCAGAAGAAGCTCCATAAATATACAGGCACCTCCATTAACCTGGCCTTTTCAAGTTCCAGGCAGCATCTGATTGGTTGAATGTAAACTTACATAAGCTCTAAAGCTATTTGTCTCAGAACACAATGTCATGCTTGGGTGATTCAAATGGTTCTCTGTTGAAAAATTGTCAATCTACGACTCATAGGACAAAAAAATAACATTTTACACCAGTTATTCAGAGTTTTATTAACCCTTCCTTGTTTGTGTGTGTTTGTGTGTGTGTTAGGTTCACATAGAAAATAAAAATACTATTTTGCTTTGGCCTGTTTTGAATATACTGGTTATTGTTTGCTTGGTAATGCGAGCACAAAACCTGCAAAATACTTATTTTCATTTAGAAAGTAGGCCTCCAATTCCTTCATTATTTAAACTGCGAATAAGATTTGAAGTAGGTGTCAAAATTAACAAGACTCATTTACTGATTAAATCTAGCGATAACAAAAAAGAAAGAAAGAAAGAGTTTATGTAATCTATCAGTATTAAAGTCTTAAGAGTCTTATTTTATTCATCTTAGTCCAGAATGGTGGCACTAGCTCATCATAGGACACACTTACACATTAAGAATACAGTATAATAATAATAATAATAATACAGGGAGATTCACCCAAAAGAGGTACTGAATATTCTGTAATAACTCTCGTTAGGACGAAGCAATCTGAACGAAACAATGTGCAATGTGCTCCTCAGTATGTGGAGCTTCGAACAAGCTGGGATGCCATTGTGTTGGAGCAATGAGGTAGGGACCGGACAGCCGTTGCAACTTCTGGGTGCATAACTCCTGTACCCCTTCACTCAGTCACTCGACTGCTCATCAAGATGGTGGTGTACAGTATTGAGCAGCGCATTTTCATGGTGCAAACCTATTGGGTCACCAATTCATTTAAGCAATGTCAGAATCAACTGGATGATGGTGAGTTAATGGAAGGTTAATTCCTGCAAGATGGAGCAACATGTCACACATCGGAGCATGGCAGAAATTGAGTCCTTCTTTGGCAACAGGGTAATTTCAAAAGGGCTTTGGTTACCACAGTCGTCGGATCTGACACCACCAGACTTCTTCCTTTGGGGTATGCTCAAACGAAAAGTCAACCGGAACAAGCTTCGCACTGTGGAAGATTTGAAGGAAAACATCCAACATGAAATTGCTGCTCTTCCCCCGAGACGCTTGCCGATATGTTCAGTAACATGGAGCGCCGAGTCGAAATGTGTCTGGCAGAAAATGGAAACCACTTCCAGCATTGCATGTAATGCAATCGATTACACATACGTCAAGGTATATAGCATATTTTTTTGGTTCAGATTGCTTAATCCTAATGGGAGTTATAACAGAATATCCGAGCCTCTTTTGAGTGAATCTCCGTGCACATTTTTTTTATATACCACTTTTCCTGTGCACTAAGCACTTCACAGAAATTCAAAATAAACAGCAGGGCATAGCATAGACAACAATGGAAACAAATAATACCTGCATAAACAACTAACTAAAGATAAACATAGGAAACACAAAATTTTCAATTAGAACAATTAGAACAAGAGATAATAAACCAGAAAAAAAAAATACAAAAACATATAAAACAGTAGAATAAAACCCAAAACTAGTAACATAATTTGTGATAGAAATGCAAATCTTTATGAGCATCTAGGGAGAGACGTAAATAGAATTTATTTTTTTATTTTTTGTATAGCCCAAAATCACACAAGAAGTGCCACAATGGGCTTTAACAGGCCCTGCATCTTGACAGCCCCCAAGCCTTGACTCTCTAAGAAGGCAAGAAAAAACTCCCAAAAAAACCCTTCTAGGGAAAAAATGGAAGAAACCTTGGGAAAGGCAGTTCAAAGAGAGACCCCTTTCCAGGTAGGTTGGGCGTGCAGTGGGTGTCAAAAAGAAGGGGGTCGATACAATAGAATACAATACACAGAACAGAACAAATCCTCACTACAGTATAAAAATAAAAATTTTAGAAGTACGGAGTAGAATTTAACAGTAGATGATATCACATAATAAGATTTGGATATTTTAGAGTCCTGGAGACCTCATCCATCAAGCTGCCTCCCCCATTTGGCCATTCCACGGCTAAAACAGTGCTGGACCAGCCAATCCGATGAAAGGACCCCTCTTTCCCATGATTCCTGCGATCCTCCATCAGGGATGACTTTACCTTAGGCAGGCAAAACAACTTGGCAGGTGGGCCGTGGCACCATGTGCCACATTTGAGTACCGAGAAGAGAAACAGAATAGGTGAGGGTTAGTATCCAATTATAACTATCATGTTACTTATGTTTTAGTGCTAATGACTAACAACAGAGATGCAGTCTGTACAGTTAATCAGCAGCTCTAGTCAGGATATGCTAAACTGAAGTAGTGAGTCTTCAGCCGAGATTTAAACGCTGAGACCGAAGGGGCATCTCTTATAATAGCAGGCAGACCATTCCACAGTTTAGGGGCCCTGTAACTAAAAGCTCGACCTCACACTGTTATTTTATTAATCCTTGGAACCATAAGCAGACCGGCATCTTGAGATCTTAATGTGCACTCTGCTTTGTAAGTCATGATAAGTTCAGACAAGTAAGCCGGTCCTTGGCCATTTAATGCTTTATATGTTAAAAGGAGGATTTTGAAATCTGCCCTAAACTTAACTGAGAGCCAGCGTAAGGATTTAAGAATTGAAGTTATGTATTCGTATTTTCTTGTCATTGTACTAATTCTTGCAGCAGCATTTTGGATTAACTGGAGGATGTATAAAGAACAGTTTGAACATCCAGTGAACACCGCATTGCAGTAGTCAATCCTACTAGAAATAAATGCATGAATTAATTTCTCAGAATCCTGTTAATTTCGAAGCGCCTTAATTTCCTATTTTTAAGATGGAAGAAACATGATTTGGATAACTTTGTAATATGTGCTTTAAATGACATGCTAGAGTCAAAGATAACTCCTAGATTGCAGGCTGATTCAGTAAAATTAATGGTGATTTCAACTGAGTTAAACAATGACAGAATATTAGTGATGGAGCAGGTCACTGATGTAGTCTGGTGCAAGGCCATTTAAAACTTTATAAGTTTGTAAAATAATTTTATATTCAGTCCTGTAAGACACAGGGAGCCGGTGAAGGTGAAGCAGGGTGGGTGTGATGTGCTCGCTGTTGCTGGTCCGTGTAAGGACTTTTAAAGCAGAGTTTTGAATTGACTGGAGCTGTGCCAGTAGGGAGTTACAATAATTGATGCAGAATGTGCTAAAAGCATTGACACATTTCCCAGCATTAGAAAAGGAGAGGAATGAGTGAACACAGGATATGTTACAGAGGTGGAAGTAAGAAAGTTTGCTAATGTGATGAATGTGGGTAGAAAAAGAAAGGAAGGAATCAGAAATGTCCCCAAGATTCCTAGCAGAAGAAGGTCTGATGGTATCATCACCCAGAACAATTGAAAAGAAGCTCATTTTCTTAAGCTGAGCTTTGGTGGCAATTAGCATGACTTCAGTTTTGTTGCAGTTTAATTTTAAAAGTTATATTCAATTCAGGTTCCATCACTCATGAGGGGCTAATTTACAGACGCTAAATCGCCCACCATCTTTGGGAGGAAAGTCAGAGTACCTGGAGGAACTCTTAGGCAGATATGGGGAGAACTACAAACCCCCCAAACTCGGGGACTATAATGGGATTAGAACTTAGTCTTCTGGAGCTGTGAGGAAACCATGGTAACCACGGTGCCAACTCATTTGTTAAATGTAATTTTAATATGGAAATAAGGCACTACTAGCACAACATTTGCATGTAAATGTTGCATCTGTCTTTTTTAATAAAGCAAGAAAGGAGACATGTTAACAAGCAGCCTTGATTGGTATTCATACACTTGGAGAAATTTAAATAAAACTATATATATATGCAAAGTGTAAAATAATGAATATGAAATGTTTTTGCTACACAAGTATGTGTGATGCATCCTTTTTAGACAGTTGGCAAGTGTAGGATTTTTTAATAAGTAGTATTGCAATTAACTATAATTAGGCATATCTGATTTAATATTTAATTTTTAAATTGAACAATACATAAGGCACATAATAAAAGGCATGTACTGGTTTGTTACACCCACGGGGTGGGCACGCATTTAGTACAGCCCCCTCAACACTGGCATCTGTGGAGGAAAAGCTGAGCCACATCAGAGTATCATAGCATGAGGTGCTTCCCTATCAACCACATATACCAACTTAAAATTGATAGTTCGGTACAGACTGGAACAAGCAAGTACCATTAAGGTAATCATGTAGACATATTCACAAAAAATATCTACTGCAAAAGACCAGGCTAAAATGGGCTTATTACTGTTGTTTATTGTCTCCCAAGTCACCAGAGCGCAGTATTCAGTGACCTTTGTTGAAGTTCTATGATGGACTGGCATCCTGTCCACGACAGTTTTCTATCATCTGCTTAGTGCTGCATGGATTATAACAATACAATGAATAACAACAAAAATAATAATAATAATAATAATAGTACATTTTATTTTTTGGGCTCCATCCTCTGCAACCCCAAACTAATTTAAGCATGCATGAGAGCATTATATCATACCAGTAATGGTGCAGTGCATGATAACGTGTAGTGAATACACTTGACATGAACATTTATAGTTTTCATACTCTTTCTCTTTACATTTAGCATTTGTTTGCTCAGAGGTTGATGCGCTTGCTGCTTCCTGAGCAGCTCTTCTTTTCTCCTTCCTAGCGGCCCGCTTCCTTTCTTCTTTCATCAGTATCTTTTCAATTAGAACTGATTAAGTCGGTTTTTGTGTTGTAATTAGTACGTTTTCACTTAGGCCCCTTTTCTTGCCCTGTCCTTCCCATCACATGACAGCAGACTAGCTATCATTCATGGGTAACAGATGGCGATGGGACAGAGCAAGGAAAGACTACACATAAAAAAGGGACCAGGGTCTGAGCCCATCCGGACTCTGATTTATAAAGAAGCCTCTCTCTGTTAGCTTTGAAAATAAAGCCCTAATACATGCAAAACACAGTGCAAATACAGGACTGAATTTGTTGTCCACACAATGTCGACTCAAGTGCATTTGTGTGACCACCACGTCTGTTCAACATAAATGCACAATGGGCCATACTAAGCTCCATTGTGCTGCTGTACCTCACATGGTACAAAAATGGCAGCACCTAGACAATAAGCTCTTATACCCAACTACAGTTCATGGGAAGATAGGTCTTGACATCAGATTTTACATCAAATAAACACACATACTGACTCATTTTCATTGGAATTAAGTGTCTGGCTTCAATTTAACAGCTGTTACTGCCTCTGATTCAGTGAAAAGGATGTGTGAAGCCTTCCAAAGACCCCAAAACAAGCCAGTACCTTCACCCTCCAGCCCAGAAGAAGCTTAAACCAATTCAGCTAGTCCCTCAGTTGCCATCTGCAGGCTTTGGCCTAAGTCAGCCTAAAATAGGGAAACTAACTTTTAGGGTTCAAAATGCTTTTAATATCTCAAAAATATCCAAAAATGTATCTTAAGAGAGTAAAACCACAAGAAAACTCTTGAAGAGACAGATTTCACCAAACTAATCTTTTTTAAATGAGAATGTTTATTTAAAAGAAAGAAGATATAACAGAAAGTTACAAAACAATTAAAGAGGAGTTGCCTGAAAAGACAATCCTGGGTGAAGAAGTGCCATTACGCAAACCAAGTCCAGAATCCAATAAACAAAATAAAAGAAAATAAAAAAACAGAAATTCCAATACAAAAATATTGCAAAAGACTCGTTTAACTTCAAAGCAACACTCCTGAGGTTAATAGCCACAGGTGGTCTCAACAGTGGTGATGCCTGGGTGGCCCCGCCTCTTGAGGTACCACTCACACAGCACAAGGAATAGATGCAGATTTAAAGGTCTTGTACACAATTAATGAAAAATAATGAACAATAATCATTCAAACTGAACAAACAAATGCAACAAAACTTAAATGTTAGTATAAACCAGGGAATAAAAACTGTCTGTAATGCCACAACAGCACAAGCTATTTACAGAATGGAGTGTAATGCCTGACTGGAGTGAGGCAGAAAAAATAACACAGAAAGGGGATGACACATAAGTCAATAAAGGAATACTCTACTTGTAATTTTTTTTTAAATATTACTTAGACCTGTGGTGATGACTGATAAAATAAAAGATCTCACTTTAATTGTGCCACATATTCCACAAGTCAGTCAGTTTTCCAGTCATTTTTTTCCCATGGACGTTTTCATATTGTTTGCCATTGCGCAGCATTGGCCATCATTGGCTTGTATTATATCATAAACTTTGTTTTTATTTTCATTCTTCATGAAAACATGAGTTTATTTTTTATGGTCATCATTGCAAATCACAATATATAAAAAATATAATTTTGGATGGAGTACCCATTTAAACAGAGTGAAAGTCAAACCCAGGAAATCTGTGGCAAAACGGTAACCTAGACTCCTAGTGTAAGAGTAGCAAGAATTTCCTCAATAAATGTGTTTTGTTTTGTTCGTATCCATAATCTTGGATTCATAAGACAAATGGTGTTGGCTGTTTATAATGTCTCGCTGGTGACATCTCATTATGTTCCCTCCAGAACTATGACCCTAGCAACCACACAATGCATTGTGGTAACAGTTCCACAAAATGGTGGCATCCACTGAAAAAGGAAAATGGCACTGCAGCAAAATGAAATATAATATGTGTATAACTTCAGAGGTTTGGTATGATTAATATAATCGTACCCAAATGATCACAGATTAACTAAACCTTCAAAAACAATAATGAACATATTTTAAAAAATGTAGCCAAAGCAGAAAAAAAAATACCAATCACAACAAGAGCAGATCTACCAACATGCAGTGAAAAGTTCTGTGACTTTGAAATAACAATATATTTTCTGGTATAAATTATGGACAAATACTGTAAGTTATGGAAAAAATGGAAGTACAACAGGAAAAGGATTAAATGGTTTTGTTCTGAAGTTTATTTTTTCTTTTTAATGCTTTCTTCTTCAAAGTTCATTAAAACACAGATATGTCACATAGTGTAGTCATCAGCATTCAATAATTCATGATGTGATGTGAATTCAGGACATCCGTCTATTTGAACATGAGGCATGTGTTAAAAGGTGTCCAAAATCTGTGGTAAAAAACAAAAGACTATGAAAGAATTCTGTATTCTTGAATGATTATGTAAAAGGAATGACTTCAGACTTTTATTAAACGTTTGTTCCCTGAGACTTTTGTTTTGCCTTTTGTTTGAATTTGCCATTTTAAGATCACAATGTATCAGACTCTTGAACAGCCAAAAGAAATCTCTTCCACTCTGCTCTACCGTAGCATGTCAGCCAGCTCAGTTAGACCTGCACTTCAAATGAAATACCATGTGAAACAGTTAGAAGTTAGGCAAAGAGAACTTTGAGAAATGTGTACACATAAAAGGGCTAATCTAGAGACCTAACCACATTACAATGTGTTGGAATTCATTGAGCAAATTGTACAATTAATGATGTGGTTTCATATTTTAAGTTAGGAAATTCTTTAGCCTAGGCACAGATTTATGCAAAGGGAGGCATAGGGCTCTTCTCAGCAGAACAATGCGAAATCAACAATAGAAAAAAAAACAAGAACTTAGAGAAAGACCTGCAATGTCAGAGCCATTGATTGTTTTCAAACAATTAGCACACCAAGCTTGAACAAAGTCAAAAAGAAGAGATAATTATTGAGAGATCCTGTCTGCAATCAAGTCAGTTTGTCTTTCCTAAAATTTTGATGTATTTGTTTTAGTGAGACAGTGATTTCAGCCTAGGTTTATACTCAAATTCAAGCATTACTTCAAAATGAAAAATGTGGTATTGTAGTTTTAAAATTTGAGTTGAAAGCAGTCCACTGATGAATGGATGCTGGTTGGGTACGGGAACTTGCCATGCTCTGGCATTTTTCCTCCTTTAGTTTGAAGTCCACATTCTTGTTTAGAATGTTAATGTCCTTTTCTGGCTTCCGTACCCATGTGATGGATCAGCCATGGCCCCTTTGTGACATTTTCTAAAATGAAATAAATCAGTGTGATCCTCCCTTGGTATCGTTCCAGTGCAACTTCCTCTGCTTCCTTAATCTTACTTACCAATACATTTTACTTCATATTTTGCCATTGGCGTTTTTGCTGAAACCTTTTATTACTACTATTATTATTGTTGTTGTTATTTATACACATATTACTTACTTACATAAAAAATATCAAAATATTTCTAAACTCTTACACAACAAAACATAAACTCCAAGTAAGTAAAACTACTACCATCCCCACACTGCGACTGCTTTCCCCTGTCCCATTTTGTTTCTCTCGATTGTTGGGAAATCAGCTATTTGCTGGCTTTTAACAGCATAAAGGGAGTACAGAGCCACATGCGCACAGAATGAAAACTACCCGTCAACTGACCGTTAACATGGCTAGTTCTCTAAAGAAGAGGACTCTACCAAACCGGTAAGTGAAGGCATTGTATAAAATCTACAAATCTGATTGTTATTGGAAGGACGCCCTACCACTAAGCGTCTTGGGGGTATTCATTTAACATTCAGCACTGCACCTGTCAACTCCAGACTGTGTTATATTTGGATAAACACCGGTGGCTACTGGTTCTTCTGGCTCACCGTAGCCAGCAAAGGACCCGGGGATGGTTCTACTACCATCACACCAACCAGTAACTTAACTTCATTAAATTTGCTACTGTCGAACCAGAAAGACATAGAGCTTCATTTGGTCTATAGTGCTAAACTTGAAACTGTCCATGTTTTGCAGACCCCGGGCAGGTTGGAAATGGAAAGACTGAGAGTGGTGTGACAGTGGTGGAGGAGGACACCCAGAAGGACCTCTGATGTCATTTCCTCTCTGGCACCTTATTTAAAAAGTGATTAGACTGATATTCACCATTCATTCATGAGCCAGCAACTGACAGGGATGGAACCCTCCCCGCAGGAGCTCCAACGTCAGAATCCTCCCCGCAGGAGCTCCAACGTCAGGCTGAAGAAACCTAAATGGTTGTGTTTCTTTATTTTTGTTTACAGCAGCTGCTTTGTCCACATTAAACGGGATGCCATCATAGATCCCAACACTGTATCTTTTCAATGGATGGATAATTACCAAGTGTATAAAACTTGTCATAAAGAAAACTGTCTAAGAAAACTTGGACAAAGCAGCCCAGAACATTGAATAAAAGTTCGATGTAAAAGTACTGTAGCTAAGATGGATGACACCATATTCTAGCTATCTTCTTATCTATTCACGTATATACAATACACACACTTACAGATTTACATAAATACATACATAACCAACAAACACATTTTATATATCCTTATAGGTGAAAAGTTGGTGCTACATTTAAACCTACTGCCTCACAGCTCTAGTAAACCTAACTCAAATTGTCTTTAACAGTTTGTACATTCTCATCGTGTTGCTGTGCATTTCCAGATACTCTCATTTCCCAATCCAATTCTTAAAAATGTGGATTAGCTTGATTTGTGACTCAGAACTGGCCAAGCATAAGTCAAGCTAGTTGTGTTTAGGTGGGTCCTGAAGTGAACTGGCATCTCATCTAAGGTGGCTACAGTTTTTCATAAACTTGTCTTAGGAGCTGTTCAATTGCAATGAAAACTACAATGCAAAAGCACAGATTATGAAAAAGTAAACCAATGAAAAAGTCCAGGCGTAGATAGGAATGGGTGACTGGAAGAGAGTGCAGTATGATGTTACACACAAGGACAGGCGCCACATACAGCTTACAAGGTGTCCAATCCACAGAGACAGTTCTCCAGTAGTTCTCCTATCACTCTTAGTCCAAAGGTTGCCAGTTCATGACTGACAAGCAGAGCTGTGCCAGCAACACAACACAGCAGGTTGACACTGTGGTTCAGTGGTCACTGCTGCTAGCAGTGCCTCTATGTATATTCATTGGTTTATGTCCCACATCCCTAGAGACGTGCATATCTGGTTGACTGACATTACATAACTAAACCTATGTGACTGAGATTATGGATATGTGAGCAAGCGGGCCCTGCACTGGACTGGCGGCCTGTTCGGTCTGTCTGCTACTATGTTCCCAATTTATCATAATTCATTATAACAAAATGCAAATCACTTCTAAAAATTTAGGCAACTTTACATCCTTTGAGGTATTCATTTTAAATATTAAAACAGATTCCAACACAATTATAGTGCTAGTCTACAGACCACGAGGGCCATATTCATTGTTCATGACTGAATTTAGCAACCTTCTATCTGATTTGGCTATAAATTATGATCACGTAGTTCTGATGGGGGATTTTAATGTACACATTGATGTGGAAACTGACACTTTTAGCAAATGTTTTACTTATTTGTTAAATTCAGTAGGATTTTGTCAGATTGTCAAAGGTCCAACTCATAATCATAACCACACATTAGATTTAATTATAACTTACAAAGTTGAAATTCAAAACTTAAATATTACTCCATTAAATGAAGTTATTTCCGATCACTTCTTAATTACATTTGATTTAGTTCTGCCCATGCCAACGCACTCACAGATTAAAACAAAGACAGTGCGACATCTAGATTGTAATTCTGCTTCAAAATTTATAGATACCTTGAGTAAGTCGAGTGTAATTGTGGAAAACCATTTAGATCAGTTAACATCAAATGTAAACATGGAATACAATTTAGATCAGCTAATATCACATTATAATGTGACCTTAGGAGATGCTCTGGACACAGTGGCTCCCCTTAAAACAAAAGCGATCAAAGCACATAGAAACTCTCCCTGGTTTAATGAAAATACTCGAGCTCTTAAATTAGAGTGTCAAAAACTGGAGCGCAGATGGAGAACAACAAAGCTACATGTCTTTCAAATTGCATGGACAGAGAGTGTTAATAAATATAAAAAAGCCCTCTTTAAAGTTCGCTCAGAATACAATTCTACATTAATAGATAGCAATAATAAAAATCCTTGGGTACTGTTTAGAACAGTGGCTAAATTAACAAATGGGAAATCAGATCAACAGTGCAAAATACCAACAGATATTAGCAGTACAGACTTTATGAACTTCTTCAATGAGAAAATTAAAAATATAAGATCCCAGATCTCAGCATCACAGTACAAACCAAATACTAGCTTAGCAGACCCTATCGCACATTGTATTCAGCACTTTAGTAATTTTAATCCTGTAACTGAGCAGGAAGTCTTAACTTTAATTACTAAAATGAAGCCCACTACTTGTTCCCTAGATCCAGTGCCAACAAAACTAGTAAAAAGTGCCATGGATGTTCTTGCAGCGCCTATTTTAACCATTATCAATAGTTCATTACTGCATGGCACCGTACCGGATGCACTAAAAGTGTCAGTCATTAAACCTTTACTTAAAAAGTCAGACCTAGACCCACACATACTAAATAATTATAGGCCTGTTTCAAATTTACCATTTCTCTCTAAAGTACTAGAAAAAGTAGTTGCCAGTCAGCTTCAGTCACACCTTACGCATTACAATTTATTTGAGAAATTCCAGTCTGGTTTTCGCACTGGTCATAGTACAGAAACGGCACTAACGCGGGTTGTAAATGACATTCTGATATCCTCTGATGAAGGAAACTCCACTGTAATTATGTTGTTAGATTTAAGTGCAGCATTTGACACCATTGACCATTCTATTTTACTGCACAGGCTAGAAAACGATGTTGGGCTTACAGGCCCCGTGCTCGCTTGGTTTAGTTCTTATTTATCAAATCGATTCCAATACGTACAGAAATGTGCTGACAGTACTCCATCATTATACACAGAAGTTCAATATGGTGTCCCGCAGGGCTCAGTACTGGGACCTTTACTGTTTTCACTTTACATGCTTCCTCTGGGATCTCTCATTAGGAAACATAATGTTAATTTTCATTCGTATGCAGATGACACCCAGTTATACCTTTCATTTAAATCAAATGAAGTATCTCCGATGTTGTCTTTAATTAGTTGTGTTAGTGAATTAAAGGAGTGGATGAATGAGAACTACTTGTCTTTAAATACAGATAAAACAGAGATGTTAATTGTTGGAGGGAATGACGCTGATCACAGCAATATTTTGTCATCATTTAACTCAGTTGGAATCCCAATTAATTTTACTGAATCAGCCCGCAATCTAGGAGTTATCTTTGATTCTAGCATGTCATTTAAAGCACATATTACAAAGTTGTCCAAAACATGTTTCTTCCATCTTAAAAATGTTAGGAAATTAAGGCGCTTTCTAAATAAACAGGATTGTGAGAAATTAATTCATGCATTTATCTCTAGTAGGATTGACTACTGCAATGCGGTGTTCACTGGATGTTCAAACTGTTCTTTATACAGCCTCCAGTTAATCCAAAATGCGGCTGCAAGAATTATTACAAGAACAAGAAAATATGAACACATAACTCCAGTTCTTAAATCCTTACACTGGCTCCCGGTTAAGTTTAGGGCAGATTTCAAAATCCTCCTTTTAACATATAAAGCATTAAATGGCCAAGGTCCGGCTTACTTGTCTGAACTTATCATGACTTACAAACCTGAGCGCACATTAAGATCTCAAGATGCCGGTCTGCTTATGATTCCAAGGATTAATAAAATAACAGTGGGAGGTCGAGCTTTTAGTTACAGGGCCCCTAAACTGTGGAATGGTCTTCCTGCTTCTATAAGAGATGCCCCCTCGGCCTCAGCCTTTAAATCCCGGCTGAAGACTCACTACTTCAGTTTAGCATATTCTGACTAGAGCTGCTGATTAACTGTACAGACTGCATCTCTGTTGTTAGTCATTAGCACTAAAACATAAGTAACAGGATTGTTATAATTTGTTACTAACCCTCACCTATTCTGTTTCTGTTCTCGGTACTCAAATGTGGCAATTGGTGCCACGGCCCATCTGCCAAGTTGTTTGCCTGCCTATGGTAAAGTCATCCCTGATGGAGGATCACAGGAATCATGGGAAAAAGGGGTCCTTTCATCAGATTGGCTGGCCGAGCAACGTTTCAGCCGTGGAATGGCCAAATGGGGAGGCACCTTGATGGATGAGGTCTCCAGGACTCTAAAAATATCCAAATCTTATTATGGGATATCATCTACAGTTAAATTCTGCTCCGTGCTTCTAAAATTTGTATTATTATGCTGTATTAAGGATTTGTTCTGCTCTGTGTATTGTATTGTATTGACCCCCTTCTTTTGACACCCACTGCACGCCCAACCTACCTGGAAAGGGGTCTCTCTTTGAACTGCCTTTCCCAAGGTTTCTTCCATTTTTTTTCCCTACAAGGGTTTTTTTTGGGAGTTTTTCCTTGTCTTCTCAGAGAGTCAAGGCTGGGGGGCTGTCAAGAGGCAGGGCCTGTTAAAGCCCATTGCGGCAGTTCCTGTGTGATTTTGGGCTATACAAAAATAAACTGTATTGTATTGTATTGTATTGCCGCCTGCACAGACTCTGACCCACTGCAACCGTGAAGTGGATTATGTGGGTGTGAGAAAGTCATTTATACTATGTAAATCCATTACTAAAAGAGCACCAGAAATTCTAAAACCTGTGTACCTTTACTACATTGGCATTCACGATTCTAAAATCTCTGCATTCAGCACACACAAAGCACAGATGGGCAGAAGAACAAAAAATATCAATTTATCATTCAGTGTTCTTGTTAAAGTTATCCCTCACACATCACTTGTTGCTGAATTCTGATAGGAGTTTACTTTTTCAATGAAAAATGAACCCTAACATAAAGAATAAATCTGTCCTAAATCAAATGGTGGGTTCGTAGGCAGTGATGAATAGGTGTCATGGCAACCAGATGGCAATACGAGCTGTCAGCTTCACAGTCTAATTTGCAGTTGTAACGCAGACGGAATGTACTAAGGAAAACAACAACAGACAATTCTGCAGGAAATATCTGGGCCTGTGTTGCTTTTAGCCTCTTGAGATTTTTGGGCACAGCATTTTAATAATTGTCTTGTGATTCATGTGGATTTGAATAGAGAGTACAACAGCACTTTTGTGAAGTCCAAAATTGTTTTGCACACATGGGGCTGCTAAATTCTATCTTATCGTTAATTTATGGTGATCACTGTGACCTCGATTACCTAAGGGTACAGCAGTATACTGTATATGAAATCATTTTTACTATAGAGATTTCAATTATGCCTGATGCATTCACATATTTAATCTTACAGATGACTGCTGCTGACTTTTTGAAACCTGCCTAAATTATTGCAAGATGGGTGATACCAAGGTGTTCCAAGGCCAGCTGGGAGATATAATTTCTCTAACGTGTCCTGAATCTGACCCGAGGTTTCCATCCTAACCAGAGACCCACATCACCTAAATTGGCTCCTTTTGTTTAAGAGGACCAAAGGATCTACTTTGCGCTCCTTACGAATGTCTCAGCCCAGATACTTCCAGATATTTCCACTGCTTGCATCTGTAATCTAGTTCTTTTCGATCACTACCCAGAACTTGTGGACATAAGTGAAGACTGGAACATAGATCAACTGGTAAATTGAGAGCGTTGCCTTTTGTCTCAGCTCTTTCTTCACTACAACTGACCGGTACAACATCTGCAAGACTGTAAATGCCATTCCAGTACTCCTGTTGATTGCTCATTCGCTCTATTTTTGTCACTTGTGAGCAAGACCTCAGGTTACTTCAACTCCCCTACTTGAGGCAGCACCTCCTTCCCAACCTGGAGAGGGTACTCCACCGTTTTCAGGCTGAGAACCATGACCTAAGACTTGGAGGTCCTGATAACAACTGTATTTTACTGTAAATTTCACTGGTTTTAATTCTGTATTAATAATGTAAGGTGAGCAAAATTATGAGAACTCTCCTTCATCAAATGCACTCATAGCCATGCACAGTTGACTGTAACAGAAGAAAGAACCCACAAAACCTTACTGAAAACAACACAACAATCCATTAATAAATCATTCCATAGCATCTTAGTCCGTCTGGACAAGAAAATCTCAATGAACAAATGAGTCCACAGAGCAATCTAACAATAAGATGAGTAATCCAAAATAATTCAGTCATGGAATGGAATACTCAGATACTCACCTGAAAAACAGTAAATAACTGGGAAAAAACATCTCTCTGGTACAGAAATATGTCCAGGCTGAAAACAAACTACGCAAAAGAGCTTTTGAATCTGAGGGTAAATTTGGATATAAAAAGTGACTCGCGTTAGTACAGTGAACAGAAAACAAAGGTGCTAAAGGGCAATTTTTAAATTATTTTTATAATAATAAAATTTTTATTATTTCTATCTATTATTGTAGAATAGTATTCTGAGAGAGCTTTAAAGAGAGCTTTTTTTAAATTTTTTAACACTCTCTGTCCATCCAATTTGAAAGACATGTAGCTTTGTTGTTCTCCATCTGCGGTCCAGTTTTCGACACTCTAATTTAAGAGCTTGAGTGTTTTCATTAAACCAGGGAGAGTTTCTATGTGCTTTGATCACTTTTGTTTTAAGGGGAGCCACTGTGTCCAGAGCATCTCTCAAGGTCACATTATAATGTGATGTTAGCTGATCTAAATAGTTTTCCACATTTACATTCGACTTTCTCAAAGTATCTATACATTTTGAAGCAGAATTACAATCTAGATGTCACACTGTTTTTTTTTTAATCTGTGAGTGCATTGGCAAGGGCAGGACTAAATCAAATGTAATTAAGAAGTGATCGGAAATAACTTCATTTAATGGAGCAATATTTAAATTTTGAATTTCAACTTTGTAAGTTATAATTAAATCTAATGTGTGGTTATGATTATGAATTGGAGCTTTGAAAATCTGACAAAATCCTACTGAATTTAACAAATAAGTAAAAAATTTGCTAAAAGTGTCAGTTTCCACATCAATGTGTACATTAAAATCCCTCATCAGTACTACGTGATCATAATTTATAGCCAAATCAGATAAAAGGTTGCTAAAGATAAATACTTATTATTTATGTTTATCTTTAACTGTTGGTTTTGGCATTTGATGTGGACAGCAAAGAAAGAATTTCATTGTACAGGGAAACGTGTTTCCTTACTGTGCACATGATAATAAACTTTGAACTTGAACATTACTTTACCAAAAAAATACAAAAAAGCTCAACAGTGCCAGAAGAAGAAAAAGGAATTGTCTCATACACTAATCCTGAGCAAACAAATCCCAAAACAAAAACAAAATGTCAGAATCCTTAATTATAAGCAAGAAAATAAAGTTAGTAGGTCCACACATAATGTAGTACTTACAAAATTTCACAGAGTAAAGAATCATCTTCTACTCCTCAGTAGGTGTGATGTCAGGGTGGTCCTACCCCTTGAGGCTCCAAACACAAAGAACAAGTAACAGCAGAAGATTTAAAGAGACAGAGCATTATTAAAAATAGCATGAAGACATGAAAAATAATAACAATAAAACCTAAAATCACATAACTTTGAAAAGTAACATAACAGCAATGACTGTGAACAATACAGTCACAAATTGGCAGCAACAAACAGAACACAAAATGATCTTTCTAGAATAACAACAAAATTTAGTAATAACCAGAAAAATCACTTAAATCAGCTAAAAATAAAATATATTCCAGTGAATATGAAAGCTATATTCATGACAACAGCAAAATAATTTAACAAATGGAAAAACATAATGACAAGAAAGAAAATTCCATAGGTTTAAATACCCTGATTCAGAACACACAAATGCTGGTGCAAAATGAAGTAATTTGTTATGGCAAACAATCACAGTTGAACATAAAAGGTCTTCAAGGTCTTCAGGGTGTCTGGAGAATGTCATATCCTGTGACAAAAGTCTTTTGAACATTTCCAACAAAACATAACAGTAGGAAGATCTAGAAATAAATCACATAACATTTTCAAACCTGCTTAATCTAACCCAGGGGTTCCGGAGCCTTTCCCAGCAACACTGCTACAATGTAGGAGCCACCGTTAGGTAGGGTGATAGTCCATTGCAGGCCCCATTCTCTCTCACACACACACACACAAATGACTCCTTTCTAACTGCCACCTCTCTGACCATGCATGTTTTTGGGATGTAGAAAGGGGCTTATTGTTATGTAGAGAAGAAATGTTGCCAGGCTGCCCTGTCTGTGACAACGACATTTACAAGTTTTGGTATCCACACTTCATGGTGTTCAGCTCTCAACACTGTATTTTTGTGCTTTATGCACATTTTTTATATTTCATTTTTAATTGTATATAATTTGAAAATATACTGTATGTATTAGTGCAGGGTTGTGAAGGGAAATAACATAACACAGCATTCTCAAACGTAATCCAATTTAGGGTCACGAAGGGCCAGAGCCTCTGTCTTTGTCCATTGATCTTCTAAACCCAGATATTTAAGAGAAAAACCAAAGAAAAATACACAGAGACACAGGGAAAATTCCCAGCTGTGCAAGGTGCTGGGTCTGTTAGGCAGCAGCATTAAGCACTGCACCACCACACGTCCCACACCCAAAGTAACCTCCTTGAAAATTCCTAAAGGGTCAGTTGTTTACAGACTGCAGACAGTGGATTGCCATACTTCTCAGGCTGCATTCTTCCAGTGATCTTTATCATGTTTCTCTAACGCTGCTCAAATCAATCCAGCAGTATCACAGTACGCACCCTGCAGTACAATGAAAATGGGTCTGACAGCTGAGACACGAACCGCATTGTTGAACAAGAAACAACCAGCTATTAAGTGCAATTAAGTTGGAAAGAACAATATTTTCTGTGCTGTGCATCTGCCAGAGTAGCAGCTGATAGAGCTGCAGCTACTTCCTCTGTTACACAGCGAGTTATTATTTTATAAATAAATGTAATGAAATATGGTTTATCTGCAGTTTTTTTTTTTTTTTTTTTTAAGTGCCACTGTGCCATGGAAAAGTCAAAGCCATTTTTTGAAAAATAAAGGACAGGACTGAAGAACCGTTTGTTCAGAAGTGCTGTCAAGTAGATTTTGCAGACAGGGTATCATTTTGTTGCTACCTTAGACATATTCTTTGTTAGCAGGCTTCAGGGTAACATGGAAGAAGCTGAAACAGAAGGCGTGCATTATGCAATGGACAAGCTGCATGGCCGTATTTACAGTTTAATGAGCTGTTATTCACTGCAACCTGATGCCATAATTCTTAAAGAAAGTTAGATTTACTGACTCTGATAGACCATTCACAGTGAACCATCCATTTTCTAATGTGCATATCTGACTCGGGAGGCAGGGGGTGCAGCCTATCCTGACAGCACTGGGCAGGACCCACTCACCTACATGGGATCACTAAAATGTTCAGTCAACCCAGGCCACGTTTTTGGGATGGATATGAATATCAGAATACTGGGAGGAAACCATAAGCAATGATGAGGCTAGCATTCACACCAAGAACTCTGGAGATATAAGACACTTGCTCTTACTGCTATGCCACCATGTTGCCCAGAAAGCAGATGAAATCTCATATCAGATAAATTGACAACAGAAACAACAAAAAGGAGAATTTTACCTGAACTCTCTCAAAAATTATATCATAGCAACCATAAATTATTAACCAGCAGTTATGTTCCTGGTGTCCTGACATTTCCATCTGAAAGGTTTAAAACAGCCCAATGGACCACAGCTGTTTGCAGAAATTCTTGTAAGTCTCCAGTTCCCTGGCTGTCATGAATAAGACAGGCAAGGAAATTCAAATTTCTACAGTTCTGGCAAGGAAACGAATTGTCCACACATGAACAAGTCGACATCCTTTACTGTATATACTCATGTTTAAGTTCTTCCACTGATAAGTTGGGATTTTACAGTATAATTTCTGGTATTTTTATAATGTTGCATGTATAAATCGAATGCGGAAAACTCATGCTATTGATCCAAGAGATTATGATATGCTAACACCCACCTGAGAGGTTAACCACAGAGCACGCTGCCTTTTTTACTATGTATTGTGCCTACGTGACTGCATGGTAATACCCAAACTATTCCGAAGCAACGTTTGCACTGGTTTGTGTTTTTTGTATCTCACACCCTCATACACCTTTATCGTAAGAGCATCCCTTATCTACGATAGAGCGTTCGATCAGAAGAAAATATGAAGCTAATTTTAAATTTAAAGTCATTGAAGTGGCGAAAGAAATTGGTAACTGTGCTGCTGCAACAAAATTCAATGTGTCTGAGAAATTGGTGCGAGATTGGAGGAAGAAGAAGATGTTTAAAAAAATATATATTTTTGAACGGGTGTATTATAAGTCAGGGTCTGATTTTATGATTGATTTTTTGGCTTTCAAGACCCAACGTATACACGAGTATATACGGTAGATGTTCCAGAAGGGGCATTGGATTGGCAAAGACTTCTATACTAGAACTGAAATGACCAATAGATGAGGTTTTCATGATGGGTTTCCCCATTTTCACCATGTCCCAATACAGATGAGAGACTTTAGGTGTTAAGCATTTCAGCTGAGCGTAGGTATTAGAGTGAGACATTACAAATGAAACTACAATGTAACTTTGTATTTTTTGTCTTGTAGTTTATATTGCTGGGGGAAACTGCTGCTTTACACATGCATTTTCAGTTGGTTTTCTGACTTAACTTCTTAGAGTCAAGCAAAGAGCTCAATTAAAGTAATTTAATCCAGAGAGTGATTTAGTAGGTCTAAGAGTTTTACTTTTTCACCCGTTGAGCTCCTTCTTGGTGTTATAATCATATTTTGTATGATAATCTTACCACAATTTTACATAAAGTGAACTGTACACGGACAGCTGTAAGCAGGTGGGCACTAAACAACGCTAAAACAGGGCCCTGGGAGGGTCTCAAGGCTGACCTCAAAGGGAACAACAGAGGCTAAATCAAAAACATAATAGGTGACTATGAGTCAGCCTTGAATGCATCTGAAGTGAAGCACATTTATGTGGTAAACTGAATAGTGAGTGAAAAAATACCAAGTGGTGAAGTGCAAAAAGGACTAAGCTAGTCATGGTCAAAAATCTGGAAGGGATCTCAAACCAGGAAGACGAAAAAACACTGCTGCTGCCAAAAGTCAAATACTGTATTAGAAAGAAATTGTTCTAACCAGAAACTTGTTTGAAGCACCAGAAGTGTTTGTAAAAGAGTACAAAGACAACAACAACAGCAACATTTATTTATATAGCATGTTTTCATACAAATGATGTAGCTCAAAGTTCTTTACAAGAAGAAGAAAGAAAAAAATATAAAAATTAGACAATACTAATTAACAAAGAATAAAGTAAGGTCCAATGGCCGGGGGGGCAGAAAATACAGAAAAAAACTCCAGAGGGCTGGAGAAAAAAAACAAAATCTGCAGAGATTCCAAGGCCATGAGACCGCCCAGCCCCCTCTGGGCATTCTACTTAATATCAATGATCTAAATCAGTCCTCATGGTTTTCAGGCGTCACGTGGAAGAATTAGATGATGATGGCCATGTGGACTTCTGGCCTTCAATCCATCAATGTAGGGACTGCACAGCACTTTGATCAGGTTGTGGTGGTGCAGATCGCCATCACAGAAAACCAGAAAAAGAACAGTAGAGAAAGTAGTGGTTAGTATGGATTTTGGAGCCATGAAAAAAATTATAATTAAATGCATATACAGAATATCAGGGTTACACTAAAATGAAGTTACGGGAAAGCCATGTTAAAGTAATGCATTTTTAGCAGTTTTTTAAACTGCTCCACCGTATTAGCCTGGCGAATTCCTATTGGCAGGCTATTCCAGATTTTAGGTGCATAGGCCGCCTCTCCACTTCGTTTAAGTTTAGCTCTTGAAATTACATGCAGACACTCATTTGAAGATCTAAGGTTACGATTTGGAGTGTAAAGTGAAAGGCATTCCGAGATATAGGATGGGATCGGGGTCATCAGGTGCTATTGATAAACACAGTTGTGTGTCATCAGCATAGCTATGGTAGCTCACGTTATGCCTTGCGATAATCTGACCTAATGGAAGCATGTAGATCAAAAAGAGCAGCGGACCCAGGATAGAGCCTTTGGAACATCATATAGAATATCACATGTCTTTGAAGTATAATTACCAGAACTTACAAAGAATTTTCTACTTGCCAAGTAAGACTCAAACCAATTTAAGACACTGCCAGAGAGGCCCACCCACTGATTAAGGTGATTTATGAGAATATTGTGATCAATGGTTTCAAATGTGACACTCAGATCTAAGAGGATGAGAACAGATAAATGGCCTCTGTCTGCCTTTACAGTAATCCCTCCTCGATCGCGGGGGTTGCGTTCCAGACCCCCCCGCGATAGATGAAAATCCGCAAAGTAGAAACCATATGTTTGTATGGTTATTTTTATATATTTTAAGCCCTTATAAACTCTCCCACACTGTTAACATTATTAGGGCCCTCTAGACATGAAATAACACACACCCTTTAGTCAAAAGTTTAAACTGTACTCCATGACAAGACTGAGATGGCAGTTCTTTCTCACAATTAAAAGAATGCAAACATATCTTCTCTTCAAAGAAGCGCCTTCAGGAGCAGAGAATGTCAGAGAGAGCGCTCGCTAAGAAAAGCAAACAATCAAAAAATCAATACGTGCTTTTAAGTATGCAGAAGCACCGCGATACGGCGGCATTTTGTAGAGGAGCATCCGTATCTTCTAGGCAAACAGCCTCTCTGCTCACACCCCCTCCGTCAGGTAGAGAGAGTGAGAGAGATAGAGAGAAGCAAACAATCAAGCACCGCGCGGGAAGCATATCTTATATCACTGAGGAGTTTTAGTTAATATGTAATACATGCTCTGATTGGGTAGCTTCTAAGCCATCTGCCAATAGCGTCCCTTGTATGAAATCAACTGGGCAAACAAACTGAGGAAGCATGTACCATAAGTTAAAAGACCCATTGTCCGCAGAAAGCCGCGAACCAGCAAAAAATCCGTGATATATATTTAGATGTGCTTACATTTAAAATCCGCGATAGAGTGAAGCCGCGAAAGTCGAAGCGCGATATAGGGAGGGATTACTGTACCTGCAAGTCATTTACTTCTTTAACGAGTGCAGTCTCTGTACTGTGATTTGTTTTAAAACCTGACTGAAACTTATCAAGAATATCATGTTTATTCAGGTGATCACTGAGCTGCATAATGACTGCCTTTTCTAGGATTTTACTTAAGAAAGACAGGTTAGAAACAGGTGTAAAATTTTGAAAAACAGAGGAGTCAAGATTATTTTTCTTGAGTATGGGTTCAACAACAGCAGTCTTAAGAGAGACTGGGAAGACCCTGATATCTAATGATGAATTTACTATGTTAAGAACACTCATGGTTAGCACATCAGATACTTCTTTGAAAAAACTTGTTGGTTTTGGGTCAAGGATGCAGGTGGAGGGTCTCAATTAAGAAATTATTTTATATAAATTGGGTAAATCTATCCTGGTGAAATAATTTAATTTGCTTAAATGGGTTAAAGAGGATCAGTATTAGGGGGATGTACTATATTATTTCTAATCCCATTCATTTTGTGATTAAGAAATATAGCAAAAGCCTCGGAAGTTTCACTGGAAGTTTTTCGGAGCTATTGCATTGAATGACATGACCAGAAGTGATGTCAGAGATTGTGAGGTTATCAATCATTCAGTCTGCAGAGGGAGGAAGAGAAAGGGTGTTAGAATACTGTGCCACCCTGTGGATAACCAAGGAATTACCACCATCAGAACCATTAAGCTGTCCCCAAGGCCAACATGTATGACATATTCAATTTATCACAAAGCCGCCATCTTTTATAGGGGGACCTTATGATGCAATGTCATGTGACCTCCATGCCACGTAACTGGCAATCAGTGTAGCAACTGTAAATAATATGCCGCAGCAAAATGGCATCAACCATGCAAAAAACAAAACACAAAATGACATTGAAAAAATAATTATAAAACTGAACAAGAAGTTTAAAAAACATTTGTACAAACTTTAAGTGAATCTACAAGAAAGAAAACTCATAACAGCATCTGGCACAAGGCAGAAAACTGCCCCGGACATAATCCTGCACACACACACAAACTCAGGCCAATTTATAGTTACCAATTGTTTTTTTGTGATTAAGTGTTTATAGGAGTTTTAATATCAATAATGAAGAGAAACAACATGCAGAAGGGTTTTCAATGAACAAAAAATATCATAAGAGAGGTCCTCCGAACAAAATGCCAAAACGAGGACTCCAGAGTAGCTAGGGAGCAGGCCCTCAATATGAGTAACTGGCCAATGTACTTTAAAGTCTCAAAAGCTGTTGCCAAAAGCCCCACAAGAAGAAGTGCCAGTCAACCTTCAGCTTTAAACAAAAATAGCCAATGAAGAATTTTTGTGAATATAAAAGAGATATTTTACAAAATATGCTTTATAGTACAAGTTCCAAGGAGTATAAAAGGCCCAGAAGGAGTTGCCTTCATAAAATAGGCAATCAAACAGCAAATAAGTCCCAAAAACACAAATTTATAGAGGTAGGTCAAAAAACAAAGCAATGAGGTCAAAAATCTAGTGATCCAACCAAAAACAATAATCACAGAGAACTCACTAACACCCAGCACATACAATGCACTGCAAGGAGCTGCATACTCCCTCAGCTTTATAGGGCTGGGGACAGTCCCTCAACGGTGATGGACAGGTGGCTCCACCTCTTATGGAACTATCCACAAAGTAAAAGGATCATGGTAACAAAGGCATGGGTACTGTCATACCTGTGCAATTAGGAGGCAGTCAAAGAGCCTAAAGGTGAGTGAAATATTGCAAGATAGAGGGTCATCACGTGGTATTTACCTAAACTACTTTTCATCAACAGAAAACCTGAAGAAAAATAATTCTGGTTTCCAAAATGGCCACAATGACGTCACTTCCGACCAACCCTGATGACATCACTTCCGGTTCCATCAAATCACATCACTTCCGCCGCATCATGATGACGTTGGTTCCGGTTCCTGCTGCAACATCACTTCCTGCCAACCATTTCCTGTCCCATCAACCCTTTTGTATAAATCCGCCATTTTGTCTAAGTAAAGTTGTTCATTGTGCTTATCAAGACTTTGAATCACGTTTTTTCTTTATTGTCTGCACGACAATATACGGGGACAGTCCCCAAAACTTTGTTTGTTTTTGTGACGCATTATTTTTATAAGAAAGAAACACCACAGTACACATAAATAAAATGATACAAAACTAATGAAAAATACAAAATAATGCAATATGCAGACGGTAGTGCTGACGTACTTCCAGTGAAATCTCAGACAGCTCAGTCACTTCCGTTGTCCATACTGCAGTTGTGTTTTTTGTTTAGTGGCAAGAATGTCTGATAAAAACAAGTTTAAATTTCAGCGTACAGAGAGCTCTACACTTGAACATTATTGTATACCTTTATGTCGAGCTTCCAGTAAGTACAACAAGGTACTTTACATACATTTCCCTCTAAATATATCATCGCTATCTTTTGAGAGAGCTTAACAGTTAGTCTCCATACCCAAGTTTATGGCAGGTGTGGAAGAAATTAAATCTGGATATAGTAATAAAAAATCTTGTCTTAAAATTAGAACCTCTTTCTATTATAAACCAGGCAGGAGAAGAACTGATCTATGCATCTTTAATAGCACTTCATGAAGAGGGAGCAGTCTGTTACAGCATGGTCAGAATGGTCAAAATATTAAGGGTAGAGGTCTGTTTTATAAGCAAATGAATTTACATAGCAGTGTTAATCAGTGCATATTATGGAACTAGATGATCCGCTGTGGCAGCCCCTAATGGGAACAAGAAGAAGAGTGTCAATCAATGCATACATTCATTCTGCTTGGTTCACCAGCTTATACCCGAATGACTTATATAAAAATAAAAGTCAATCTTATTATTTTTCTGGTTCTTCTTATACCTTTGAGTTGAGCCACCACCATTGAAATTTCTGTTCATATAACAACTGTCCATTCTGCTTGTTTGCAGGACATCTTCTGACTTCTCTTAGTCATCCTTCAGTACATTTTGTGTATTACGTCAGCCTTTCTTCTGGTACATTCTTTATTTACTTGACCATCTCAGTATTTTTCCAAAACCAATTCTTATATATTTCAATGTACACACTGCAAACCAAAATACTTAGCTATTGTTACATTTAAATTATATTACGTCTAAGTGATTCTCTCACAGCGCTGCTGCCTCACAGTTAGGAGAGCTGGGTTCGCTTCCCGGGTCCTCCCTGCGTGGAGTTTGCATGTTCTCCCCGTGTCTACGTGGGTTTCCTCCGGGTGCTCCGGTTTCCTCCCACAGTTCAAAGACATGCAGGTTAAGTGCACTGGCGATTCTAAATTGTCCTTGGTGTGTGGGTATGTGTGTGTGCGCCCTGCCCGGGGTTTGTTTCCTGCCTTGTGCCCTGTGTTGGCTGGGATTGGCTCCAGCAGACCCCCGTGACCCTGTAGTTAGGATGTAGCGGGTTGGATAATGGATGGATGGATGATTCTCTCACATCGTCATTTTAAAAAAGAGCATTTTCGCGAGCTAGTGTCTGAGACAGGGAGCAGTTCCTGCGTTGTTTGAGTGGAACAACTTATCCATTCAACTTTCAAGAACGGGTTTGGGAGAGGAGAAAGTGACCGATGGACCACAACTACATTTGATGAAAACATGTTTCTCAAAGAAGAGATTCTCCAGCTGAGGAAACAAATTGAGACCCTTTTGCTGGCTCAGACAGAGACATTTGTTTTTTAAACAGGGTAAGATGTCCCGCAGACTCATGTTATTATGTATTAAGCTTACATACTGTAGATATTCATCTGCCTCTGACATTTGGCACAATGTTTGAACAACGCGACTTACATGATTTAGTGTAAGTCTGGGCACATCTTGAAGTGACTGGGTGAAAAACGCCATAGCTACTCCATTTTGATATCAGCACCAGAAGTGAAGCAGCTGCCTGATGCGGAATCCAGAAGAGAGTGTGCATATAACGTATTAAGTAACATAAATATCAAGATTAGCATAAAAATGTGATTTGAACTCAAAACAAAAGAGAGGAACCCTGGCTTAAAGATAACAGATAATAACTGTGAATAAAAATATCAATCCCAATCCCACCCTACTCACAAAATTCGATATACTGAAAGAGGTAAAAAGAAAATGAGCAAAAAATGCAAGGGGAATACAATCCGGGCTTCAGGCTCCATTGGGATCAAATTTATGGAGAAAGAAGGAGAAAGCCACACCAAGTGGCCCCACAGAAACTGCAGTGAAAAACTACAGATGGTTTTGCAGCTATTGTGCCCAGAAAAAAAAAACCTCTGCTTAACGGAAGTTAGATAGAAGTTTATATATTGATAGAACTTTTTGTCCCCAAGAGGAAAAATAGTTTTTTATAGAAGCTCTTTAAATAAATACTTAAATAGGTAAATAAATATACATATGCACACACTTTGTGGTGTGAACACACACCAGAATGACTAAAAAAGGAAGAAACATGTAAAAAAGAAAACTTCTGACTTGGCTGTCACAGTTCCGTTGAGGCATTATGCAGACATTTGCTGTTGTTATAAATGAGCCCCTGCAGTGTTTCTTGACAAACTTTTGCTGCAAATAATTTGTTGGATGAAAGTCCTCAGTGTTAGTGTGCCAGAGAGAGGATGTGCAGTACTGTTCATAATGGCACTCAGTTTTCTTTTAATTCTCTCTTTTGCTATGACCTCATGGGGATCCAGAGTCTGTCCTATAACTGAGCCTGTCTTTTTAATCAGCTCGTTGATTTGGTGGGCCTCTCTTGAAGTGATGTTACCAGCCCAACACACTACAGTGTAGAAAATCACACTGGCCATCACAGGGTTGTAGAAGAACAATAAAGGAATACAATCTCCTTAAGGAAAAGAGCCTGCTCTGCCCTTTCTTATATAGTTCCTCTGTGTTCTGAGACCATTTCAACCTGTCATTGATGTAGACCCCCAAGTACTTGTAGGAGTGGACCACCTCAACATTCCTTGAATAGTAACCAGATACAGAGGCTCTTTGGTGTGACAAAAGTCAATGACCAATTCCTTGCTTCTACTGCTGTTACTTTGCAGACAATTCTCATTTCACCAAGAAACAAAGTTCTCCTCCTGACTCCCCTACTCTGTCTCATCCCCTTTATCAATACATCCCATAAGTGCAGAATCATCTGAGAATGACGTGATCTGCTATTATATTTATAGTCTGAGGAGTACTGACCTGCAATGGGCTGGCGCCCTGCCCGGGATTTGTTCCTGCCTTGCGCCCTGTGCCAGCTGGGATTGGCTCCAGCAGACCCTCGTGACCCTGTGTTAGGATATAGCAGGTTGGATGATGGATGGATGGATGGTGTACTGACTAAAGAAAACAGAAGACAGGACTGTTTCTTATGGAGCTCTAGTGTTGCTCACATCTGTATCAGAGACACAGTCCTTGGGCCTCATAAACCGCGGTCTTCCCTAACAGGTAGTCCATTATCCAGGACACCATAGGCCCATCCACCAGCATATCTCTCAGCATAACAGAGATGGCTGGATGGTATTGAAGTCACAAGAGAAATCATAAAGCAGTCCTTACAGCACTGCCAGCTTTGTGGAGCAGATAGATAATTGCATCCTCCACTCCAGTCTTTGTCTGATAGGCAAACTGCACTGAGTCCAGGTTGTCTACTACCAGTTAACAAGAGACATGAGAGATAAAGTAAAAGAAAATTTGGTAGAAGAAGGGAAGTTTCTGTGAAAGAAAGTTGAGAGGAAATTATTAAGAGACATCTAGATATTCATGACTGGTGGGCCATCTCAAAACATATACAAAAAGGTGCCTGGAGTACTTGAAAAATACTGAACGTATCCTTTAAAGACATGCAGATTACATTTAAGAAGCTACATATAAGATTAAAACTAAGGACGATTCATTTACCCATTTATCCACCTCAGCATTTTCTTAACCTGCTATTCATTTTTAGTGATACCAGAAACTAAAGTTTTTATTTAATCCTTTGCAGGGCCCTGTTACAATATGTAAGCAAACCTCAATTACCACTGCAACTGGGAAATTACTCTGTAACTATCAGGAATCCAAGACGTTATCCACAAGGAATACATCATTAAATATTTGCACATATTGTTTTTTTGTTTTGTTTTTGTATTTTTGAGAATAATTGTGATGAGAACAGGCCATTCAGCACAACAATATCATTACTTTTAGGTTCTCTAAAACAATGTCTGTGTAAATAATCACAAAGAGAAATATGGAGGTTTGGGGTATCCAGCCCTGTATACTTGAAAAAGGACAAATGAACTGAGGTATTGTGATCAACATGGTGTTTTTATAGCAGGTTGACAGGAACAGGTTTATCTCTGCAGTGTGGAACTTGAAGGGAGGTGAGGATAGTCGGGCGGGATTTCCTCTCCATTTTTTTAGATTAGGAAAGAGAAAAGGCCTTAGTGGACAGCACCACCCCTTTGGTCCAGCGTACCATTATATTATGCACACATGTGTGACACATCAAATGAAGATCCAAAGGTCCCTAAAGTTCTACTCTCCTCCACCACACTATGTGGTCATTTATTCCATGTGTCTGTGGCACTTTAACAGAAGAAAAACTTTGTAACGTTTGTGCGAAGTTTGCCCTTAACAATTATCCAAGCGTGTAGCTGTATTCTTGTTTCAGAATTTATTTTAATGTAATGGCCTGGATCCACTGTACTAATTCCTTTCTTAATTTTAAAAAGTTAGGTCCCCTCTTGATCTTTATTTGCATAAACTGTAAAGGACTGACTCCTTTAAACCTTCCTCATACCTCTTAGTTCTGGAATTTGATCTTCTTCTCTGGACTTTTTCTAGCACTGCTATGTCTTTTTTGTAATATGAAGACCAAAACTATACACAGTACCCCATATGAATCCTTACCTTTTCATTTATTTGTTTTTTAACATTTGTTATAAGTATTGTGGCTCCACAAATTAGCAAAGGGTGAGGCCTTCAGAAATAACCCACAAAACAAGTCTCACCCCAAGGCAAGCCTGATTCCAAGAAAGTGGGATGACTCACTAGACCTGAAGAAAATGGAGGCCAGGCTTTTAAATTCAAAAGGAATAGCTGAGTATGAAAAACTTGAAGTGTGTCTCTCCAGGGGGAGAATCATAAAAACTCTACAAAAAGTCTTAATAAAAAATATAACAAAATGCTTAGCAAAAAAAAAAAGATACAAAATTGAATTTCCTACATGCAAATTTTCAGCAAACAAGTCTCAATATGTTGAACCAAAACTCAGAATCCTTAAAACAGTAACAGAAAATCACTAAAACAAATAAATCCAAATTAGCAATAACCTAAGGGAGAACTCGCCAAACCCCCAAGAACATTCAGTGAATGGTGAGGGACTGCATATCCCATCAGCCTTTGTGGGGCAGTCCTTCAATTGTGATGGACAGGTGGCCCTGCCTCTTGGGGAACCACTTACAATATACAAGGGACATCAGAGAAAAAAATCTAAGCACATAGACACTAAATAATAAACAAAACTGACATAATTACACAAAATAATAACAATAAATAACAATATTAACATAAATGCTTAAATGAATAAATCAAAAACAAACAAAAATAGACATTTAATCATAGCCAGAGGAGGAACCCTGGCTAACACATAATAACAATACGATGGTCACATTTGCATTTTGCCATTTTGTGTGGGGTTTCTTGTTTAGGCACTGCCAGGTTTCAGCACAGATAGATGTTCATTGCTGTTTTTTTTATAGAAACAATTCCAATTTCTGGTCATACAATTTGTGACATGTGATGTCCCTGTTCGGCCAATAAAAGATTGCCCTGAAGATAACCAGGTGTCCTAGTTTTGAGATTTCTAAAATTATTACATTATTTTATGTCTTCTCAGATGTGGCTTCAAGACAGAACTGGAAACAAGATGGCTGGTTCCAGGATTATGTGGTCATGTGGCAGAAAGGGGTGGGTCCACATAGATGGACAACGGAAGTGACGTCAGCAGTGGAGTGGCCTTCAATCTTCCATCGTGCAGATGGAGAAGATGAGAACGCAATAGAACACAGCGCCAACCCCTGGCTTGGAGGGTAATTACCGTCACCAAAGCTCTTAAGCCCAAGACACCTTCTAAAATAATGATTTGATTCATCAATGTACTGCACTGTGTGTATTAATTTTGAACAGAGGATTTTCAATGTTAATCCATGTAATGTCAATTTACTCCATATAGCACCTTTAATAATGAGCAAAACTTTAGAATGAACACATTGTTTATATTTATTTTGTAACCTTTTCAAATAATTTTTAATTCTGCACCTCATCAGTGGTCCTTTCTCCAATGTTGTGTTTTTATTCTTCCTTTATCATACAACTTAGTCTACCTTGAAGTGAGGAGCCAGAATCGCTGAGGCGTGCAAGGAAGTCAACAGATGTTTGCTATTTTTGTAGGTTGCACTAAAAGCTCAGTATTTTTGAAGTCATTACGAATCTAAATTCCTCCATCCAATGAAGTATTCCATTAAAAATCCGAAAACATTTTTGAAGAAACAACTTAGCTGACATTTATATTGCAGTGAAGGTGCCTTGCTCTCCATTCTTAATGCAAATAATTTTTGTTATGCAATATTTTTAATTCTTTTTTTTTTTTCTTTTGCGAACAGAAACCCACGTCATGTTGCCATGGAGCTTAATTGATTCCAAACTGTGCTTTGTTCGGAATGACTCACACTTCCATGCTTTACAGCTACAGTGAGAATTTAGACATGTTTAATACTTTTTTTTTTTTATCCACATGAGGGAAAAATAAGTTATCTTCCTCAAGCTGTAGTCCAGATATCCATTTCCAGGAGAGGTCCCAGGATGATGGCTTACTAATGCTTTTTGTGATTAGCTTAGCTATAGGGATTACTTCTGTGCACAGCTTCAATGGATTAAATGGTTTCCCCACCATTTTGCATCACACTAGTGTGGTTCTCATAAAAATATATAAAATAACTTTGGGTTTTAGTTTTTTACAAATAACATGAAGGCAACAACCAAACAAACTCCAGAAAGTAAAGTTGTTAGTGCCAATAGAAGAGATGTGTTTCTGAGAACTCCGAACTATTTAAAAGTGGTGTGCCTGTACAGAGCCATCAGTCTCAAAATCATCAGAGTGGCTGGCAGTCATTCAGTCTGGTTCAGAAATCCCATGGTGCCATTTGGGTTACCCAGCTAGTGATGTTGACCCAGTATTTGGTAATGTGAGCCTTGAAGGCATCTTTAAACCACTTCCCCTAGCCACCCTGGGCTCAACTGAGAGTAGAGAACTTGTCTGGGGAAGCAGTTGGTTCTACATGATCATGGAAAAACAGGAACGACAATCCACATTTCCAAAAGCCTTTCCCAAATGTAACCTTGCTCATCCCTCCATATATGTACTTTGAGAAATGGACATATCAGTTGTCTCATGTCATACATATAATCTTAGTAGACGTCACTCTCGTTTGGACAACTTCTGAGAGAGAAAGAGAGACGCTGTGCAATACTAACATTGATGGCCAGTGGAGCTGAAAAATTAAACTGCTGGCTCATGACAGAATTAGTTTCCTTTCAGCACTCTAAAGGCCTATCTGTCACTATATATTTTTTTCTTATTATTTTTTTTGTATTTTCTTTTTCTCATATTACATTTCTTGTCCGTTCTCACTGTCAAAAAAACAGGGCCAGGGCTCACTACGTTTAGAGCATGCAATGAGTCTTAATGCTTCATTTCTGCATCAGGCAGTAAAAGCAGAGACATTGAACTGAATACAAAATGTGCTGAGAATCCAGCAGCACCTTCTCCTTCAAAGCTCATGAATCCTTCATATGGTGTTACTTTAGATCCAGACAGGAAAAATGTGAGTCCAGTTGTTATAAAAGGTGCTTTGTTTCTAGGACATTTTTGTTCACTATATGAGTGAATGTCAGGAAGACATTTCATATTTTACATTTTAAAAATGTAATAAAAATGAAAGTTTATATCATTAATATTATAAATGCAAATGAATGGTACATACAGTAGTAAAATGAGGTGGAAAAATGAGATTTTTAACTGTTTGACTTCATAAAGTGGAGTAGCTCCAAGAAGACATCACAAGTATAGGAAATAATGATTTAAGTAAACTAAAGACCACCCAAAGCAGAAGGAATGAAGCTAGAACCCAAATACCAAATGAACAACGTTAAAATGCTAACTGTCCATCAGTCCACCTATGCACTGCTCTGACACAGTTAAAAAAGGCAGAAAGATAATTTGTATCAGACCGATGCGGTAGACATTTAAAATCATATTAAAGAAAAGAACATCCTCTAACAGGACAAATCAGTTATCAGGCAGGAGAAAAGCTGTTCATTGTATCTTTTAATTACTCCTCAGCAAAATGCCTTAGAGGGAGTGTTCTTCAAAAGCAGCATGGTCAGAATGATCAGAGAAACAAAGAATAGAGGATCATTTTATAAACTGTTGAATGTCTGCGTAATAGATATTGAATCTATCTACATACAGTGTCAATCAATGCATACATTTACTCTGGTTGGATCGTTGGCTTACACCCGAATGACTTATATAAAATAATAGTCTATTATATTATTTTCTGGTTCTTCTTATACCCTTGAGTTGAGCTACCACCCTTGAAATTTCTGTGCATATAACAACTGTCCATTCTGGTTCTTTACAGGACATCTGCTGATTTCTAAGTAATCTTTTAATCATCGTTCAATACATTTTGTTGTTTATGTGAACTTTACCTGGTTTCCTGATATGCCTGCAAAGGGTTCTGACATTTATTAACTCTTTAAGATGAAGCTATGTTACCCTAAAATTATTCTTCCACACCAGGAGATATGGGAAAAAGCATGGCCAAAATAACATGCCAAGGTCAAAATTACCAAGATAACCAAACTCAAAACTGTAAATGAAATCAGTGTTGAATAACATATGCATGCCTGACTGATCTGTCAAAATTAAACTGAAAATAACCAGCAGGTCACAGAAATAGTTTATAATTAAAGGGATCAGAGGATGAATCATTTATTGGGGAAAACACAGAGTGTCAAAAGATGTCAAAAACTGTCAAGATCAAAATGTCATAACCAAAACAGAAACCAAACTGCATAAGGTCATAGCTCTAACCAATCAGAAATACAGGAAATGCATACAGAGGTTTTTAAAGGATTATCCGCAATCTCGGACATAGGGAAAGTCACAAAATCAGCTAATTGACCATTGCATCAATTCCTTCACCCAGCATGACTTCCAGTGCTGCATTCCTTAAACACGGCTTATTGTGTGGGGGCTAACAATGCCACAAAAATGCCACTGTCCATAAAAACAAGATGGAGTTGCAGGAATTTTCAAAATATAAAACAAAAATAATAATGTATATCAATATTACAAAATATAATACCTAAATATCTGAGTTCCCTGGTAGTTAACACTTCCAATAAAAAATATTCAAGCAACAGAAAAAATGACTTCATAAAAAAGAATTCCACACAGGCTCATGAATCCTAATATTGACTTCCAATGTTCCTATGGAACTAACTAATTTTGCAAAAGAATTTCGTAAATTAAGTCAAACTTTTGGACACAGAATGCAATGCCAACATCTTAAAAACCCTATGGAAAATTTCCCACAATGCCACATCCAGTGATCTCATTGTGTCAATGGTCCCCATGGCCATCAAGAAAAGAGTTAAAATAGTGTAGATAAAAATGGCATAAAAATGTATTATCTACCTTCTACCACTTGGCAATATGTTCAGATTTGGTATTCAGTTTCATTGCTATGCTGATGACACCCAGTTGTATTTATCTACCAAGCCTAATTCTGTCCTTCATCACACTTCATTCTTCGATTTTCTCAAACTTAATAATTATAAAACTGATGCTGTCCTCATTGGTACTAAATCTACTCTTGCTGGACTTGACAGCTTTTGGTTCCACAGTTTCTCCTTCTCCTCAGGTTGAAAGCTTGGGTGCTTGACAGTACTCTAGCTTTCAAAGCTCATGAAAATAATATTACCCAGTCTACATTTTTCCCCTTTGGAGTATAAATCATCTTCATCCATTTCTTATGCCTAATAGTACTGCTATTGTTGTACATGCTTGGTAACATCTTGCATAGATTACTGTAATTTTATATTGGTTGGCCTTCCTCTCAAGCATTGCATAGGCTTCAGCTGGTTCAAAATTCTGTGGCTTGTGTTATTACCTAAACCACCTCCACAGAACATATTACTCGCTTCCTGTTAAATACTACATTGATTTCAAGATTTTGCTATTAACACTTAAAGCTCTTTATAATTTGGCACCTTTATATCTTTCAGATTTCTTACACATTTATCTGCTCACTTGCACTCTTAGATCTTCATACTCAAACCTCCTTGTTATGCCCTCTGCTCATTTATCTGCTATGGGTTATAGATCTTTTAGCTTTGTTGCTCCTCGTCTGTGGAACTCCCTCCCTCAAGTTATCCGCAGCATTGATTCACCTTCCAACTTCTAATCCAGACTTAAAACTTATCTTTTTAGACTCGCCTACTCCCCTGATGTTTGCCCTTTCACTGTATGGTTTTGCGCTTTTATCATCATATTTATAAAATGTTATTTTATCTTATTTGTTTTTTTGCATTTTTTTCTTTTATTTATCGTAAGCTGTCCTTGAGTGCTATGAAAGGCACCTCTAAACAAAATGAGTTATTATTATCATTAAAAATTATAATACCAAATCAATGGAATCAAACATTTTTCTCTTATAAAATTACATTTTCCTTCCACAGTCTAACCACTGAATACCATGTAAAGGGTGCTTTGGATTTACTGTTGGTGTTAAGCCAACAAAGTTTCTAGCTGGCTAGACCAGAACTACCCTGTGATAGTGTCAATGGTGAGAAATCTCCCAGGGCCCTGCCCCTGACGGGTCATTAGATCCAAATCGTGTTATGTGATATCATCTATTGTTGAATTCTGCTCTGTACTTGGAATATTTCTGTTGCACTTTTATATTGCATTGAGGAATACTTGTTTTCTGTTCTGTGCATTGTATTGCATTTACCCCGTTTTTTTGACACCCACTGCATGCCCAACCTACCTGGAAAGGGGTCTCTCTTTGAACTGCCTTTCCCAAGGTTTCTTACATTTATTTCCCTACAAGGGTTTTTTTGGGAGTTTTTTCTTGTCTTCTTAGAGAGTCAAGGCTGGGGGGCTGTCAAGAGGCAGGGCCTGTTAAAGTCCATTGCGGTACTCCTTGTGTGATTTTGGGCTATACAAAAATAAATTGTAGTGTATTGTATTGTATCAAGAAAGATCTCTTTTAGCTCAACTGGATAAGCTGCCACTTACTGACTCAGAGGTTCCAGGTATGTGGCCTTCCTCTCCATTTGAGAGCATGAAATGGACAGGGGCACTGGTGACTGTCAATTAAATGAACATGTAGCATGTTTTCATGGACAAGTTCAGAGAATGTAGCATATTTGCAAATATTGTATAATTAAATCAAAAGACAAAATAACATGAAGCAGTAATTAAAAATGCAGCACCAAATATTGTATGTGTATAGTGGTGGATGATTGCTGATTGGTAGAAAGGAACAGACATCATAGGATGGTGGGAAAGTCATGAGACACAGAGAGACAGAGAGTTCCACAGTGGCAACAGGAGTGCATCTATACATGCCAGTGTGGTAAAAGGGGCACCACCGTGGTACTGTAGAGCTCCTCCTTTAGTGGGTGTCCCTGAATAAATATAGTTAGGGGCACAACAGTGAAAGGGAGAGAAAGTGAGAGAGTGGCATGTGAGAGTTGCAAAACAGCATACCCCAGAACGCTGGAGGACAGCCCACCACCCTTTGTAGGTCCAAGAGCCGGAGTCAACACTACAAATGCACAATTCTCACAAACAGAGCATAGCTTCAAATATTTTTTAATATTCTTTTGAATGCACTATTTGCTTAATGCATTTTGGACTTTGATTTGTTTCTTGGCAGTAGTGTGAAGTTTACATTTTTTGCTAAAAAAGTCTCCTTCATTTAGTGAGAAATCATGCCATTCACTCTGAGGTCATATTTAATTAAACTCCTTGTTTGTTCCTCTTTTAGTATGTAATATTCATAATGTTTGATATGAATGACTTGATGAGTGTGATCAGTAAGTTTATATGTTTATGGTTTATGGTCGTGCCAGATGCGGATGGCAGGAAGTACAAGGGCCGCGTAAATGGTCATGCCAGTTCAAATGCTAAGACGCTGCCATGGGAGGACATACTTTGTGTTTGTGTAGGTGCCCATGGACAGCTAGGAGCATTCAGAACCCTGCACTTGGTTTAAGCAGGATTGAGAATGAGTTTAAATGAGGTGAGACATGGTTAACAATGGCTGCCACTGTCTTAGAACACATTACTTTCATTATGTTTATGTAAATAGCCATAACTCTGCCAGATAATTCACATCTGCTTTTTCATCGCACCACTTAGCCTAATTGAATTACCACATCCTACATGTACAATCATTCCTCCCTCGTAGTTTTACACTAAACTGCTGAAACTATCAGTAAACTGAGAATTATGAAAAAGGCATTTCCAACCTACGAGCACCTGTTATAAAATACTTGCTGGTAGGATTTGAGGAGCACCTCACACGATTCTTGTAATTTGTCATGCATAAAGTTATTTTTCATTCATTAATTGCTTCTTTACCTTTTGAGTCTTAGAAGTGGGAGAAGTCAGCGTTATGTAGTGCAACTGCTATTTTCAGTACCTTTTTGGTATTCGTATGCAGACGTGGTTAATACTGGTGTCTCACAGGTCCACCTTAACCTGGAGGCACATTACATGACTTCTAATCAGAGTAGATTTCATACTTGACGACTGAGTTCTTGATCTTGTTGCCTTGAGGATATCAGATTAAATGATTAGAACAGAGATGACAGTTTACATGACTCTGTGACGGCTTTCCAGAACAAATTTCCAAAGTTTTGTGAGCATGCTGCATGCTGAAAGCCAATTAACGTGCTGCCCGATAGAGCCGCTGCTATACAAAGGGGTTACAGGCATGATAGGTTCAGATGCAGTCTCAGTCCTTTTTTACGCCTTTTACCCTTTTTGTTGTGCTACAACAAACACGAGACAACAGACAGACAAGCCTTTCTTCTGTTTACGCTTTCCTTAATTCTCGTGATTGTATTGTTTTCATTCTCACATACATAGAGACCACTCCAATGACTTTACTTTAGTCACTGCGAGTTACAGGCTGGTTGGACTGAGTTGCTGGAGATTTCAAGCTACTGTACATGACTCCCACTTCCACAGAAGCACATTACCACTGCCACAAACTTGCTAAGATTATACAAATGAATTTTGCTCCTGAAAATTCAAATTGTGCAGTGTGACAGGGCCTTAAATTTGATTCCATTTGTTGTCAATAGGAGTTTGTACTTTCTCCTCATGTCTGTGCAGACTTTACTTCCAGTGCCTCTACTTTCCTTCCTCACCCCAAAGACAGGCATATTATATTAATTGACAATTCTAAACTTGAATATGTGGATATGTACATAAATGGGCCCTGTATGGACATAGTCTAGAGAGGGACAGACATGATTCTCAAACAAGAACACAAATCTGGGGACAGCCTAATAAAAGAGTGTAGTAAATAGCAATGAAATCTTATGCTTCAAAGGCTACACCCACAGGGCCTCTTCCTACAACCCAATGCCTCTGGTCAATGCATTTTAAACCACTGTCGGGGTTTGATTCAGGTGTTTTGAGTTCTGAAATCTGCATGTCCTGTGGCTCTTTTAACAGCAGTCCTTCTGATGGGGTGTGACACACCGTTTACTTCAAATGGATATTTTACAGTTCATACTTTCATGAATAGAGCTGAAATTCTTTCAAACTCAAATCAACCCCTACACTGTTGTCGTAATGCTGCACTAAAGAGAGCACACACATCACCCACAACAACGTATCGTTCACGTTTAACACTCGTCCATTGTTGTCTTTGAATGGAAATGTATAACCTGATGCTACAGAAAGGTTTTTCCATGCATCGGGTTGTTTATTTTTAAAACATGTCTGCACACATGACACACATTTATAAGTTTAGTAGGGTTTTTTTAGGAGCTTTTTCGACTGTAGATGGCTCTTTGTAAGCAGAGGCTTGCTGTCTCCTAGATCAGGTTAACAAGAGCACCTCTGATCTTTGCAGTATAAAATCACCATTTCTACTTTGAGCACCAACTTCTTGACGCATTGGATTGGTTCAGAACTGTGACACTCAGCAAGCCATCTAATTGTTTCCACACAGTTTTAAGAAAAACTTACTCTTGGTTGTCTCACATTGCACATTCAGCAAGACTAGCATGGACTTGAATTCTGGTTCAGAACCTCATCCTAATGTATGGACTGAATTTAATTTGGATATCAATGGGAAAAAGTAAGAGACGGTGACTTAAAAACATGTATACAGTCTACTTACTGTATATACTCACATATAAGTCAGTTCTTCAAACCCAAAAAATCGATCATAAAATCAGACCCCAACTTATGTGCCCATTCAAAAATGCAACACTTAATTTTTTCTTGCCACCGGCATTCTCACATTTCATTTTCTCGTTTCTCAGATGCATCAAATTTTGTTGCAGCAGCACAGTTACCAATTTCTTTCGCTACTTCAACGATGTTTAAATTAAAAACCAGCTTCATATTTTCTTCTGATCAAATGCTCAATTGTAGATGAGGGATGCTCTTACGATAAAGGTGTATGAAGTTGTGTGGTAAAAAAACACAAAACGGTGCAAATGTCGCTTCGGGAATAGTTTGGGTATTGCCGTGTGGTCATGTAGACACAATAGAGAGAGACAGAGAGAGGTTAGGAGCACATGCTGATACAGTGCATTGCCGCACCACATAGAAAAAAAAGGCAGTGTGCTCTCTCAGTTGGGCATTAGCATATCATAATCCCTTGTACCAATAGTGTGAGTTTTCCGCATTTGACTTATATGAGCGACATTATAAAATACCAGAAATTATACGATGAAATCAAGTCCCGACATATCCGCAGGAGAACTTATCAGTAAGTATTTACGGTAAGTACTCACATGGCATGTTAGTAGGATTTAGCTTCATTGTGATGATTTTGAGGTTAGAGTTCTGTCTTCCTAAATGTCAAGGACTGAGCTGAATACCCAGCCACTGAGAAATTTAAACATTCCAACTTTTAATTTAGACTAAGTCTTGGGCCTTTTTTTAATGGCACATTTTATTAGCCTTAAATTAAAAATAAAAAATTGAGCACTGTACACAAAGCAGCAAGTCTGTGAAAGAAAACTATGGTTGAACAACCACAGTGTAATAAAAGAATCTTAGTCAAAAATTAATGAAATCTAATGTATCTTTAAATATAATCTGGCACTTCAAAAATTCTGAATTGGGCTGTGAATCTAATTTAAAACTCCAAGATCTTAATGTACAGTTGAGGGCATATGCAGCTTTCATCAAATAACTTTCAATTATAAGCATTTTGAAGTCATCCTGAACCAACACATGCCTAACATTTTCTAAAGGTCAGAGGAATGAATCACTGAAAAAGACAGCTTCGAATGAAGAGACATATTTAGACATGTGACATCACAGAGCTTCCGAGTAATGCTGATAATATAAGCAAGAGCATCTCACTTGTGAATTCAAGTAAATTCTGAAGACTGTCAGACACCTGCTGATTACATTCAACCTTTCAAACGGCCAGTTTGTTAAAAGCAGAGACTTCACTAACAACCTGACAGTCTACCCAGGATTCAGGAGGTAAAGTGCTAAGCGTGTGAGTAAGACAAACAGTGATACGTTAGGAAAAGTGAGAGGTGATTGACATTTAAAGAGATTTGCAATTCTGATGGCTACTGCTTTCCACCAATTTATGTTCAATAAGCTTAATTCATTATATTGTTTTGGACTAAGCAACGCAGTGCATAAAAGTGCATAAAATCACTCAAAGAACATTTAACTGGAAATGATATGTGGCTCCCAATCCTTATAATAACAGTTGGAATTTACAAGTCATTTTGGAAGTAAAGTGAATTAAAGAATGCTTTACTGTGACTTGGTATTTCATGATCTTCCCTTGCTGGTATCAAAATGACAACTTGGGTCTCCAGCAGGTGCTTTAAATAGCTGAGGGACTGGAAGAGGTGGGACAAGAGGTGGGATTTGGGTGCTTTATGCATTTCCAATTGGTTGGTGTCATCTCAGCTGTAAATAGAAACAGGAGAATGTTAGCTTGCTGTGCTGCCCTCACTCACTCCCTCCTGGTACCCGTGTTGTCAGGGCCAGGGAGAATTAGGGTTCACCCTCACAGGGGACACTACAACAACAACAACATTTATTTATGTAGCACATTTTCATACAAATAACGTAGCTCAAAGTGCTTTACATGATGAAGAAAGAGAAAAGAGACAAAGTAAGAATTAAAATAAGAGAACAGTAATTAACATAGAATAAAAGTAAGATCCGATGGCCAGGGAGGACAGAAAAAAACAAAAAAACTCCAAACGGCTGGAGAAAAATTAAATTATCAGGGGTTCTAGGTCATGTGACCGCCCAGCCCCCTCTAGGCATTCTACCTAACATAAATGATCAGTCCTCATAGTATTCAGGGTTCTCATGAAAGGACTTGATGTTGACGGCCACATGGACTTCTGGCCTTTAATCCATCAATGTAGGGACATCACGGCGCTTTGATTAGGTGGTGGTGGCGCAGGTCACCACCACAGAAAACCAGAAAAAGAACAGAAGAGAGAGTAGGGGTTAGTACGGATTTTGGAGCCACCATGAATAATAATGATAATTAATTCAATATGCACAGCATCAGGATTAAATAAAAATGAAGTTATGAGAAAGCCATGTTAAAGTAATGTGTTTTCAGCCGTGTTTTAAAGTGCTCCACCATATCAGCCTGGTGAATTCCTATTGCCAAGCTATTCCAGATTTTAGGTACATAACAGCAGAAGGCTGCCTCACCACTTCTTTTAAGTTTAGCTCTTGGAATTCTAAGCAGACACTCATTTGAAGATCTGAGGTTACAATTTGGAATATAAGATGTCAGACACTCCGATATATAAGATGGAGCAAGATAATTTAAGGCTTTGTAAACCATAAGCAGTATTTTAAAGTCAATTCTGAATGACGCAGGTAACCAATGTAGTGACATTAAAACTGCAGAAATGTGCTCGGATTTTCTTTTCCTAATTAGGATTGTAGCAGCTGCATTCTGCACTCGTTGCAGTCAATTTATGTCTTTTTTGGGTAGTCCTGAGAGGAGTGCGTTACAGTAATCTAGTCGACTGAAAACAAAAGCGTGAACTAATTTCTCAGCATCTTTCAATGATATAAGAGGTCTAACTTTTGCTATGTTTCTTAAGTGAAAAATTGCTGTCCTAGAGATCTGATTAATATGTGATTTAAAATTCAGGTCACAGTCAACAGTTACCCCTAAATTCTTTACCTCTGTCTTGACTTTTAATCCTAATGCATCAAATTTATTTATAATAACCTTATTATATCCATTATTGCCAATCACTAAAATTTCTGTTTTCTCTTTATTTAGCTTGAGAAAATTACTACTCATCCATTCAGAAACACAAGTCATTGTGTTAGTGAAACAACAGAGTCGGGGTCATTAGGTGCTATTGATAAATACAGCTGCGTGTCATGTTATGCCCCGAGATAATCTGACCTAACGGAAGCATGTAGATCGAAAAGAGCAGCAGACCCAGGATAGAGCCTTGTGGGACACCATATAGAATATTATGTGTCTTTGAGTTATAATTACCACAACTAACAAAGAATTTTCTACCTGCCAGGTAGGATTCAGACCAATTTAAGACACTGCCAGGGAGGCCCACTCACTGACTAACTCGATTTCTAAGAATGTTGTGATCAATGGAGTTAAATGCGGCACTCAAATCTAAGAGGATAAGAACAGATAAATGGCCTCTGTCTGCATTTACCCGCAAGTCATTTACTACTTTAATGAGTGCAGTTTCTGTGCTGTGATTTGTTCTGAAACCCGACTGAAACTTAGCAAGAATAGCATGTTTATTGAGGTGGTCATTTAGCTGCATAATGACTGCCTTCTCTAGAATTTTACTTAAGAAAGGCAGGTTAGAAACAGGTGTAAAATTTTCAAAAGCAGAGGAGTCGAGATTATTTTTCTTGAGTAGGGGTTTAACTACAGCAGTCTTAAGACAGTCTGGGAAGACCCCCGTATCTTGACGAGTTTACTATGTCAAGAATATTATCAATTAGCATGCCAGATACTTCTATGAAAAAACTTGTTGGTATTGTACCGAGAATGCAGGTGGAGGGTCTCAGTTGAGAAATTGTTTTATATAAATCAGGTAAATCTATCCTGATGAAAGAATTTAATTACTACTTTGACTTTATAAAAGCAACGCTCAAAAATGAAGACTAATTCTTAGAAAAGCATATATCTTTTCTTATGAAAGAATAACTAAAAGACTAAATAAGTAGGCATGTTGAAATTCAAAAAGTGTGAATGCATATACGAGGGGGTACCCAAAAATAACCGGAATTGAAAAAAAAATTGTTTTAATAGTTTGTACTTACTGAAACTTTAGTCTCCTTCAAAGTATTCTCCATGTGAATTTTTAGGCATCCCCTCGTACAACACCCAAATCCAACTTTAACATACAGGGGGCTACAGTAGCTATCACGCACAAGACTGCCCAAGATCACAAAAATGGGTTGGCATGGAATCCATAATTAACTGTGAAGATGCTCAAATGTTAGGTCACATTAGCAGATTTAGATTTGGATGATGACCACTGGAGAAATAATCCAGTCGTGTGACAACTAAGGAGTTCCGTAACTTTGGTACTTACTTACTGAACAAGATGCCCCCTTTGGCTCCCTCAGGGTTTATTGGAGAAGAAATGTTTACAGCCAGATGTCCATCCTGAAGCCAACCTATTCATAGATATTTTTGTGAAAGGTCCCATTAAATATGTTCATTTTCAAAATGTAAAGCCAAGCAGTTGGCACCTATGTGCAGCAATATACTGTTCTGAGATTTTTCAGAAAAGAAAGGCAGAAGTTTCAAAGCAAAAATGAATGCAAAAATACTGTAGCAATAATCACTGATCAAGGTGCCGGAAAATGCCAACATGTTGTATATTAATTAGCACATGCAAGTAAAAATTTTCACTGTACTCTGTTCACGTGACAATATCCCACCTTAATAAACAGGTAAGTGTCTTTGTGTCTCTGTATCTGTCTGTCCATCGCAAACATTAACACAGCTTTTAAAAAATCCCATACCAAATGTCATATAACACAGGCCTATGCATTGTCTTTGTCATTCCAACAAATGGTGCATTACAAACATTTATAGTGATGCATTTTATTCTACAGATGTTTGTGAGTTACCATCTGTTGGAATACAAATTCAACACATCTTACTCCTACAAGCATTACACAAATATATTCCAAAAGAAGGTGCACTGCAAACTTTAGAACTGAGGTCTTCATCGATGACTTAGATTTCAAGCCATCTTAGACAGATAGCAGAGCTAGCAACCCTATAAATCCATAAAAACAGAACTATTTAAAATTAATGTTCAACCTAAATTAATACTGTACATTTTTTCTTAGACAGGAATTATTTCTTTTAACCTGCTTGGTGTTAACCCTGTGCGTGACTCGGGTTCAGAATTCTATACAAGCACAGTTAAACTTGAGTCAGGCTCAGGGTGACATGGAACAATACTCTTTATAGTGTTAAACCTGAATAACACTCTGGAAAGGATTCTGCTGCCATCTAGTGCAGGGGTTCTCAAACTCGATCCTGGGGGCCCACTGTGGCTGCAGGTTTTTGTTCCAACCAGCCGCTGTTTTTAATTGGACTCCTGTGCTAATTAAGTGAACTGTTGTTTCCCAGATTCCCTGTTTTGGGAAAAATATACAAATTAGAAAACTAACTTTGGTAAATAAAAAAAAAAGTAGTAAAATGTACTAAGCAGTTATATGTATTTTTTTTCTTTTTAACAGTTTTTTCATCTTGATTGTCATTCTACTTTTCTAGATGTTCTAATTGTTTAATTAACCGGTTATTTACTACCTTGTGATTGAGTGTTTTTTGCTTGGGTTTCTGCTCTGCTTGTTTTTAATTGTCATTATTAAGATTCAATGAAGGGAGCAAACTGCACAGAGAAAGGACGAAATATAACAAAAAGAGAGTTAAGCATTTAAATTCATAGCAAAAACAGAAATATTTATAAGAAATGTTTCTTATAAATGTAAAAATCTTGTTGCTGTGCTTTTCTGAAAGTAGAATAAAAGATAAATAAAACCAGCTAATTAAATGAGATCAGTGCTATCAAGTGTCACTGATTAGGAATCTGGTTGGAACAAAAACCTACAGCCACAGGGGTCCCCAAGGACCGAGTTTGAGAACCCCTGATCTAGTGGATGACATAATATCATGCTGCAAAAAACATGAATATTTGTTTCTGTCACATTATGGCAACTCACCAATCATTCATGAGTGGGGTGGAGCCTCAAACAAAAAACTAAATCTCAAATGAAAAGCCATAAAGGCAGTTTGACAACAAACTGAAACTGAACCACTGCTTGAATCGAACGTTAGTTACATCAATGTAAACTGGTCATCAGACGTTGAACAGAAAGTGAAACTGATGCATGATATGGCACTCTGTGACCGAACCGCCATGATATGCCTTGTGAACTTGGTCACATGAAGCTTCACTGTGGTGTGACAGTAGCTGGGTGACAAAAAGGCAAAATAATTGCAATTAACTGCAAGGACAAACATGCTAGCCCCCAAAACACTGTTCACAATGTGCCAACTGTCCATGTTCATATCAGGGTAAATGTGAATGTCACTTAGCCATGCGCTGTGGTAGCCTCTCATGCCCAAACAAGAAAAAGATTATTTTAAGAAATGTGTGCAAAGAAATGCATCTTCTGTCCCGATTGCAACATCTGGCTGTGACGTTCTCAGAACATGTCGCACAAAGGATGTGTGCTAAACCAGCATCAATATGTCAGAGGACACCACACATGCCTTTCCTACTGTACAGTGATCCCTCGCTATATCACGCTTCAACTTTCGCGGCTTCACTCTATCGCGATTTTTTCTCATACACGCTTACGTCACTACGCATGCGTTTTCTGAGAACTTTTATCTAAGCCCCACGATGGCTCCTAAACGTGCTGCTTTTTCTAAGCCTTCTGACAATAAAACTGGAAGATGCTTGCTATCCAGGAGAAGGTGAAACTCTTGGATATGATCAAAGATGGCAATACCCTACAAAAGCCTCCTCACGCATATGAAAAGACAGCGCCAGCAACTGCCTATCAAGATGTTCTTCAGCCGCGCACCCAGATACCCACTGCCTACTCTTAGTACTCCTTCAGTGGAAGAAGACAACAACGCACCTGCTGAAGATACTGCACCACCTGAAGACTGATGTTGTGCCTTCATAGGTTAGTGGTTGTGTGTAAGAACTGTGTGTGTGTAATTAAATGTACAGTACAATAATCTACTATATAAAAGCAGTCGGGATTGTCCTTCTGTCCCGTGAGTGCAAAGCGTAGCGGTATTCCGCTTATCACAGACTTACTACTTGTGGCTTGCGGTTCTGCTGCTCCCATCGTCCCCTTGCTTTTGTACACGATGCGCTGGAAAAATAGACAAAATTATGTCTCTGGAAATAATTAATGTTGATGGAGTACAAATGCCTCACTGCGTAGTAAATATCAGGGGAGATGGTGCTTGCTTATTCTCATCTATAGCTTATTTAGTGCATGAGACTCCGTCTTTAGTGGTACAGATTCGGGCTGACATTGTACGACTTTGGACAGGCACTCGAGGGGATAAAAAAAGTTAGGTTTTTGGAAGATGTTATGAATGGGCACTTTAATGTTCTCATTCCCTACACTTACATGCCTGATGTACACATGGAGTGCACAAAAAGTCGGTCGCCTTTAAAGGCGAGTGAGCCTAGTAATAATATATTTGTAACGTCTAATATGTCTTATTTTCTCTTATTTTGTCTAATATATTGGGTAATACAAGTGTAATGGTGACTAAAGTGTGTTATTTCATGTCTAGAGGGCTCTAATAATGTTAAAAAACGTATTTAGAAGGTCGTAAAAAGGTTTTCTATACTCTAACTGCAAAAACATTCGATTTATAAATAAAGAATCCTACTTCGCGAAAATTCATTTATCACAGTAGAGTCTGGAACGGATTAACCATGATAAACGAGGGTTCACTGTATTTATGTTACTGGTTTGGTATTTACATGTTTCTGTAAAATGTAATAACATTTTTTCTTGTTGAACAAAATTCATTGTTTTTGGTTTGTTTTCCTTGGGTAGCCATAACATCAAGGAGGCTACACAAACTAAAATCTAATGACTTGGAAGTATGCTTATCCACGACTCCTGAAAATTACTACAAAGAAAAATAAATCCACACTATATTCTCAGCTATAATTAATTGTCCAAAATGTGAATTATAAAATACATTCAAAAAACTTAAATAACTTTACTCTTACATACTTAAATTGCAACACTCTTTAAATGTCAAAAAAACAAGAAGGCCTCCAGAAACTGCTAATAATCTGCAACTTCATCTTGTGTAAAGCAACACCTGGACCCCAACAATGGCATTGGCCCCCCATATACAGGTGCCGGTCATAAAATTAGAATATCATGACAAAGTTGATTTATTTCAGTAATTCCATTCAAAAAGTGAAACTTGTATATTAGATTCATTCATTACACACAGACTGATGTATTTCAAATGTTGCACACTTTTTTCTACCACATCTTGTCCTTCCCTTCGCCTCTCTATTAATGTGCTTGGACACAGAGCTCTGTGAACAGCCAGCCACTTTAGCAATGACCTTTTGTGTCTTGCCCTCCATATCCGTGGGAGAACTTAAACACAAGTATATATGGTACTTCACCAAAAGCTTGGCTTAAATGGAGTCTGGAACAAAATATCCAAATATGTTTCAGAGACAGCTTATGAGGGATGTCACCTGATATCACAAAAGACCATTATGCTATTAAAAGACTACAGGCCTTACACTAGATGAAGCATAAAAAGGAGTCAAAGAACACATGCAAAGAAACAAATAACAAAGCGAAAGACTTAAATAACATTCAGGCAACAGCAACACCTGAGAGCTGTACATGGGATCGATTAACCAAACAAAATAAATCAAATTACAAACAAGGAATAAACAGTAATTAACTACACCAGAACAATAAACAAAGACTGCTGACATTGTGTTGTCTGGCACCAGAAAGGAGGAAGGCAAGAGGAACCTGGAAGAATGGAGAATGGCTTTGGAAGATACAGGGTTGAAGATATATAGGAAGAAATCATTATATATGAGGTTAAATGATGATCAGGTTTCAAAAGTTAGCAGAAGAGTGAACAGGTTTAAATACCTAAGATCAGTGGTACCTCGGGATGGAAAATTAGACACAGAGATAAGCCATAGAGTGCAGCGTTGATGAAACAACTGGAAGAAGGTATCAGGAGTATTGTGTGATCATAGGATTAGGGTAAAGGTTAAAGGTAAGGTTTTTAAATCAGTGAAAGACCAGCAATGGTGTATGGAGCTGAGATATGAGCAGTAAAGGAAGCACACAGGAGAATAAATTACATGTGCCAGAAATGAGAATGTTGAGATGGAGTTACAAAGGACAGAAAAAGAAACAAGACAATCAGAGGTACATCAAAGGTAGGAGAGATATCTAAGAAAGTACAGCCAAGTATGTTGAAGTGGTATGGATATCTGAAGAGGAGAAATAATGAATATGTGGGCAAAAGAATGATGGGAATGGAAGTCCAGGGAAAAAGAAAGTGAGGGAGGCCAAAGCAGAGGTAGATGGATAGAGTAAAAAAAGATCTGAAGAAAGGGGCTTGACTGGCAAGGAGGTGCAGGACCGTGTTGTTTGGAGAAGTTAGAATAGATGAAGAGGAAGAAGAAAAACAATAATAAACAAAGACTAACAAAAAAGCAATAAGGAATAAGGAAATATAGAAAGTTAAATATGACAAAAACAAGGATGGAGACCCCACTCAGTGCTGACATGCATCCACATTCTGTACCAAATATTATCAGAACGTATGTCTCATGAGAAGATCATCATGCTGATAATTAAAGTGATTATGATGCAAATAAGAAGGGCTTGGATGATTGTATTAATTATAGCTAACAGTTTAAACACATGGATGACCCCTTTTACGGGAACGATAAGAGATGGTTTCAACAACATTTGAGCTGTATAAGTAATGACACTTAAGAAAGTCAGCCAAAGTACATGGCATTGCTGATGTAAATAAACAGGAAAAAAACTTCTTTTGAAAACTCAACACAACCAAGAAGGAGACAGAAAGACATACCCTTAGACAAAAGCTCTAATCCAGCAAGACCGTGAAACTGTTATCCAGATTAGCTATGAAGAAAGCAGTGAACGTACCTGTAGTCTTCGAGGGCCAGTAGAAAACTTTGTGCATGCTGTAGACAGCATCCTCTATCAGCATCAGCACACTCCTGCTGCCTGATGGGAATTGTAGTCCCCACGTCAGTGCAAATTTATGGGTTGTCACCCTCCTGTTATAACCCCCCGCCCTGATATGACATTTAGCCTATTTTTAAGTTGGACCCACGGCAAGGCACATGCAAAATTTCATGAAAATTGCTTCAGCTGTTTTGGAGGGAAACAAATAAACAAATGAGCAATCAGACATCCAGGCAGCTTACAATTTTATTGATACAAATAACCCAAAGGATAATGACTGACAAGACCCAATGACTCAAGGTGTAAAATGAAAAGTTCTCTTTTTGCTCTGAAGACACCACAACAAGCATGTCTCTGCAACAGGAAATATGCTGAAGAATGTTGCCCACTAAAATGAATTGTATTTATTGTTTCCATTCTTTTTGTTGTTTAATTGATGATGTCACTGTTTTCTGTTTACTGTTTGTTTCTGGGGATGCTTCTCCACTGAATTGTGGTCATTGCACATGTGTCAGTTGATACATATCAGATACCTTACTATTTAAAAATGAAGGGTTTGCATAAAGAATCCTTTTGTTTTTCATGTAAAAAGAAAAACTCAATCCAAAACACAAAAAGTCATCCTTGGCTTCAAAACAGACGAAATTTCACCTTAAATGCTTCCTGTTTCAAAATTTCAAGTTCAGTGCTTTTTTTTCTTTCTTTTCTCTCCCACCTTTGTAATAAAACAAAGACATGATATTTCTTATTCAACAGACACAATATATATCAAAGTGGAATTAAAAAGCTGAACCGCTTCATCAGTAGCAGATAGTAAGGATGAGGCGAGTGGAGATGTGGCTGGATTCGTGTAGACAGAGAGGAATTCCTCCAGATAGTAGGTGACGGTGGTGCAAAAGAGAGGAGGTGGCCGATGAAGACAAACAGAACTGAGGAAATGGTCAAAGATTGTGAGGTGTGCTGAAGACATTTTAGCCAAGACTATTCCTCCAGGAGCGGCGAGACCCAAAGTGTGGCCTGTGGCCTAGCAGACGAATGAAGAGACTGAATGAGGCACCAGAAGTATTAGCTCAGTATTAGTTTTAACACATGGAGTGTTAGCCACAACACAACAAGAAATTACTTCCAGTTACCTCTAGATTAGTACAACAACATTTATTTAAATAAAACATTTTCATAGAAGATAAATGTAGCTCAAAATACTTCACAGCTGGCAGTATAAGAAATAGAAAGATATAATAAAAATACAACAATGACAATATATTTTTATATAGTCCTAAATCACACATCAAATGCCTCAATGGGCTTTAAGAGGTCATGTTTGACAGCCCCCCACCCATTCTATGAAGACATGAAAAAAATTCCCAAAAACCTTACAGGATACAAAGGAAGAAATCTTCTTGGGGGTTTCAAAGACGGACCCCCTTCCAGATAGGTATAACATGCAATAGGTGTCAAAGCAGGGTCAATACCAGACAGTAAACACTAATGTAGATGTACACCATATTATACTTTAAAAGTACAGACAGGATTGAAGTAGTCTTAAGCTGTGTTCCTTTTATCTTGGAAGTCTGATGTCAGAGCTGGAAATAGCGTCACACATGAGTCGACTGCGTTTCAATAAAATATTCAGAAAACAAATAGGGACGTATCCAAGAAAACCTTTTGTTGTGCTTTATCAATTGGAATAAATAGCAGTTGATAACAACGCATTACGTAGTATTTGGCATAGCAACATGTCCACAGATAGCGATTGGACATTACTGTGTGTAGGACTGATTTAATGAGACCCAAATAGACACAAGTGCTAATAAACATTGTAATACTACAGCTTTGACTAAAGTTCACAGTGTATGCCACCATTTTGGATTGACATCATATTGTGAAGTCGGACAAACTCAAACCTGATGTACCAGCCCCAAGTTTCCAAGTTGGAAATCCTATTTAAGGGGACGTTGTAGTTGAAAATTCTGACCAGGAATTCAGAATTTCTGACTTCCCACTTCAAATGGGATGTAGCAAAAGTCTCAGTTTTAGATGACTGTGATAGTTACACGTCTCAATAATAGCTGACTACATCCAGAAAACAGAATCCATCACTTAGGCCTTGGATTGCTTAGCTTTAAGCAGTAAGTAGATAGTAACATAAGAGAGATAATAAAACAACACTGCAGTTAGAATGTAAGGCAGGAATATGTTAACATCAAAGGGCAGGTCCATCCAGTGAAGTCCAGTTATGCAAACGTGTATTACCGCTGTCTTCTTCTGCATTGTGAGCAGCGGCAGAGAGTCCAGATTGGGAGCCGTGCACCACCATAGATAACTGAAAAAAAGGAAATGGATTAGTCACTGATTAAGTGAAACTAAAGCAAAAATTGAATTGCCAATTTTAATCTGTTAAAGCATGCATATATATTGTGACTAAGCAAAGAACAAATCTTCAAAAAAACAGGTCTTTAGAAGTTTTTTAAAGATGTAACTGCGTTTATCCAAAATTACCAAAGATCCATCCATCCATCCATCCATTATCGATCCCACTATTTCCTAACTACAGGGTCACGGGGGTCTGCTGGAGCCAATCCCAGCCAACACAGGGCACAAGGCAGGAACCAATCCCGGGCAGGGTGCCAACCCACCGCAGTACCAAAGATCCGTAGTTTTCAATTTATTTCATAGGATGATTCAAACAACGGTGTGAAATGTGTTCAAGTAATTCCACAGACCAAATATCTTTGTTTAAAATTTTAAGTAAAATTTCAAAGCAAAACAGTTCACACAAAAATAGAGAAAAAATTGATATTAAAGATAAGAAAAGTTCTTGTTTAAAAAATGTTTTGTTTAAGGTTTATATATCTTGTTTCATATCCATAAGTTTGGTCATACAGACGTACTTGAGGCACGCTACGCACATAAGCACATTAGTTTCAAAATTGTAAACACGGTGAGAAAACTGTATCTCCAATTTGAAAACATGTCTATCAGTCCATGCTAACATTAAGACTGCTTCCTAACTGTCTCAATTAACATTCTGTTTTAGAGAAATACTGTAGCTAAGAAAGTTCCATCTCATGTTAACTTACAGAGGGTTAAAGGCTATACCACATTCTAGGTTGCTATCAGAAACTGACATTCTATAGGAATTAAGCAAACCCTACATGGTTTTAACAACAAACATTGACTTTCTGAGATTGGCTGTTATAAAAGACTTCCACAGAGTCAGCCTGGCATATCTCTATGGGCACAGCACTCTTTTTTAACTGCTGAAAGCCACCTCAACAGTCATTTAATGCCTTGTTCTCTGTATTTTGAGCAGACAAGCATTAGAGGATCTCAGATTGTGAGCTGGAATGTAGAATGAGAGACACTCCAAAATATTGTTCACAGCCTTACATCTGATCAACTGTATTTAAAAAAACAATCCTAAAGGATATCAGCAACCAGTGACGTGAAACTAAAACTGGTGAGGTGGACTCAGTTTTTCTTTTCTTGCTTAAGATTCTTACTGCCATGTTTGAATTAGCAGAGTCCACTTTATGTCTTTCATAGGTAATCCTATGAAGTGCTTTACATTAATGTACTCGGCTAAAAACAAAAGCATGAGTTAATTTTTTCTGCATCCTGAGTCAGCCAGAGATCCTCCCCTGACTGGGGTTCAAATTTATGTTTTACTAGTTGTCCCCCGTAGCTCCACCCGCGTAGTAGTGAAACTACTAGTGAAACTTTAAAAATCAACAAACAAACAGAGCGGAGGAAAGATACACTGCAAAACGTGGTGACAGGTAGAGCGACTCGAACGGAGGCTGGCGTGTGAGTGAGGAGGGCCCTGTCCGGCTCCATATTCCTGACGTCTTGCTTCCTCCTTCCCTCAGCCTGCAGTCACTCTCTCGGATTAGCGCAAATAAATCGCTCCTGCAAGCAAACTATAATACTTAGCACAATGAGGGAAGTCATAAAATCAACCGGAATGTTCAAGCAAATTATAGAAAAATCTAAATCTGTTAAGTAGTTCTCTCATGAAAAGTGGACAGACATACAGACAGACAATCATTAAATTCTTTGTCACCTTTGTTAATATTTGATTCTTTTGTATACATTCATTTTATCGATGTTTATTTACTATTGATTGTTATGTTCCATGTGTTTTGTGGGTGGTCCCTGAAGAGGTGGGTCCACCTGCAAATCACTGCCATTCTATAAATCCAGAGGGTCTCCCACAGGTCATTTCGAATGCTCTTGGGAGTTTTTGGTGAGTTATTGAATTGCTGTTGTGCTTATTGTGATTTATAGATTTTCAACCTGTTTCAGTCTGTCTTTTGACCACTATTTGGATTCTTGTATTGGGACTTTATTCACCTTTATGCTTTTTCAGCTCTTCAGGGTTTACAGTGTAACATTTACTGAGAAAAAAACTACTACTTTCATAACGATCCTGCATTAGCTCTGTTATTTAGCTGGGGTTTTGATGGTAAATCCCTCCTCATGGGCAATATTGGAAGTGTTTTTAGAACTATTGGGACTATTTAGTGCTTTGGGACACATGACACTGACACTTCAGCAGAAATCTAACCTTTGCAACACTTCTTAAATAAAAAAAGCGGCCTCGTAATATGATTAATATACAATTTGATATTTAATTCTGAATTTGTTGGGCCCTTGAGCAATGCCCTTAATTTGCAGTTGCTTCATCCTGGGCATGATGTTAATCTGCATCCAGCCCAGCAAGCAGGTCCTCCAACTTATAGGGAAAACTTGGGTGTTTGTGGCAGGATTGGCACCCCAGCCACTGTAAAAAACCTCACACTGTTCCAGTGTGGTGTTGAGGTGTCACCAGTTGCACTTGGGTCCTAATCCAAGTGGTTTGTTATGTGGTGGGTGTGCTCCCAACCTCTCTCTCTCTCTCTCGCGCTCTCTCCTGACTTGATATTTAAACCTAAGTGATCAAGTTTATTTGTGAAATACAGTGGTACCTTGGTATACCAAACAAATTTTTTCCATAAGAAATTAAGGGAAAATGATTAATCCGTTCCCATGAAAAAAAATCCTATTGTTATTGGCATATTATACATTGATGGGGTTGTATAAAATAATTTAAACACTGCTTAATACTAAAATACATAAATACAAAAGCAATTAGATGAAATAAATGAAAATTTAACCTCACTTTACTTTTTAATAACGTCTTTGTTTTTCACAATTGTAGATACCGTCTTTCTCGGCATACGGTATGCAGCAGCCATGTCCTGGATACGCATGCCACTTTCATACTTTTCAACAATCAATTCAAATTTATGCAAAAAACACAAAATCATGTGAAAATTCACAGAGAGTTATAGCGTGAGTTGTTCACTGAATGCTAGCAACTGCCGTACTGACGCTCGTGGGCAGTTGTGGCTTTGTCTCGAGAGAGAGTTAAACAAGGGTAGCACGCAAGTTGTATTCCAAACAAAGGTCGTATACCAAGCAAAATTTTTCATATCCAAACAGGATGTATACCAAGTTGGACTTATTCCAAAGCGGACGGATACCAAGGTATCACTGTACTTACTTTTCTTGGTACTGCCAATACTTACAATTTCAGCTTCTTCCCCTCTTAAAGGAACTTGAATTTCAACCATTTGGGGACATTAGAAAGATGCTGGATAAGAGGGCTAAGAGTATCTCTGTCATCTAATGCTGTCTACTCTCTATATATAAAATCCTAAGCCTAGAAGTTCAACGATTTTGTGCAACGATTTTATGTGACTTTTTTGTCACACTTTAAATTGGGCTTATTTTAAAACCTACATATATATGTTTGGCATCATTCTTTTCAGAATTTATCGCACTTGATGTTGTTAGATTTTCAAATTCTTTTTTCGTTTTTAAAATTTTAAACTAAAATATCAAGAAAGTCATGGTTTTTAATATCAAGAAAGTCATGGTTTTCATTTTTAATCGAGTAAACTTTCTATCACAGAAACAAACTATTAAAAAAAATTATCTATTCATAGCACCAATGTTTATATTTAGGTGATTTAGTTAGCTAAAGGTCGAGTTACAATGACCCATTGCATACCATTTTAGTTTTCATGTGATTTTTCCTGTTATTTAAATGAGTCATTTTTTTAAAAAAGTTTTCTTATCTTTAAGAATGTCAGTTAAAACGAATGGATCGTTTATTTAGTCTCTTGTAAATACTTATCGAGCATAGTGGACCTCAGTTTAGCAGGAATACTCTAAACAGCAAGAGAGTAAATATTTTATTCTCATTTCATGATTTTTACTTTGTTAAATTATAATTAATTTTTCTTTTACATATTTATAGAATTTCATGATTTTGACTCGAATAAATAATCATTTTTCTTTTGTACATTTACAGATTTTACTACTATTCTGGGGGTTGGGCGCTGAAGGCACCAAGGGGCTTGGCCCATCTAGTAGATAAAAATAAAGCCTTGTGTCATCAGCAAAGCTGTGATAATTCACCACATGTTTTGAAATAATATGACCTAAGGGGAGCATGTAAAGTGAAAACAACAGTGGGCCAAGAATGGAGCCCTCTGGTGCACCATATTCAATAGTGTGAATCACTGATGTAGAGTCTCCATAATTTGCAATGTTAACATGAGTTAAACCAGTGTAGTACTTCATCAGAAAGGCCAACTGGCTCACTAAGGTGATTTATAAGAATACCGTGATCTATGGTATCAAAAGCAGCACTCAGATCTAAGAGGACATGAACAGAGATGTTGTTGTCATCTGCATTACAGTGTAGATCATTAAATATTTTACTTAAAGCAGGAAAGAAAGAAAAATGGTAAGGGTATACAGTAGATATTTCACTTTCAGTTCAGTTTTCTAATTATATGAATGGAGGTAATAAACCTGCATCAATGTGAAATATATACAAATTTTAATTCAAGCATAAGTGCCATACACTCAAATGAAGAGTATGCTTATAGGGGCTCTAATTTATACATCGTAACAATTATCACCTTGTCTCCCTGCTGACTGCATTGCTGATGAGCTTTTTGCAGGGATACATTTTTTGCATAGCGGTGCAAATTACTGATCTGTTGGGTGTGAGAGAATATGTGGATATAAGATAGACTCCATGATATACGACACATCACTGTTATTCAGTCTCAGCCTACAGCCATTTTCAAGGTGCAGCACCAACAAAAGGTGGTGATATGATGTGATCAAGATACTTTGGAACATCTTGACAGCGCGGATTATACTCTCTCCGCGCTTTAACTGTATATATAATGTGTTCTGTACATGTCTGTTCATTCCCAATGAGAGTGTGGAACACAGTGCTTCCATCATGTTGTCAAAGTTAAAGTTCTACTGTCTTTAAATAACATGATAAAATGTTATTTAAATCAAGAATTCTTCCCAACTGTTTAAATGTTCTTTATTCATTTATCAATAGTAATGGTGTATCTTTTCTTCATAAACTTCTTATGTTCTCATTATTATTTTGATTAAAATCTAAATATGAAATTTAAAACAACCAACTCATTTGATTATGATTTAATTCAAGCTTTACCTTTTTAGGTGTTATTACATTTCAGTTCACATGTGATGATTTATAAGTGTGAGTTCATCCAGCAGTCTACTCACTTCTAATAATAATAATAATAACATATTTTCATCCTACTCAGTCCACTGCAGGCCTGCCCAGCGTCGTAGACAGTGTGTATGTTCTGTTATAAGAACACAGCCTCTCTGCGCTGCTCAGCCACTGTAGGTCTGCAGGGATCTGGAGGTTAACCCAGTCTCAGATGGTTACATGCAGTGGCCCGGCCTGTACGGGGTACTGGGGCCCATTACAGGGGTCATTCACTCAAAGGGAGACAACTTGAAAAGTCAGTCAACCAAACTTACACAAGCAACCAAAGAACATCTAAACCAACACAGGAAGAATGTGCAGATATCACAGCAGAGAACACACAGGACATTGAGCTTCCATTCCCAGAGCTGTGAGGCACTGCACCCTGCACCACTGAGCTGTACACTGCTGCCCTTTATCAAATAATTCTGGCATTAAGTAAAAATTAACATGAAAACAAGGTACTCCTTTCATCAGCGGAAATTGTGAAGTTTGTAATCCATATGAATTTTTATATATGAACTCAGTTCAGCATTTCAATCTAAAATTTGTCTCACACAGGTATTTTTTACCATCTGTATTGCCTGTACAACTAAAAGTGAAAGGTAAGCAATACTTTATATTTCAACAAACTTTATGGTCCCAATAAAAACTGCATATGTTGTTTATAATCATAACATCATAAACCTTTATGTTCCTCAAGTTTATTTCTCCCTTTTATTATGTTATGTAATACAACTAGGGAAATGTTTTGATTGTCAACTACAGATATCTCATGTAGAAATTTATACTTTTTTGTCTACATTTGTTTTACAACATCTCGAAACTAAATCAGCACTGTGGGGAGCCATCACAAGTAGGGCGTTTTCCCTCACAAGGTCCACTCACAAAGGGCTATTGTGTACAATCAGAGGTTAGCCTAACCTGGCCACCTTTAGGGATGTGGGAGTAGCTGAAGGAAAGACAATGCAGATAATGCAGCCTCACATGGACAACCTCTGGGCACAGAATTTGAACCCACTGCCCCAAAGTGCTGCCCCTACTGGTTTAGGCATTTGTCAGTTTTATTTAAAGGTGGATGACTAGGAGAGGGAGAGGGAGTGCCAGCCCTTCCCTTTCCACTTAAAATACAAATGAACTTACAAATGAGAAATATGTTGATCAAACAGAAAGTGGCAACACTGCTTATTGACTTTATGATACATTAGTTTAATGCAGTCTGAGAAAATAAAGTTTAGACAGATAGAGCAGACACAAGAACAGAATGAGCAGTACTGGGTCTGACCAATAGGAGATAGATAGATAGATAGATAGATAGATAGATAGATAGATAGATAGA
>JANRMT010062834.1:1522271-1580019 GCA_026402145.1 Polypterus bichir lapradei
AGATAGATAGATAGATAGATAGATAGATAGATAGATAGATAGATAGATAGACAGGTTCATGTGTGTGCACAATGGGAACAACTTAAAGGCTCGGATGATGGTAATTTCCCACTGGAACACAGGATGACAATGTTTACTAACACCTTGTCTCTTTCTTCCTCTGCAGACTGGAAGATTGATGACTTTACCACCCTTGACATCACTTCCACCTCTTCCTGCTGGAAGTCCTTATTACCGCTTTTTCTTTTCAGTTATACAGGGTTTACCTGCAGATGCCCCAACTCTTTTTGACTGTTTGTGATTTTTTACGATAGATAGATAGATAGATAGATAGATAGATAGATAGATAGATAGATAGATAGATAGATAGATAGATAGATAAAACAGTATTCACAAAGTGTAAGCTATAAGCAAAGTGTCACCCCTGATTTAACATGGAGTCCTGGTAAAGTTGGCATCAATGGGTCCAACAGATAGGCTGCTCATCTGTGGTCAGCTTAGCGTTTCCACAGGCAGTTTGTTCAGGCTACTCTTTGGTAGATGGGTTTATTCATCAGGAGCTGCACCCATTGAGTGTGGCTCACCCTCACCTCCAAACACTATCACATTGCGAATCAAGGAGTCATGTGTGCCTGATTTCCATTTTAAGACCAATAATTATCACAGGGATTCACACTATCGACTGCCTAAGGTGGCAGACCGCAAAAAGAGATCTCCTCCTCAGCCTGCTGTGCATCTCTCCATGTGAACAGGAACTGGGCTTGTGCAGAGTGAGCTATGGCCACACGCGTGCACAGCGGCTGCAAATAAATAGGTGCTCACTTTGTTTCCTTTCTGAAGAGTTTCCTCCTCTTCATTCTTGTCAATGAAGGCCCAATTTCAACTACAATATATTGCCACAAGCACACCATTACAAATTAAGTGCAAACTTGACTTCCTAGTCTTCAAGCGAAAGGCACTGAGATTCTCTGGAGGCTCAGGCAAGGAGGTCTGCAATTAGAAACGAGACTCAGATTTCTCAGGCTCTATTTTTAGAATTTGTTGGCAGCATGAAACTCTTCTCAGGGTAGAAAAAATGTTGTGACAAAAAAGCTGATCTGCAAATGCAAAAGGATATCACATGTCACTCACAAAATAACTGCCGGGCAATGCAGTTGGAAATGGAGGACACCGGTGTCAGTGTTAGAAAGTGAAACATACCAAAGCTGCTATGTGTGTTTCAGAGCGGCAAGAGGCAGTAGGTCACATTTTATAAACTGAGAAAAATGTGTGACAAGGACACATGCGTAACACACAGGGAGCTGAACATAAGCTCTCGCTCTCCTTCCTCTTCTGTCAAGAGCAGAATTATTAAGCCCAAGAGTTAAAGTGGCACAATTAAAAAGTATCATGGGTAAAGAATTAATGTCACACACACACACACACACGCACACACAGATAGATACAGTAGATAGATAGATATACACTCTACAGTATGAACAAATGCCAGAATGAAAAGAAGGAAGAAAATCTGAAATGAAAGAAAACTTCTGACTTGCCACTTACATATACACCTATATATGGGAAACAGCACTGAGGAGCTCAGCCGACACGAGAATAGAGAGGGTGCAGTACTGGGTCTGACCAATAGGAGTCACTGACTTTTGATGGGGGCATAACCTTGTGAGTCTCAAAGGAAGACAGATGGCCGTGTCTGTCTACATGGCACAGAGGACCTGGAGTCATCTGCCTAAATGACATTAGGCCAACTCAGCAAGTCATATTAAGGTGAGGGGAGATCACCTTAATATGACCGCATGACTTTGTATAGTACCAGTTATTGTATTAATATTGCTTTGCTTTTTCAATGTTTCTGCACCAGTCAGGTAAGACTTACCTTGCACAGCAAGGTATAATGACAATACCGGCAAATAAATTAAAAAAAGTGTTGTTTGCTTAACAATGCAGTAAAGGCTGGGAAGCGTACTGAACTGCTGCACATTTTCAGTTGCCCCTGTTGCAACTCATGGGACACCAGAAACAGTAAAAACTGTACTTCTAGAAAGAACGATGTTGTTCATAATAAACCCAAAAGTCCAGTGTGGTACAGTGCTTTAAAAAGTATTCAACCCTTGGACACTTTCACATTTGATCATTTTATTGTTACACAACATTGTAACACCTTTATTAAGTTGGATAGAATAATAATGCTTGGTGACTTTAACATCCATGTAGATGATATTTTATGTAGTGTGGCTTCTGAATTTCTGTGTATCACCGACTCTTTTAATTTTGTACAACATGTTGTTGGCCCTACCCATTGTGGGGGACATACATTGGATTTGTTTTTTTCTTATGGAGTTGGCTTGAATGATGTTACAATTTGTAATGTTACCTTTAGTGATCGTAAGTGTGTTTTGTTTGACTTGTCTTCAAATTTAGAGCTGTCACCCTGTGTTAACTCTAGGCGTACTCGTTTTATTAATGAGTCAGTGATCAATCAGTTTGTTGATTTATTTGTGGCATCTGATGCGGGCAGTAATACTGATAATGTTGAGTTAGAAGTTCAATGTTTTAATGACCATTGTACTGATATTTTGAATAAGATTGCTCCTCTTAAGATCAGGCAGCGTTCTGTCACCCACTCAGTTCCTTGGATGAATGACTCCATTCGTAATCTTAGGAGTTCCTGCTGAAAAGCGTGGCGCCTATGGAAGTCTACTAATCTGGAAGTTCGTCATTCATACTTAAAGGATTTACTTGCTTCTTTTAATTCTTTGGTTAGGGATGCTAGAACATCTTATTTTTCTAATCTTATTCAGACTCACAAGCGTAATCCCAAAGTGCTATTTGATACTATTCACAATATTATTTCTCCATCTCAATCTGTTACTCAGGTTTTTTCTAATAGTGATTGTAATAATTTTCTTAGATTTTTTATTGGCAAGGTTGATGTTGTTTGGGCTAATATTGTTCCAGCTGTCTTACCTAGTGCTCTCATTCACTCATGTTCTGAGTCTTTTGTGTTCTCAGAAGTTACACTTTCGGATCTTTCTGACTTGCTCAGGAAGATGAAACCTTCATCATGTCCTACTGACCTGTTGCCAACATCATTAATGTTAAAATCTTTGAGTTTTATAGGTCCATGCCTTTTGAATATCATAAACTGCTCCTTGAGATCTGGTGTGGTCCCATCGTATTTTAAACATGCTGTAATTCAACCGTTGTTGAAAAAATCTAATTCTGATCCCTCTATTTTGAGTAATTACAGGCCAATTTCAAAACTGCCTTTTATTGCGAAAGTTTTGGAAAAGGTGGTTGAACAGCAACTTTGTGCCTTCTTAGAAAAGCGGGGGTTCTTTGATTCTTTTCAATCTGGTTTTCGGAGGCGACATTCTACAGAAACAGCTCTTCTAAAAGTTTTTAATGATCTTTTAATTGCTGCTGATGTAGGTAGGTGCTCTGTGCTTGTACTGTTAGATCTTACCGCAGCTTTTGATACGCTGGACCATCAGATCTTAATTAATAGATTAGAGTTGTTAGGTGTCTCTGGCTCTGCTTTGGACTAGTTCTCCTCTTACTTGTCAAATAGGAGTTTCTCAGTCGGTGTGGCTAGCTTATCATCTGACTCTGCTCCTTTGACATGTGGAGTGCCACAGGGATCAGTTCTTGGACCTGAACTCTTCTCTTTATATATTCTTCCCTTATCACAGATTCTTAACTCTTTCAAGGACGTCTCGTATCATCTATATGCAGTTGATATACAGCTTTATTTTTCATTTAAGCCTAACAAAATTAATACTTTGGTCACTTTAGTTGATTGTCTGTCTCAGGTTAACGATTGGCTCAGTAGTAATTACCTGCAGTTGAATTCAGGAAAAACTGAGGTACTAATTGTTGCTCCTACTGTTCTTCATTCTGAGATCAGTTTAAAATTATCTTCTGTCTCTCCTGTTATTAAGTCGAGTCTACGTAACCTTGGGGTTATTTTTGACCAGTCCCTGACACTTGATGAATATGTAAGATCAGTCAGCCGCTTATGTTTCTTTCATTTAAGAAATCTTTCAAAACTAAGAAATGTTGTTTCAAAAGCAGAATTGGAGATGCTTGTTCATTCTGTTATTTCCTCACGGCTTGATTACTGTAATGCTCTCTTTACAGGTTTGAGCAAATCCTCTCTCTCACGCCTTCAGTTAGTTCAAAATGCAGCTGCCAGGCTCCTAACTCGTGCTAGCCACAGTGATCATATCACTCCAATTCTGTACACACTGCACTGGCTCCCAGTGTTTTATAGAATTCATTTTAAAGTTTTGGTACTTACTTTCAGAGCTTTGCATGGACAAGCTCCTGAGTACCTAACCAGCCTGCTCCAATGCCATACAGCTTGCTGGACTCTAAGATCTGGTCAACAGGGCCTTCTCGTTGTCCCACGCACTCAGCTAAAAACCCGTGGGGATCGTGCCTTTCAGTCTGTGGCACCAAAACTGTGGAATAGCCTGCCTTGTGGCCTGCGTGGAGTCGAGTCTGTTGATTCTTTTAAAAAACAACTAAAAACATTTCTTTTTAAGCAAGCTTTTAATCAGTGCTGAATAGTTCCAGTTTGTTTATTTATTGTTTTTATTGGTTTTGTTTATGTTTTTGTTTCAACTGATTGTATTTGTTCTGTATTTGCTGTTCAGCGCTCTGTGACCTTTTGTCTATGAAGGGCGCTATATAAATAAACTACTACTACATTGAATCACAGTGGATTTTACTTCACTTTTATAGTTTTCACAGATACAGACTCTTTAATATTAAAGCTAGAATTGATCTCAATGAAATAATAATGCATTCAGCTCTAATAGGAATTAGGGGAATTCTTGCCAGCTGTTCAAAGATTCTGTTTTTATATTTATCAATGGTAATGGCGTCTTTTATTCATAAACTCAAGTCAGTATTTAGTACACGCACCAGCATTTCTGGCACGGAGTCTGTTTTCACAGGCTTCCATAAGCTTTGCACTGGACACTGCCATTTTTCTGCATTCTTCTTTGCAAAACTACTGAAGGTCTGTAAGGTTGGAAATCATGAATGAAGAGTCCCAAATGTTCAATTGGATTGAGACCTGAACTCTCCCTATACTCCAGGACATTAACATTGTTGTTTTTAAGCCATTCATATGTGGCTTTGGCTTTACACTTGTCTTGCTGGAGAACAAACCTTCTTCCAAGGCACAGGCTTCTTGCAGACTTCATCAGGTTTTCCTCCAGAATTTCTCTGTATTTTGCTTCATTCATTTTAGCCTTTGCCCTTACAAACCTTCCAGGTCTTGCTGCACAGACGTTTTTCCACAGCTTGGCTCCATGCTTCACTGTAGGAATGGTGTTTGGTTTATGCCAAACATGCTGTTCATTCTGATGATCAAAAAACTAATTTTATTCTCATCAGACCATTGAACCTTCTTCTAGCTAACTTCAGAGTCTCCCATGTGCCTTATGCTGAAGTGGCATAACAACAACAAAAATTCATTTCTTGTAAAGCCCAAGATCACACAAAGAGTGCCTCAATGGGCTTTAACAGCTCCAGTTTTTTGACGGCCCCCCAGCCTTGACTCTGTAAGAAGATAAGAAAAAAATTTACAGAAAAAAATAACTTGTGGGGAAAAGATCTTGGGAAAGACAATTCAGAGAAAGATACCTTTCCAGGTAGGTTTGCAATGGGTATCAAAAAATGCTGCAAATACAACACACAACAGAACACAAGTAATCCTTTTCATGGAGCTAGATGGCCAGTCTATCACTGCCAACTCAGAAATAAAATACAATGGTACAAACTACAAAGCAAAATGCAAGAACAGATTATACCATTTACTGAATTCATAACTATCACATATGAGTATTCAGATTTGATCAGAGTCCAGGAGACCTCGGCTAGCAAGCTGCCTCCCCTCTACTGGCCATACCACAACTGAGTCACTGCTGGGCCAGCCAATCTGATGAAAGGACCCTTCTACCTGATGATTCCAGTGCTCCTTGATCAGAGATATGACTTTTCCATAGGCAGGTAAGCAACCTGGCAGTAGAACAGTGGCATCAATTGCCACATGAGGATACTGAGAAGAGAAACAGTGGCCTTCTTTGTGCCGCTCTCTCTTAAAGTGGTGACTGGTGATGCACCCTGGTAAAAGTTGTTGTATGCACATTTTCTCCAGTCTGAGGCACTGTAGCCTGCAATTCCTACAGAGTTCTCATGGGTTTCTTGGTGGCCTTACACACTAGTCATCTTCTTACATGATAGATAGATAGATAGATAGATAGATAGATAGATAGATAGATAGATAGATAGATAGATAGATAGATAGATAGATAGATAGATAGATAGAGTTGTGCTTGAAAGTTTGTGAACCCTTTAGAATTTTCTATATCTCTGCATAAATATGACCTAAAACATCATCAGATTTTCACTCAAGTCCTAAAAGTAGATAAAGAGAAACCAGTTAAACAAATGAGAAAAAATATTATACTTAGTCATTTATTTATTAAGGAAAATGATCGAATATTACATATTTGTGAGTGGCAAAAGTATGTGAACCTTTCCTTTCAGAGTCTGGTGTGACCCCCATTTGCAGCAATAACTGCAACTAAACGTTTCCAGTAACTTTTGATCATTCCTGCACACCAGCTTGGAGGAATTTTAGCCCATTCCTCCGTACAGAACAGCTTCAACTCTGGGATGTTGGTTTGTTTCCTCACATTAACTGCTCACTTCAGGTCCTTTCACAACATTTCGATTCGATTAAGGTCAGGACTTTGACTTGGCCATTCTAAAACATTAACTTTATTCTTCTTTAACCATTCTTTGGTAGAACGACTTGTGTGCTTAGGGTCGTTGTCTTGCTGCTTGACCCACCTTCTCTTGAGATTCAATTCATGGACAGATGTCCTGACATTTTCCTTTAGAATTCTCTGATATAATTCAGAATTCATTATTCCATCAATGAAGGCAAGTCGCCCTGGCCCAGATGCAGCAAAACAGGCCCAACCCATGATACTACCACCACCATGTTTCACAGATGGGATAAGGTTCTTATGCTGTAATGCAGGGTTTTCCTTTCACCAAACATAACACTTTTCATTTAAACCAAAAGGTTCTATTTTGGTCTCATCCATCCACAAAACATTCTTCCAATAGCCTTCTGGTTTGTCCACGTGATCTTTAGCAAACTGCAGACGAGCAGCAATGTTTTTTTGGACAGAAGTGGCTTTCTCCTTGCAACCCTGCCATGCACACCATTGTTGTTCAGTGTTCTCCTGATGGTGGACTCATGAACATTAGCCAATGTAAAACAGGCCTTCAGTTGCTTAGAAGTTACCCTGGGGTCCTGTGTGACCTCGCAGACTATTACACGCCTTGCTCTTGGAGTGATCTTTGTTGGTCGACCACTCCTAGGGAGGGTAACAATGGTCTTGAATTTCCTCCATTTGTACACAATCTGTCTGATTGTGGGCTGGAGTCCAAACTCTTTAGAGATGGTTCTGTAACCTTTTCCAGCTTGATGAGCATCAACAACTCTTTTTCTGAGGTCCTCAGAAATCTCCTTTGTTTGTGCCATGATACACTTCCACAAACGTGTTGTGAAGAGCAGACTTTGATAAATCCCTGTTCTTTAAATAACACAGGGTGCCCACTCACTCCTGATTGTGATCCCATTGATTGAAAACACCTGACTCGAATTTCACCTTCAAACTAACTGCTAATCCTAGAGGTTCACATACTTTTGCCACTCACAAATATGTAATATGTGATCATTTTCCTCAATAAGTAAATGACCAAGTATAATATTTTTGTCTCATTTGTTTAACTGGTTTCTCTTTATCTACTTTTAGGACTTGAGTGAAAATCTGGTGATGTTTTAGGTCATATTTATGCAGAAATATAGAAAATTCTAAAGGGTTCACAAACTTTCAAGCACAACTGTAGATAGATAGATTAAACAGTATTCACAAAGTGCAAGCTATAAGCAATGTGTCACAGCTGATTTAACATGGAGTCCTAGTAAAGTTGACATCAATGAGTCCAACAGATGGTGTTTCCACGAGCAGTTTGTTCAGGCTACTCTTTGGTAGATGGGTTTATTCATCAGGAGCTGCACCCACTGAGTGTGGCTCACCCTCACCTCCAAACACTATCACGTTGCGAATTAAGAAGTCATGTGTGCCTGGTTGCCATTTTAAGACAAATAATTATCATAAGGATATACATTCTTGACTGCCTAAGGCCTGCTGTTCATCTCCCCATGTGAAAAGGAACTGGGCTTGTGCAGAGTGAGCTATGGCCACTGGCGTGGATAGCAGTAGCAAATAACTGGTGACTGGTGAAACACCCTCGTGAAAGCTGATGTATGCCAGGTCTCTCAAGTCTGAGCCACTGTAGCTTGCAACTCCTACAGAGTTCTCATAGGTTTCTTGGTGGCCTTACACACTAGCCATCTTCTTGCATGATAGATAGATAGATAGATAGATAGATAGATAGATAGATAGATAGATAGATAGATAGATAGATAGATAGATAGATAGATAGATAGAACTTTATTTGTCTCCAGGGGGATATTTGGCAATCACTCACTTTCTGTAAACTGTCTGGCGTACTCTTTTCATGTCTTAATGGTTGGCCTAACTGGACTCCAAAGGATATCCAATGACTCTGAGATTTTTTTCTTGCCATTCCCCAACTTCTGATTTTAAATCCACATTTCACTTGGCGTGTTCTTTTGTCTTCATTGTGTAGGTTAGGCCACCATACTGACTTATCATAAGTTGGACCTTCCCATTGGCGGGCGCATTTATATTTGTACTACAATAAAATGAAACTCCATTGAACTCATTATGTGACTTCTAAAACTAGATGGATGATTTGGATGTGTCAAATTAAAGGGGATGAATACTTCTACCATCATTTATTTAGTGATTTTTATTTGCAAATAATTTAGAGTGCTTCTCAGAGATCAATTTTCACTTTGACATTAAAGAGTTTTTTTCTGTTGATCAGTGTTTAATAAGAGTCAAATCCACTGTGACTCAATGTTGTATAACAGTAAAATATGAAAATGTTCGGAGTTGAATACTTTTCGTAGGCACTGTAGGTTAGCAGGCATGAGAACACTTTGTTTAGATGGACCCCCACCAGAGCAAAGCATTTCAGTTAAATCTTTTATGCTGATGTATTTAGCCGTTCTATTACCCAGGTAAAAATTCTGGGTACTTTAATACTTTAAGAGGCAGGTGGTGGATCGTTTATTTTAACTAAATCAAACAGTGTTTACACAAAAAATGATCTATTTTGGTCATTTTATCAAAGAACAATCTCTAAACTATTTCAGTTTCAGTTTATTCTTATTAAGCATACTTCCACTTATGTACAGTACAATTTTTTATGGAAGCAGAGGCTGCTTGCCTGCCACCCCAGGGTGCCTAGAATGATGAATCAATGTATAGGGAAGGAGCCCATACAGCCTTGAAAAGTCACCGCTCTCTATTAATCTGCCTGTATTCAAAAAATGCACAGAGACTTATTGATTGGTTTGCTTCTTTGCTGAGCTACACAACTATGACATCCAAAGAGCAATCATCCGCAATGTAATGTTTGCAAACTAAAGTGCATTTTATTTTCCATTTAATTCATTTAAGATCACCAACATTACATGCTGATTACTGTCAAAAAAAGGTCACAGGGAAGTTGTGAGATGCAGTTTGCCAAGTGCCTGTATGCCTTATTCTTCTTACGTGCCAAGTGAGCTGCAGTGCATGTCTGTGTGTGTTCATGATTGTCTTTCTGAATCCCTCACCTCCTTCCCCATAATTTCACAGTACATGGCTCTTTTTATTGGTGGATCTGTGGGCGCTGTTTAGTGTCCAGGGTCATAAACGCTTACAATTGCATTGTGTTATCTTAGTCACCATAGAAGCCTGCACTCCAGATCTCTGTGCCTCCCTGAAAATCGTAAGTGGACACGGACAAGATGATCAGCATCAGCCAGATTGTGGTGGACCTTTCAGAAAAAGAAAACAAAACCGAAAGAACCTGCTGCTACAGAGGTGGCTATGAAATCAAAGACAAAATTCTGGAAATTGCAGACTCCATATTCAGGTCTGTGTACAAATCAGAAAAATGTAAAAGCAGCTCTTCTTCTAAAACAAACATCAAACAAGCAAATGCAGTCTTTACAACAAGAGTTAACTTATCTGGTCCTCTTAATTCCAGTCTGTCCATCCATCCAAAACCAAACCCAGTTAATCCAATTCATATTCACTGGACCCAGATGGTGTCCCAAAAAGGCATTAGGTGCAAAGCATGAATCAGTCCCGAAAGGAGCATCAGCCCACTATAGGACACATTCACAAGCGCACCCATATGTGCTGATGGCATTCTAGTTTGGAGTCACTAACTAGCCTAACCTGCACGTATTTGACATATGGGAGGAACAATCAAAGAATCTGGAGAAGAACCCGCGCTAAAAACACAATGAGACTGGGGGGAGTTTTAAACACAGTACCCCTGGAGCCCACAAGGCAGCTGCACCAATCACTGTGCCATCATGCCAGCCAGTTGGGGAAAGGACAAGCAAAACGATTTCAAGCAGACTGGTAAAAATCATAATGATGGAAAGTGGTGTACCTACATTTTGGGGCCCTGAAGCTTGAGCTGTTATGGGGGCACCTTCGAAACCAACAACGAGGTCTGCGAAACCACTGTTCATAAAACAACAGGCCTTAGGCTAATCTAATGCTACTTCACCTTTACTACCTACCTTACTTTTTTAAATGTAACAATTACTTTTAAGTAGGGGTAATTAAAATATTGTGAACACTTTAGGGTTAGGGTTAGGTCATCACGTTGAAAAGGCAATCACAATGCCTTTGGTTTGGTTTTTTGATTTCCTGCAACCTTTTTTTTTTTTAATTCTTACTTTGATTGTGATGAAATATTGATTTTTGATTTGTTCCCATAGCTGTTTTCCTCTCCCAGTCTTTTCTGTTCTTTTTCATATTTGAAGACATAATTCATTGAAGTACACAGCAGACACTCTCACTTTACAATGCTGGCTGAAGACTTAGGGCTTAGTCTACCATAACCTGATTAGAGCTGCTGATTAGCTGTGCATACTGCATCTCTGTTTGTTAGTCAGTTATATAAAAATGTAAAAAATAGGGCGGCACGGTGGTGCAGTGGTAGCGCTGCTGCCTCGCAGTTAGGAGACCTGGGTTCACTTCCCAGGTCCTCCCTGCATGGAGTTTGCATGTTCTCCCCCTGTCTGCGTAGGTTTCCTCCGGGCACTCCAGTTTCCTTTCACAGTCCAAAGACATGCAGGTTAGGTGGACTGGCGATTCTAAATTGGCCCGTTTGTGTTTGTCCTGTGGTGGGTTGGCACCCTGCCTGTGATTGGTTCCTGCCTTGTGCCCTGTGTTGGCTGGGATTGGCTCCAGCAGACCCCCGTGACCCTGTGTTCAGATTCAGCGGGTTGGATGGATGGATGTAAAAAATATAATAATTATTACAAATCCTCTACTCAATTTCTCCTCTTGGTATCTTGATGTGACACTTGGGGCCAGCTGTCCTCCTGCCCATGAAAAATTCATCTGAGAAACTGGGAGCATTGGAATCATTGAATGGAAAGATTCTGTCAACAAATCGGAGGGCGCAGCCCAGACTCTGCTACAGAATGCCCAGGAGGGGGTGGGCGCCTAGTTGACTGAGACCCCCAATGATTTGATTTTCTCTCTTACAATGAACTGTGGACTCCCCAGAGGTTTATTTTCTCCAGGGATGCTGCTGACTGGAGTTTTGGTTTTCCTCTCCTCTGTTTTCATCTGGCCATGTTCAACCAATAATTGACCTACTTGGTGTTAACTTCAAGTGTGGCTTGGGCTTAAAATTGTACGTAAGTATGATTAAGTTGGAGTAGAGCTCAGAGTGACGTTTAATAATCCACTTTACGGTGAAAAGCTTGAACAACCTCTTTGAACTGTATTCTGCTAGTGGATAGAATAACATTACATTGCCAAAAAATCTTGCGTTTTAACACTCTAAGCTAACTCATTCAATATTCATGACTGGGACGGAGCCTTCAACCAAAACACAATGGTATGTAATGAGAAGCTGTAAAGCCAGTTTTAGAACAAACTGAAAATGAACCAAATATTTAAATTAAGTGATAGTGATGACAATGTGAATTTTTCATCAGATGTTGACACAGAGAGTGAAACTGATGCATATGGCACTGTACGACCGAACTGCCATAATACGCCTGAAGGTTCATTATGGTTCAAATAGGTGTGAGACAAAATGATTGCGATCGAGTAGGATGACAGGAAAAATATTAGCTCCCTAAACACTGTTCACAATGCAGCAAATGCCTTTTGTGTCAGGGAAAATGTGGAAGTCACTAAACCTTGCACTGTGGCAGTCTACAATAACACAAGGGGCCTGATGATCAGGCGCTGATATGCTACCCTCTTAAGCACTGGTAACAGAAAGAATATTATAAGAAAATTGTGCACAGAAACACACTACTACTGTCATGATTATGACGTTGGGCTGTGCATTGGTGACTTTTAAAACATATTAAATAAAGGACATGTACTATTTCTGCATTATTACAGCAGTGCACATTAGACATACCTTTCCTACTGTATATATGTTGACGTTTTTGTATTTACATGTTTTTGTTAAAATGTTTTTTCTTATTGAAAAACATTCAATGTTTTCACTTTTAAATGACTTTGTTTTGCTGTCGGTTTAAACAAATCTGTGTCTTTATGTGTACTTATTATGTACTGTAAAGTTAATACTTGCATTTTACCTGAGTACTTGTCACACTGATTGTGCCTTAACTCAGTGAAGAGCGCTATACAAAAGTAAAATGAAATGAATTGAGTTAAGAGTGGTCCCCTTCCTGAGGAGTACTTTGGCATACAATGCACAATGATGTGTGGTTGAACACAGTGTAAGTAAGAAGAGCAGGTTGTAAAGAATTTTCTTCTACTTTTGACTGGTGTGAACTTTGCTTTACAATTCTAATTCATGTTGATTTTCTAGAGTACTGTAGTGTAGCGTGCCACTGAATCACAGCATAGTGATATTGCTATTTATAGGCTTACTTGTGTTTTTTTTTATTAATAGCTATCAACAATATGGGCACACTTACCTTGAGGGAGGAGGAGACATGTTGTATCTCCAGAGGAGATGGGTCTGGCATGTCCATGGCACATAAGACCTGATTCATGAAGCATTGCAGGAATCGTAAAACATCTAATCAGCCAAAGTCCACGACCTGTCATACTCTGCCACTGTTGGGGAAAGGAAAAAGAGGCAGTGCACTGACTTGTTAAAAAGAAGCCACCCAAATCTGGTAAAGTCCCAGGCAAAAGTTTAAAAGGGCCAGTAGTACTTACCAGAGAGAGCGAAATGGCTTGCAAAAGAGAGGAAGAGAGAGGCAGTTCCTTATGGAGCGCGCTCCAGTGAGTGCCCCTGTAAATAGGAGAGTTCCGGGAGGAGGGTTCAGCACAGTGTGAGTAGCGTCGCTCCACGCTCCCTGATTGGGCGCCACAATCCCCTTCGATATATAAAACAGAGGAGTGGACAGTAGAGGTCGTCTTTTGACCGGGTTGAGTGTCCGACTTACCTTCAGAAAGAACGCAGAATGAAGGTGGAGTGGTGACCGTGAGTTAGAGCCTGTATATGTGGATAGTGCGACTTTAACAGTGTTTTTTTCCTTCTTTAATATAAATAGTATAGATTTATTTTTATTGATCTTCTACAAGAGAAGAAATAAGGATATTTGTTTTGTATATAGTTTTTTCTTTCTTTTTTCTTGATTATTGCTTCGAATGAAGTAGGAAGAAGATATATTTCTTTTTGGTGTAAATAGTTCATAATTGTTTTTCTTTTTCTTTTCCTTTCCAGAACTTAAGTGACATAGGGGGAAAGAATGGTATTTTTGTAAGTATTTGCTGTTTGTTGCCCAGAGGGGACTGGGCGGTCTCATGGTCTGGAATCCCTACAGATTTTATTTTTTTTTCTCTAGCCGTCTGGAGTTTTTATTTTGTTTTTTCTGTCCCCCCTGGCCATTGGACCTTACTCTTATTCGATGTTAATTAATGCTGATTTATTTTGTTTTCATATTGTGTTTTTTTATTTTTCTATTCTTTATTATGTAAAGCACTTTGAGCTACTGTTTGTATGAATATGTGCTATATAAATAAATGTTGTTGTTGTTGTTTTGCTGTATATATGTTATTAGGACTTTGTTTTTTATTTAATGACGTCAGGTCACTTTGATTTGGAATTCTGGTTTTTCACTATGTTAGATTGCAGCACTTGTAAATAAAGAATGCTAGTTTTTTCACTTTTGTAATTTTGGGTCTGTGTCTCTCTGTTCTCAACATCGATACAAGAAAAACTACAAGAGCCCAAAGTGTAGCATGGTGCCAGTTCCCACTATGCGGGGTCTCACAAACACTCAGCAAGAGAATGAGGGAAGGCTATGTAGAGGAGATGAGACCAGCATAGAAGAGTGCAGGAATAGACCACATAAGGCTTGTATTCCAAGTCTAAAAGCTAAAAAAATAAATGTGAGGGTCGCCAAGAGTAATCTAAGGAGTGCAAAGACTACACACTGGGAGGTTGAAACAACATCACCTGGTCTACTGAGTTCCAGGTCCTAGATTGGACTGTGTGTGTCCCCAAATCACTTAGTCATGTGTGTGTGTGGACTAAAATAGATTTCTCCACCCATGCGCTTTATAAAGAAGCAATGACAGGTTCTATTTAAACTAGAGAGTGAGCCAGCATGACTCAGTCCAAGATAAAACCATTGTTAAGAAATGTGGGAGAGCGCAGCTTGGAGCTGGAGAGAGTGTGTGTGTGTGTCTTTGTGCTAACAAGTAACGTGTGGATAACCCTGTTAACCCTGGAAACAAAAGTGAGAACTGAATCTTTACCCTCACCCTGGCTACAATTCATTCACATTCGATTCACTATTCACGTATCAAAAATCAACTGTTTTATACAGCAAACATTTAAAGTTTTCCATAAAATACCTAAACTGAAACACCTGAAACAGTCTAAAAACCTTACATAGAGTAGCACATTGTCTAAGCATTTATTGATTAACAAATGTTCTTACTGTCAAAATCTAATAATATATTAGTGTGTAAGCAAGGAATTTGTTTACATGCACATATTAGCCACTGATTGTGTGCCAAATAAAAAAACACAGACTGCCCATGATGGAGTTAATCACCTCTGCCATGATAACACAGCCTCAGACTACTGTCTTTTCTGCCCACCATAGCTACTATCTAATTGCCAAGTTCATGTACTGACAGTGAAGTTTGTAATGAAAGGGATCAGGAGACGAGACATACACTAAAAGTCAAGGCAAAGTTGTTACCAAAACTCAGACTGATCCGAGTTAATCGAAAAGTACAGCAAGCAACCTCGAATGGCAGGGAAGTTCTTGTCCAAATGAAATGTTTTAATCCTAATCTTGGATACTTAAAGGATACATGCGACAACCTTTATATGGTCACTCTGGTGATATCACACTCTGCACAGTTCCAGTGCTTTCTGGGTAAAATTGTCAATTGAAACAATGATGCTGTAATGGAGATGGCAGTGCCCACAATAATACAATATGGTGTTGTGAGATAACAATACAAAATAACTTTTTCCAGCAGTTTTCAATGAACAAACTAATAGAAAAGATTAATTTGAATAGAAAACTCCCCAAAATGATAGTATAAATATAAAAAGAAAATTAAGTACAGTAAATTCCAGATTATAGCAGCTCTACAACTGTTTGTGTGTTCCTCATACTGTTTTCATGCTTCATCTTGTTTTTCAGGTTCAGAATTGCACAAAAAATACTCAGAAATGTTCCTCTACACACACTTTATTCTTTAACTTGAAAAAACAACATTGGAGTCTTTTAAAAGCAGATTGCAAACAAGACAAACTTCATTTGTTTCTCTCCAGTCATCTCTTCCTGGAAATGAAAACAATTCTCAGGCACTTCCTTCAGCACTATTGAGCTCTGTGAACAGGACAGAAAACTCCGCCGGGCAGTGGAGCTAACATACAGCATACTGTGGAGCTTTACAGGCTTCTGCTAATGGGAGACATGCGACTTTGCAGCTATGATCCCATAGTGATATCGCCACCTGTCTAAAAGTGTGCTTTCTCTGCAATTGAATCAGCTCAAGAAAAGGAAAGTGGAACCCAATCGCTCACAACATTAATTATCTTTTTTACATTTTTTGAAGGATCAAAGAGGGTCCAACATTTTAGCTCATAGGGGCATCACTGTACAACATGGCATGTATGGCCACATGAGTCCCTCTGTGGTGAAGTTTAGCTTAATCAGTGTTTGAAGTATTAAATCATTTTGTGCCGGCACATTTAGCATATTACTGTCCTTTGTGATTTTTCTGTAACATTTAAGTATGTTAAGTTTCTTTTGCTCTGGTTTGCTTTTGGTTTTTAATCAGTTTTACATTTCCCTTTTTATTAATAATAATAATAATTCTTTGCATTTCTATAGCGCTTTTCTCACTACTCAAAGCGCTCAGCAATTGCAGGTTAAGGGCCTTGCTCAAGGGCCCAACAGAGCAGAGTCCCTACTGGCATTTACATTGTTTTGCTCTTGTTCTGTTCTGCCTTTGTCTCTAGAATTAGGTCTTACACAGCAAACTAAAAATCATCAGTACCACAAACTCAAGAAGCAGGCTTTTTGCCCTGCATAGGCCCAACAAAAATATTTAAAGGGCTTAATATTCAAAACTTAATAACAGGAGGGGGTGAAGCTAAAAAATGTTCCTTTATATTTAAAATTTTATTAAACAGAAATTACACCACAAAACGAATAAAAAAGTAACCAAAATTCATCTGTAATCTAAAAATGTTAACCATAAACACAAGAAATTAACAAAAATCTATAAGAAAAGAGAGCTTAGAGCAGCAAAATCCAAAACAGAACCAAATGAAAGAATGTAGCAAAGTAATGCAGCCTTTGCAGGCTTAGAAAATTCTGGGGAAAGTCCCCCAGCTTTAGCATTAGAGGGACCACCCCCTTTGGTTCAGTGTAGAGGCAAGAAGACATATAGGATAGCCGCACACAATTGATATCATACAATAATATCAAAACAAATTTTGTTAAGAAGTAATAAATAAATATAAAAAGAAAACCTAAGATCATTAAGAAAATAAAGAAGAGATCCTTAAATCAAGTAAGAACCCCTGGCTACAACCTAACAGCTCCTTTGAAGATAGTTAATGGTTGTCAGGCACTCACATCTGTTCATCTAGGGATCAATTCTTGCAAATTTGTTGCCTCCAAAATTATCTTCTAGTTCAAGGCCAGTGGTAGAGCTACCCTGGCCTTTTATAACATGTGCTGTATTTGTTCATTGACTCTGACAAAATCCTTGGCAACTCCACTCCATGTTTTGTGATTATTTTTCCTTTTTATGTTTACTGGCGGTGACACCAAAAACAAAAGTATACATTAATCTTAATATTACTTTTAATGGCAAAAACTGTGAAGGATAAAGTAATACAATGCTGAGATATTGTGTTGATTTCAAAGTATGCTGAGTACTAATTCAAATATTTTGCTGGATGAAATTTGAGTGGCAGAAATGCAAATTGACTTTTTAGGATTAGACAGAAGAGGAGCAAAATGAAGCAATGATCAGTACACAGAAAAACTGCTGATTTGCCCAAAACAAAATATTACCAAAAAATCACTGATTAGAACTAAATTAATTCATTCTTAGTGATTTATTGGTTTCTTTTATTTATTTTGTTGAGTCTTTCCTTAACATTTATAAGTTCAGACCTCTCACTGCATAACAACCAAAAAACATCCAAGCAACCAGAAAAGCTTTGTTATTGCATTTGACTTGAAAACCAGACTTTATACAATCCCTAAAAAGGAAATGCTCTCTTCAAAAAGAATTGTAACAAAATATTGTTTAAGAATTTAATACAGCAATTTCCTTTCATCGAATAAAAGTCTGCTCGACTGACTGACCTATACTTGTACCAAGACTGCAATTTCCATGTAGGACTTTCAAACTCTGACACCCAAGAAACAAATCCTTCTATATAAAAGCGGTCGGGATTGTCCTTCCGTCCCGTGAGTGCTACGCAGGCGCGGAGTTTCACACACGCCCCGTCCATTTTGCAATGCACGATGGGATTTGTAGTAGATTCAAAAACCTATCCTGAATACCAAAGCTGCAGTCTTCAGTCCACAACTCTTTCCTGAATAAATATTTTACTTGAGGAGTAATGATATTTATTATCATATGTCTCCATTAATTCAGATATTCTTTTATTATTGTTTTTAGTTCAAAGTCAGATTTTCAGTGCCTATCAGGGCCTAATAATGCCTTTTATTGAACCAACTGTTTCTTGACATAAACATTTTCAACTGCTTGTTCATAGTGGCGTGCAAAAATAATTGAATTTTATAGATTTACTTTCTATTTATATAGATCCTTGCTCAAATCTCTTATTTGTTGTTTATTTTGTCAATACAGTTAAGTAATTTTAAAAATTCTTTGTGGTTTACAGCAAAGGCTAAAGAGAAACAGAAATACCATAATGATATATGAAAAAGGGAATTCCAGATTAAAAGCATCTATTGATTTTACTTACTCCAACCTTTAGATGTAATAAATTAATTTTGTTGAAAGCACAGCAGGCTCATGGCATTAGGCCCAGGTTAATCCTCGAGCCTCAGAAGCAGTACGAAGTGCTTTTCCACAGAGTTGCCACTTTATTTGGTACTCCATCCTATTTAATGACTGCTCAATCACAGAAATCAGACGTGCAGAAAGTGGGTGAGTGAAAGCCAATATAAGGACTAAAACAGTAAGAAGGTCACTGAATAAACAGGAACGCTTACTGTAGGTTGGGGTACACTATAAACAGGAAGGGCCCTCCCTGTAGGGGACACTAGTTGTATAGCAGGAATGCTTCTTTTCCACAGTGAACGTCAAGTTCTATAACTATGTGATGGCCACACTTTGGTGTGCTGGGCCAGTAAGATCACTTTAAGAGAGGTCCACCGAATCAATAGGCTAATTTAAAGGGCAAATCCAGTTACGGGACACATTCTGGACCACGTGGAGACAGTAGCAAAGGAGGGAGTGAAGACAAAAACCAATGGCAATTATGAACAATGCCGTGACACACTAACACTGAGTATTTTCAGCCAATTAATTTTTCAGCAGAAGTGTGCCCAGAAATGCTACTGGGACTCTTTTATGCTAACCTCACTGGGACTGTGACAGCCAAGTCAGAACTCTACTTTCTTTTTAGTGTATGTTTTGTGTGTATTTGTTTGTTATAATCATAGTTTTGCACATGTTCACACTAGTGGCTTATTCATATTTACTATTGGTATATAAGATATTGGCTTCATTCATGTAAACTCTATTGGCTCGTGTGTGAACTATGTTGTTTTGTATACATATACTGCTGTTTTGTGCAAGAACTTATTTTGATTTGCACTTTTATCACTGGTTCACCTGCATTTACGGTTGGCTTGTGAATGAACTGCATGGGCTTGTGCTCATACATTCTATCTGGTTACATATTATTCATGTTGGTTGTGTTCCTCTACAAATCCTGCTGGTTTGAGGTACACACTCAGCTGCAGCCTTTTGTGTGAACTATATTAGTTTTCCATGCAAAAGATATTAGTTGTTTATGTAATTTTGGGCACCAAAAGAAGACATCACAAGTAAACTGTTTGTACCACATGTTGAGTTACTTCCATATTTATGTGAGAACTCCTCCATAGTTCACTGCAATTTTGTCTTTCGAGAGGAAACCATACCATTTGGGGGCAAAAGATTGTTGCAGAAATTGACAAATGTTGAGCTATCACACACAGCTGGTCAACCTTTGCGGTGATCATTGAGGCGATCGTTACCTTCAGCTTGAACTGCTCATTTCAGTCCTGATCGAGCTCCGCAGGTGGAGTAGCAAGCCCAGTCTGAGTCGGTGGTGCTGGCTCATGGTGGGTAGTTGGCAGGAGAATAAGGCCATTTTCAGTTTCAATTAACCTTCTGAAATCAAAGAGGTCTCCTGGCCTGACTCGCTTGCATTTTTACTCCCACTTTCGCTCTCGGCTAGAGATGATGCTGCGACGTCAGGTCCCGGGAGATCCATTCTGTCGCTTATCTGTTCCACATCAGTCTCTGCCAGGCCATATCATGAACTCGAACTTGAGACCTGTTTAGACTTAAGTGAAACTTTAGCTGTCTGTTCTGTTTCTTTCTGAGCCTCTTTTCTGCCAGTCATAGTTATATATCCTTGCATATGTTATAATCAAAGTCCTTCAGGTTGAGTGAATACAGGATACCTCGGGGTGATAAAAAAAAGGTAAAATAACACCGCTGTTAACGGAGTTCTGTCTCAGACGTACATCTCCCGAAACAAACAAGACCAACACTTTTAAATTGGCTTCATCTCAAAATATTAGGGCATTTCTGCACAAAAATTGCATCTATAAGCTATTTTACAATGTGTATGTAAGCTCAAGATGCAGATACAATACAATACAATACAGTTTATTTTTGTATAGCCCAAAATCACACAGGAAGTGCCGCAATGGGCTTTAACAGGCTCTGCCTCTTGACAGACCCCCAGCCTTGACTCTCTGAGAAGACAAGAAAAAACTCCCAAAAAAACCTTGCAGGGAAAAATGGAAGAAACCTCGGGAAAGGCAGTTCAAAGAGAGACCCCTTTCCAGGTAGGTTGGGCGTGCAGTGGGTGTCAAAAGAAGGGGTTCAATACAAGTATACAGAACAGAACAAATCCTTAATAAAGCATAATAATAAAAATTTTAGAAGTATAGAGCATATCACATAATAAGATTTGGATATTTTTAGAGTCCTGGAGACCTCATCTGTCAAGCTGCCTCCCCATTTGGCCATTCCACGGCTGAAACGTTGCTCGGCCAGCCAATCCGATGAAAGGACCCCTCTTTCCCATGATTCCTGTGATCCTCCATCAGGGATGACTTTACCATAGGCAGACAAACAACTTGGCAGGTGGGCCGTGGCACCAATTGCCACAGTTGAGTACTGAGAACAGAAACAGAATAGGTGAGGGTTAGTAACAAATTATAATAATCATGTTACTTATGTTTTAGTGCTAATGACTAACAACAGAGATGCAGTATGTACAGTTAATCAGCAGCTCTAGTCAGGATATGCTAAACTGAAGTAGTGAGTCTTCAGCCGAGATTTAAAGGCTGAGACCGAAGGGGCATCTCTTATAGAAGCAGGAAGACCATTCCACAGTTTAGGGGCCCTGTAACTAAAAGCTCGACCTCCCACTGTTATTTTATTAATCCTTGGAATCATAAGCAGACCGGCATCTTGAGATCTTAATGTGCGCTCAGGTTTGTAAGTCATGATAAGTTCAGACAAGTAAGCTGGACCTTGGCCATTTAATGCTTTATATGTTAAAAGGAGGATTTTGAAATCTGCCCTAAACTTAACCGGGAGCCAGTGTAAGGATTTAAGAACTGGAGTTATGTGTTCGTATTTTCTTGTTCTTGTAATAATTCTTGCAGCCGCATTTTGGATTAACTGGAGGCTGTATAAAGAACAGTTGATCAATGCTCAACCACTTTCTTGGCTTGAAGAATTCTTTAACTTTTTAGGCTTTTATTTTCCAGGCGACCGTTGCCCTATACAGTTCTATTAAAAAAGTGCCAGTGGTGGCCACGTATTTTTAAAAATTTATAGAAAACACTTAACTTCAGGATCCAACTTTGCATGTTTGTGAAGAAATAACTTTGACTTGAAAATGACCAAACTTATTATTTAATTGTGTCTAAATAATGAGTAGAGCAGACTTCTGAGCAAACGACACTGAATGTTGAAAGGCTGGAGCAACATTACTGTCAGCCCCACTAACATGCTCATTAGTAAATAATGTCTTAAACACTTAGAAAAGTGGAATGAAAATCACTATGACGATAATGAAATTTAAAAAACACTACAGTAAATTATTCCCATGCAACATATATAAATACTTGCTACATTCCAAAAAAAAGATCTCACATTTTGTCATTTCTAGATTGACACTGAAAGACATACACCGGGAAAACAGCTTGCTTAATTAAGGAAGGAGTCCAAATAAAAGCAGACATTGATTGGGACAAAGCCTTGTGGCCACACTGGACCCCCAAGGCTGAACTTCAGGATCAGTGGTGTACATTGCAATGAGAAGTTCTCATCAATCTGAAGCCTGCATGTTCTTCTTGTGCATCTGTGTCCTCTCACACCCCACAGATAGCTGTTGGATGAATCATTTGCAGTAAACTGGGCATGTGCTTCAGTGTGCCCTGCGATAGACTGGCATTTGGTACAAGCTTTGGATTCAGTCCTGCCAGGATGGGCTCCCTCTGTTGTGAATTAGGGGTCCCACATACTAATGTGTTCCAAAGCAAGTAATCCCAAATGCTTCCAATAATGACCACTAGAAGAGGATATCAAAGTCAAACCCGGGCAAGAACTGAATCATTATAAAATAAAAGATTTACTCATCAAACAAAGCATTCCAATTACAATGAAGCTCCATGGAGCACAAAGACAATCCAAATCAAATAAGTCCCAATGCAGATGCCAATAGTACGATCAAAACACAGAGCAGAAGGTCAGAGATACAGACATACAATAAACTTACAGCAATAACAATAAACACAAGTAAACTCACCAACTCCCAAGCACATTCACAATGAACTTCCAGGAACTCTCCAGATAAACAGGGTGGAGAGGAGTTCCTGGTGGATATTGGCAGGTGGCCCCACCTCTTAGGGGACCACCCATAAAACACACGGGATCATAACACAGGCAAAGAAAGCACAGCAGATAATTAGCAAAAGGAACGTTAACATAAATAAATCACTCGACAAAGAACAAAAAGGAAATAAAATAAGACTTTGAACCCCAGCCAGGGGAGGAACACTTTCTGAGATAAAACACCATCTGATGAAAACTTACTTTATTATTTGTATTAGTCACAATGTGATGACTAGTTCTGTATAAACCAGACAATTATAATTCCGTGTTTTTTTCTATCTTCTGGTAGTGATTCATTGCATTAACTTGCAATCAAAATGACTCTTAAGTAAAATGCATCTCATATAAATCATTCATTTTACATTTTATAGCTAAGAATACATGTTATTCCATTGTTTTTGCAAATTGCATGTAAAATAAAACCCTCAAGAAGAAAGAATGAGATGTTAGCATCAGTCACGTGTAGGTCACGAGCAGTTCACTCTGTAATGGACGATTCATTTCAGGGACTCCCGAGACGAGATCTCAGAACAGCTTTAGAGGCGTATCGATGGCAGCAATTGAACTCTGCTGTGACACTCCTCAGGCAAAGCTGCCTTCATTATAATTCAAGCCAGAAGGTAAATGTGGAGATGGCATAAAAAACATCTAAATCAGGGGTTCTCAACCATTTGTCTTGGCACACCACCCCTAGAAATTTAAATGTTTCAAAGTACTGACTTTTCCTTTTAATCTTAAATTTAAAGTAGGAAATTCTAATTAGGTAAAATATTTCTTTATCCAGCCAAAAATATTATATATGGTGGTTTTACTAAGGTATTGTGGATAGTTTATATATTCATTTTTTTAATGAATTCCATCCATCCATCCATTATCGAACCCACTATTTCCTAACTACAGGGTCACGGGGGTCTGCTGGAGCCAATCCCAGCCAACACAGGGCGCAAGGCAGGAACAAATCCCCGGGCAGGGCACCAGCCCACTGCAGGGCACGCACACACACACACCCACACACCAAGCACACACTAGGGACAATTTAGGATCACCAATGCACCTAAACTGCATGTCTTTGGACTGTGGAAGGAAACCAATGCAGACACAGGGAGAACATGCAAACTCCACGCAGGGAGGTCCCAGGAAGCGAAGGCAGCAGTGCTACCCACTGCGCCTCTGTGCCACCTTTTTAATGAATTATTTTTTGAAATTTTGGACAGTAGCGTGGTTTGATACAGAATTAAAATTAGTAAGCTTAAAATTTCTATACTTTTACTTTACAAACAATACACAGTTTATAGTTTCAAATTCAAAGGTGTCAGAGAGCAGAATTTCCCTCAAATTAACAACAAATCAGGAGGTGTTTCTGCATGGGGTTTCTAAAGAATAAGACAAGCGTGAGTCCCTCTATCATGTGCCATTATTGCAAGCCCTGTTGTAACATTCACAATCAGGACAAAATAAGGAGAAAAATAACTCACAATTTACATAGTCCATAGCTTCATTTTGATAATAAGAAGTAAATACGTTTTTTGTATTTGAGTTGTTTCTAGTGATGGGTTGAGAAAAATATTTTATTAGATATTTTCATGGAGAACAAGCACAAAATTCTTATTATAGTGAACTTAAAGGGGAGCACAACAAGTACCCTCACATGACATCAAGCTTTTGAACTAAAAACCTGCCTCCTCCCTCATTCATTGGTCCAGAGTCCTGCCCATCAATAGCTCAGTTCATTCAGTTACACCCTCTACTGATGACTTGTCTGTCCCTCTTATATGTACAGCTGTTTTTCATCAATATGAGCCTGTATCTCTCCCTTTTTTGACAGAAGTAATTAGTCACTTTAAACCCACAACATGTCCACTAGATATTGTTCCCGCTCATCTTCTTAAAGATGTTTTTGAAGTGGTTAGGCCTAGCATTTTGGACATTATAAATAGTTGTCTTGGTACAGGTTCATTCCAAATCTTTTTTAAACATGCTTTGGTGCAGCCTTTAACAACAACATTTATTTATATACACATTTTCATACAAACAATGTAGTTCAAAGTGCTTTACATGATGAAGAAAGAGAAAAAAGACAAAATAAATAAGAATTAAAATTAGGGAACACTGATTAACATAGAATAAAAGTAAGATCTGAAAAAAACAAAAAAATCTGGACTTTACAGAATTGTCAAACTTCAGACCCATCCCCAAGCTGCCATTTCTTTCTAAAATAGTATAGCAATAATAGTATAAAATGTATAGGCTTTAAACTCATTTATATAAAACAGCAGGAGTTTAGGATTTGTATATTGCAGGGGCTATTAAACCGTGAATCTTTTTGCGTTCCAACGGTTTTTAACCTCTGTATTGTGCTTAGGTTTTTGACTTTCTTCATACTTTTTTGATAATGTCTAACTATAGGCTCCTCTTTTCACTTGCCCATTGAGATAATGCTGATAATGCTTTAGATTAATTATATCAGCCTTTTTCAGCTTTCTGGTTAATCTTTCCACTTTGGCACAACAGTGTTGTTTTAACCTCTATAGTTGCTTGTACTCATTAGGGTTTACTTAAAACGGGCAGGCACTCCCACTGAGTGCACAAAGTGAAGTAGGCTCTTGTGAACTCTACATAGGCCTACCATTTATCTTGTTGTCCATGTTTTAGTTTTTTGGCCTATCAGGTGTCCTGGACCACATAGTGTTTCATTTGTTTTGGCCTACCTGTCACTGTTCAAGTACATGTGACTTAGTTAGCTTGCTGTTCATGAAGATTTTCTAAACAAATGTTAGTGAAGGTTAGTCAGCTGAGGGATGTCTGTGTTATACATAGTTGTAAAAAAAAGAGAAATATACAACACAAAAACATTCATTGATTTAATATACCATATATACTCACGTATAAGTCTGGTCTTGAGACCTGAAAAATCGATCATAAAATCAGACCCTGACTTATACACCTGTTCAAAAATGTGACGCTTAAAATTTTTTTTTACATTTTCTTGCCTCCTCCAAATTAACACCAGTTTCTCAGATGCATCAAATTTTGTTGCAGTAGCGCAGTTACCAATTTTTTTTGCCACTTCAATGAAGATTAATTTAAAAACAGCTTCATATTTTCTTCTAATTGAACGCTCCATCGTAGATAAGGGATACTCTTATGATAAATGTGTATGAGTGTGTGAGATACAAAAAACACAAAACAGTGTAAACATCTCTTTGGAATAGTTTGGGTATTACCGTGTGGTCACATAGGCACAATACATAGAAAAAAAAGGCAGTGTGCTCTGTGGTTACTCTCTCAGGTGGGTGTTAGCATATCATAATCTCTTGGACCAATAGCGTGAGTTTTTCACATTCGACTTATACGATTGACATTATAAAATACCAGAAATTATACAGTAAAATCAAGTTCCAACTTCTCCGCGGGAGAACTTAAACGCGAGTATATACGGTACATGATTTATCCATTTCAGTATCATCTTGAAAAAAATGATCAGACCAGCGTTTCTCAACCTTTAAGTATTTACGACCCGAGTTTTCATAACAGTTTTAATCGAGCCCTCCCCTAACATTTTTTTGAAATGAAGATGCATATTTTATTATACCGACTTAACTTTTATCGATATTTATCTAACTCTATATTTATTGTTCTAGTATCAGAATGTAGTTTAAGTTAATTTGTTTTGGTTTCAACAGATGTTTTTTTCATATTTTTAATTCTTGTTTTCTTTTTTCACATCTTTGCGCCCCCCTAGGTGGGCCCGTCCCATAGGTTGAGAAACACTGGATTAGACTCTTACCAATGTTCTGTTTTATCATTTTTAAACCACAATACCTAAAGAATTCTATATTCAGGTTGAAACCCTCAACTCAGAGTGGAGTGGAGTTAGAACTGACACTCAGTCAAACCTGTACTTTCTGGAATGTTAGAGAACACCTGGTTAAACACCCACTTAAACCTGGTGAATATATGTAAGCATCACATGGATGGGCACTTGTCAGTTGAACCCAGGACCCTGGAATTGTGTGGCAGAAACACTAACACTTTGCTACACTCCATCTTATCTCAATAAATGACATTCTGTAATGAATATGTGGCATTGTAAAGATATTTAATCAAATATGCAACATTTATCTGCTCCATGAATCATATTATTAGTCTGCATAATTAAAACATTGTTTAATCTTGCATACTCAGAAAAATCCATGCTTTTTGTAAGAGAAGTCCTGCCTTGATACTTTATACTAATCTTTAAAAATAATTACACACTAAAGTTTTGGCAGTAATGGACAAAAAGAAAAAGGGGAAGAAAGCGATGAGACAGTCTTTAAAAATGGGTTTCAATGATAAAATTTAACAAAATAATTCTTAACCATATAGCAGTTGTACTCGGTGATGAATGTGCAAGTGGTTTCATCATTCAAAATGACTTCATTGAACAAATCATTAGTCAGTCACTGTGCTGTTTAGCAGGGTCTTAATCAAACCTTGTAGTCACCAGAAGTGGGATTGACAATGAAGGAGACTGCAGTGTTCATGACGGCTTATCCATCACGACCAGACTCTTAATCAGGCACTTCTACATTTGTTCTTGGGAAGTCCTGGGGCCTCATGTATAAACGGTGCGTACGCACAGAAATGTTGCGTAAGAAGTTTTCCACGTTCAAATCATGATGTATAAAACATACATTTGGCGTAAAGCCACGCACTTTTCCACGGTACCTCGTATCTTGTTGTATGCAAGTTCTCCGGTCAGTTTTGCAGACTGGCGGCACCTAGCATCAAAGCAGTGCTACTGTTCCTGTGTGGTTACTCCTTATTAACCGCATATTGTTTATTAGTGTAATGCATCTGATTGTAATTAACTTGTAACAATATAATGGTCCAGGGAATAGCCATAGTATTCCAAATACCATAACTGCTTTAGTGTTGTTACTCTCACTTCACCTTCTTCTTCTTTCAGCTGCTCCCGTTAGGAGTTGCCACAGCGGATCATCTTTTTCCATATTACTCTCACTGCAGCACTCGGAGTATTTATATCACTGTATCTGAGTGTGAATCACAGCAGCAGCTGATTGGAAATAGAATTATCGGTATACAGTATAAAGAACACACTGTCTCAGCCACGGCAAAACGTTTCAAAGCCTTTCCTGTACGGACCTCGCGGTTCAGAAACAGTTTCATCCCAAGAACTATAAACGCACTGAATCAATTGCTCCTTGTAGAACTGTTTGTACTTATAAGTACAATTACCTCACTGTAAACTTGCACTACAGTTATAATATTGCACAACCTGAGCCACTTTATAAAGCGTGCATTTACATATAATGATGATATCATTTTTAAGATGAAATGCAGCAAAATATGTTTATTATATTATACAGGTAAAACTTTAACTTCATTTAAATAATTTATATTCTTTACTGGGACTGGCGTGAAGGATAGAATAATTAAACATGTACTACGAAGATAGTTCAATGTTCCTTAAACGTTTTGAAGAATCGGCACTCTAAGCTTACAGATGGCTTAACATCTATTACAGAGCTGATTGTGTGGCAAACGGTTACTTGGAGAAAGAAAAGCAAGGACTGAAGGGGCGGCCACGCCAATATATATTGAATATAAAACAGAAAGAGAAAATAACGACACAGCTAAAAATGCAGTGGCAAATTTCGACAAAAGTTAAACGCTTGTGTCATGAGCACGAGGCGGCTATGCAGTGTCCGCAACGAATGTGGCCATCCACCGTGCAAAAGATACCATATTGACATTGGCGGGCGAAGGATCCACCGATTCTTTCTCTGCCCAGGGCCGCTACAAGCTTAGAGCCGCCCCTGAGTATTGCTGCAATAAATAATTTCATTGAAGGTCGCGCACAATCACTGCGCCGTGAAACCCATGTTTAATAACGTGCTTTAACTCTTATCATCATGAAAATGATATGACGTATACATCTCAGTATTTTAGTTATTCAGAGAGCTGTAATATCACGAATGTAATGGATTCTGTGTCCAGTCGGAGGAAGAGAGCCGGTTTAAGAAGCAAGTAGTGATTCACACACATAGAGCACATAGAAGATCACATACAAAACAAAGCATTTAACGTACTACTTTAATTACGATGTGATTTGAGAAACTGGTTAATTAAACAATTTTAAGATGATGTTTATGATGTTCTACTTTAATGAAAAAATAAACTACATGATTAAAGTGGAAATTTCGAGATTGAAGTTGACATTTCGTGCTTTTTTCCCACTGTGTGCCTATTTGTTTTTTGTCTGTACCCTAATAAGCTTTCATATGACACTCAGATGGTGGACTAAGACTCGCCTTTTCACGACAACTTTGATATCTAACAATTTTTTTTTTATTTCGGGCAATGTGCGAGCTTTTGAATTTCTCCGAAACTCTATGTCACTCGATCAACTTGCTTTTGTTGTTTATACCACTGTTTAAACAAACAAATAGTACATTTTTCCCTGCCTCCATTTGGTATTCGCTGAAATTCTCCCCCCCCCCATCCCCCCTGTGCTTTTGTCATTGTCTTTTCACAGAACGCTGAGCTTAAGGGCTATTTATATTGATTTGCATATTCAAAGAGTCTTAATTCTGGGAGGAGACAGGCTGGGGTGACAGACACGTGCATTACTTTTCACGCTGACCGGGATTTATGGAGCAGAAGAATGTGGAAGCTGGCGAACGCACAGATTTATGCATCTGAATTTTTATGTTTTTGTCCATACACCATGTTTTAGTGTGAATTCTACACACGCTGTTATACATGAGGCCCCTGGTGTCTGGATGAGGTGCGTTCCTGCCTTGTACTAAATACTGTAGTATCTGGCTCCAACAGAACCAGGTGGAAGAGAAAAATAAGGGTGGTTAATTATAGAGCTGGTTATTCATTGAGCAGTAACCATATTCATAGACTCTCATTCATTACATTTCTCAAAACATGTGATTTACAGAGTTTGTTTCAAATTTACTACTACCTGACATTATTATTTGCATCCCCTGTTCTAATATTTCAGTCAGACTGTTCATTATGCACCAAAACTGTTGTGGGGTTCCCTGAAGTGGAGTGAAAGCATTCTTAAAATTATAACATAACCAGACATACATGGAGTGGCATGGAGTCAAAGTGGTCTACTTCTGTGGAAGGCAGACTCACTCCAAAAAAAAAAAACCCTCAAGCAGGTGCTTTAATATTCTCATTTAAAACATTACATGTTTCGCAAAAATTGTTAGTTAATTAGTTGCTAAGCAGGCAGATTCATATTAGCTTAGGACTTAAAAGGACGTTTTAGGCAGTTACAAGCAGGAAAGCAACCCCACCACACCACACTTACCTAGTAGCATCTTCATTGTCAGCAGGGCCTGCAGGAACTCTTAACACCTGCTGTACAAGTCTTTGTTGTCCACAAGATTGATTTCTTAGCGTTAAAAACGTTCAAATATGTTATTTATTGTACTTTGCCAGTTAATTTTAAGGAGCACTCACACAAACATGCATCCTGAGTGAGTGTGCAATAGTTGCTAGTGTTAACAGCCAAAATCATCCAAAAATTTGAAAAAACTTTAAATAACAAAAATAATTTAAATGAATTCAACACAAACCAATAAATTCAAAACAACAAATCAATGTCTATTAATAAAGAAACAATACATTTAAACAAAACTAAATTCAAAAAGAAAAAAATACAAAATAGCAAAATATTTGAAAATGAAATAAGAAACTTATTAAGTACTAAGTGAAAATCCATAACCGAAACAATACCAAAATCCTAACAGACAAAGTCAGGATAGAAAATGGCCCCAACTTACAAAAGAAGGAACTTATTATGATTTGGGGGTTTTGACCAGTACACTTTCAAAGCGTAACAAATTTTATTGTTGTTTTTTTATTTTTGTGCCCCCATTTTATTTTATGCAGATGGCACCTCATCATCATCATTTTCTAACCTGTGTAATCCTGAGTTGCGGGGGGATTGGAAGGTGACTGGATTCACTTTTTAATTGAAACAATTAAGATGGATTCATTTTATTAATTTTGAATACCTGGATGAGGTCTCATCCTTCGGTGCCCCATTATTAAAGAGGTGTATTCCATTAGTATGTCCACTCTCCTGCTCCCCCTAATACTTCATCTCTCTCTGCATTATGATGTAAAACAGGGTGGCATTATGAACAATGCTGCTCATCCTCTCTCTGACACACTAACACTGAGGACTTTCAGCCAACAAATTATTCAGCAAAAGTGTGTCAAGAAACATTACTGAGGCTTCTTTACAGAAAAAGCAATATGTCTGAATAATAACTCACTGGGACTGTGACAGCCAAGTTTGCTTTCTTTTTAGTCATTCTAGTGTGTGTTCAGACTACAATGTGTGTGTAAATACAATATCTATCTATCTATCTATCTATCTATCTATCTATTTATTTAAAGAGCTTCTGTAAAAAGCCAAATTTTCCCCTTGGAACAAATAAAAGTATCTATGTAATAAGACTGGAGTCTATGCTGAGGCACTTCTACTGTATAAAGGGACGCAAATCAATGAAATGACTAAAGCTACCTAAATCCTCCCACTGTTGCGGTATTTTAATTATAACTTAAACTTTACACATAACATATTTTGCCTTATAAATAATCATTTCTTTCCACGGTATGTTCAATTCATCCATATTTATTAGTGTGCCACAACATGCTGTAAGGGTATGAATCTGAGTAATGAGTTCTGTTTACATCGATTTCTTAGCTTTTGCCAATTATGTTGCAATGTGGTAATTAAGTTAACCTCATAAATTCAATTGACTGTGACGGGGTAACCTCACATCCATGATTGTTTCTCGACTTGCGTCTGATAGTGTCAGATTAAACTCAGTCTCTCCATTACTTTGTAATTGATAATGGAGAATATGTTTAGATGTATATTTTTTGAGTGCATTCAATTTCAAGGTCAAGATACAATATCTGTAGTAAGGTGCATGCATTTTAGATAGATAGATAAGAACTTTATTTGTTCCCAGGGGGAAATTTGGCTTTTTACAGAAGCTCTTTAAGAAATAAACACATAAATAGATAAGTTAGTTCAGTAACAAAAAAAGAAAAATTGTGATCTCTGTTATTTTACATTCACTTGAGCCACTTGGGTAAGCCTTAGATGGCAGCATCAGGTTCAAGTGAGAAGCAGCCTGGCTGACACGGTAGTCCATTGTGGGACAAACTTGCTTCTAATCCTCAGAGTAACCTATCAACAGTCAGGAACTTTATTTTGATTCATTTTACTATTTATTTTGCTTTGGGCATGATATTATTAATGTTTTTTTCTTACATATTTCATTATTACATCAGTGAAGTCACTATGTTACCATTTTGTGCATTTTTGACATGGTCACCACCTTTTTAAAGCTGCAGCAGTACTATATGTGCCATCATCAGGCCAGAGCTATAAAAGATGGCTACATGCTCTAAAGAATGCCTGAATTTTAAAATCAAACAATTAAAGAAAAGACGTTTGTAGAAACACTTCAAATGAAAATATTTTAGGTAAAGGTTTCTCCGTTTTGCTCTTGTCTTCTTGTTTTGCTCCCCTAACACTGACGATCGATCTGCCTTCCTGTGTTCTGACCCATAGTGCTGTCTTTGATGACTCTTTAGCATTCTTTTCAATTTAACAACACAAAAAATCAATCATTGCCAGTTAATTTTCAATCAGTTTCATAGGATTTGGGCCCTGTCTTCACAGCCACCATGCAGGTCCAAGCTCTTATGGTTTGATCAGAGCTTTAATTTTAGTCCCGTTCGTCTGTTTATTCTGTTGTATTGTTAAGACGTTTTGTAATTTATATTATAAAATATGTTCTTGTTTCTTTTTGTATTGAGGTTTTTTATTTAGCATTTTTCTTGTTTATGAATCATTTTGTCATTTTTCTTTTGTCAGCTGTTAACATTTGTTATATGTTTTGGTCTTCATATGCTGAGCCCAAGGGTGGGAGACCTCCCAATGCAACAGCTGTTGAGGCTTGTGATGAGAGTGGTCCATAGAAGAGGCACGCTCAGGCTCGATGCTCTGGGTAATTGGGTAGACATTGTGAAATATGACAGCCCGGACACACACAGGCAGACACCGTTTGCTTCATCACCCCACGTTTATTTACAATATATTACAAATGTTAAGTGCACCGCCACTAAACCCCAAGTCTCCCCAAAGTCAAAAGTCACAGTTTCCACACACAAACATTCGGGCCTCACTTCTCCTCCTCTGCCACGAACTTGTCCTCCTCCTCACCCGACTCCAGCCTTGATTGCAGAACGGCGGCTCCTTAAGTAGGCGGCTGATTGCCGACCACACCCAGCCACCTGTGACAACATGTACAGTTTCTATCAATTGCCTCATTGGGACTCTGGAGGTTGTAATGAGCATCAGCGTACCTGCATCCCTTATAGTGTATGAAGGAGCCTGAGCATGAAGTGGAAAGGGGAGCAGAATGGAAAATGGAAGGAAGTGTTCAGAAATTAAGAGAAGGAAAAGGAAAAGATGCAAGTTGAGCTGGTGTGACAGAGGCAAAGCAAGTGGTCAAGAGATGCACCCAACAGGAGTATACGGCCAGCACTTGAGGGTCACGTGCTTGCTCCAGCTGATCACTTTAGGAGCAGGGGCAACCAACCGCTACAGGTGGGCTCCTGTCTTAAGGCTGAGTGGTGGTGGTGGACAAGAGACAGAGCAGGGCTCACAGGGTCCCCGCAGACACAGAGAGATGGCAACATGGACATGAGCCGAGCTTGGAGACACCAATGGTAATCGATTGAGATGGCTGGGGTGCAAGCCAATATGATGGGTGACTGCACTTGTTAGAGGGCATCTCCTGCTGTTGAGCAGACCATAAGGGTGAGTAGTGGAGAAGCTATTACAGAAAGAAGCACTGCAGCTTAGATTCTGCCAGTGATATTTAACTCCATTTCAATTGATTATTCATTGACTGTTTATGCATTGGTCTTTTAATTTCCACATTTCACTTTGATTTTATGGATTATTTATTTATTTATTTATTGAAGAAGCCCTGCACTTATTTACATGTTATTTTGTTTGGATGGGAAAATAAAAATCATTAATGTACTTTATACCTACCTGTTGACTGTGTGTGTCCTCATTTGCCTGGCTCATCCTGTTATGTTACTGATTTTTTCCATTTAATAACTGATGAAGGACAAGGTGCCAAGCCAGGCCATCACAAGACTTCCTGCCACGGTGTCCTATCTAAAGACCCAAAGTACCTCAGGATAGCATTAAGATATTAGCTTACTTGCTCATGTTCTTTTGGCTCCTTTTTCAAATCTTCCTGAAGGAATTCTTTGCTTTTGTTTGTTCTAAGGCTTGACCCCTACAGCGACAGTCAATTGATCAACCTGCTGCTCCCCAATGTGCGGAGTGACGCAGGAGAAGCTATGTCTAAGTAAGTATGTTGTTTATTCTGGATTACATTTCTTGTTTGAAATTATTGTGTTAGTTTTTTCTTTTGGTGGTTAAACCTTTTTGAAATTTGGTATGTTTTGAAACTCTTAGTTTATTAAATGAAAATAATTAAACAAATATTGTTTTGTTTCTTGGGCAAGGGTTTTACAGTTCCCCTCCCCTTTGAGCGTTATCCTTATGCTTTTTTACAGTTTTAGGCATAAGTCCATTGAGAGAGTCAGTTGTGTGTCCTGAAAGTAATTTTCTTCTACTTCATTGATTTTATAAGTTCACAATTGTGTACTAGTCATTTCTAATATGGGAAACTCTGAAACTGAAAATATCTTTTTGATAACCAGTGATTCTTGATTGTACAGACTTGAGAAAGGAAGACCAGGAGAAAAGACAAGGTCAGAAAATGAAGCAAATGGTCAAAAATGGAGATCAAAGAGAGGAAATGCTAACCCAGTTTCTTTGTTTTTTTTTTCCAAACCAATATTGGCCTTACTCAAACCAGCAGGACTGTGTACATCTTACCTGTAACTGGAGGAACCCCATGGAATACCTGTGAGATGTACATATGAAGTACTCACACTTAAGTTCTTGGTTCACACCATTCTTCTTCTTCTTCCTCTTCATCTTCCTCTTTCTTCACTTCCATATGGAGTTGATGTGCTTGATAAACCTTCTCCATAAAGCTCAATCCTGCACCTTCACTCCAGTTAAGCCCTTTCCCTTCAAACCTTCTTTTACTTTATTCATCCACCTCCACTTTGGCCTCCCTTGCTTTCTCTTCTCCTGTACTTCCAATTCCCTCACTTTTCTGCCCACATATTCTGTTTTTCTCATCACATGTCTATACCCCTTCAATCTATTTTCCTGTAATTTCTTAAATATCTCTCCCACTTTTTGGTTTACCTCTGAATTTCTCATTTCTTATTTGGTCCTTTTTTGTAACTCCACACATCCATCTCAGCATTCTCATTTCTGCCACATCAAACTTTTTTCTCCTGTGCTCCCTTTACTGGCCATGTCTTGGCTCCATACATCATTGCTGATCATACCATTCTACAATCTGAAGAATTCAGAATTTCAATACTACAGCCCCAATAATTTCTATTAGGAGATTGGGAGCCTGTAGTAACAAAACCGGGCCTGTCTATGTACTGCACTTAAACTCTTTTTGAGAAGTTGAAGTCTATGTTGGTCACATAAGATGAAAAGCAAGGTCATTTTATGAGATTAAGGTTGACTTGATAATTAGCCTAACATGTATGTCTTTGGAATGTGGGAAGAATAGTAAAATATCTGGAAAAAAACACAGGGAGAACATGCAGACTTTAAACAAATAATGACCAAGTGTGAGATTTGAGTCCAAGACTTAATCATTGAGTCCAAGTAGTAATCATTGCAGCTCCATGAATGCTTATCTTTACTGGTATTCTCACAAAGTTGAATTTGCAGTGAGGCTTATTGTTTCACCATACAAAATAAGTGCAAAACAAAGTAACAGTGACATTTGAGGCATTGACACAGGAATAAATGTGTTTGGTCTCTGCCCCCGTTAACAATATCTGACGGGTCTTACACTTATGTTTGTCATGTAACTATACGTGCATAGTCAAAAACATAAAAAACTGAGTCAAATTCTTTGTTTGCGTGCATATTTGTCCAGAAAATGTGATTTTGATTCTTTTCAACTCCTAGTCTTTCTGCCTTTTCTTTAGTTTGAGAGTTGTTGAGATGGCCAACTTTGCACCTGCTTTGCCAGCTATTTGACAGAACCCATGCGTTGGGGTGACATGTAAATTTGGACCTGTGTATGCTGACATGACTGAGATTAGTAGGAACTTGGTTAAATGTATTAGTCAAGGAAAGAATTACTAAAGTGCTAGAAATTCTTCCAGAAATTGATGATATTGGTGGCACTAGTTTTTTGATGACTGGGAGAGAATTTCTATAAAAATGTGTTTAAGAAGTGTCCAAATTGTTAATGGCAGCTTCAAATTAGAGGCCCTCACTGAGGAGAAATTATTTATCCTTTGAAAGAAGGTTAGAGGTATTGTGACTACAAGATTACTTGGGTGTGTTTTTCAACCAAGAATTGAGTATGTTGCCCTTTTTGTTGTAATAAAAGAGATACAGCTTGACATTCAAAGACCTCATGATGTTGTTAATAAAGCAAAGGTGCTGAAGAGCAAAGTTCCTGACTGGCTTATGTGGGAAATTTTTGTTCTTAAAGGATTGCAACTGCTGTCTTATGCTGTAAGCCTGTAAGTCGGCAAAGCTCACCATTTAAAAGACTGATTTAAATTACAGGTTACCATCTGGATCTGCCTTCCAGTGTCTGCCTTACTTCTTCAATGCCATTATTCAAAAATGTGCCAAAAAAACTTACTTATACTGTGTATATTTAAAATTCACTGTGTCCCCTTATATAAGGGAAACTACAAGGTGGGGGGTCCTCACTCTGCTAAATGGGAACAGACATCATATAATTGACTGAAAAGCCCTGCTCTGTTAACTTTAAGATAGATAGATTGAAAGGCAAGAGAGTGAGTTTCAGTTTAAATTGAGAAAATCCTGCATGTGAGAAGTTAAAAGTGAGTAAAGGTATTTGATTATTTATTAAGCCCACAACTAGCTGACACAATATACATATTGTGGTGGGCTGCAAGGGAGAAATTGGTGGTACATGACAGGAACAGGGCACAGTAAGACCCTACACAAGGGAGAACAGAACACATCGGCATAAGTGACACACATTATCCTCCCAGTGAAAACACTTTCTTTCTCCTAACAGTGCATTTATGCGGAGTATGTGTGTTAAGTTTTCTATCATGATATGGTCCTAGAGTAACCCTGTTCTCCCTTTCAGACTCTTTATTACATAGACCTGAACTGAATCTCCCAAATTCCAACTATAGATCCCATATGTTTACTCTCCCTTTTATATCTATCTTCAGGCAACAATATAGAGTACCAAAAACAGGCAGAAGAGAGGATTTACACTTTTATTCATGCATAGATTAATTTAGGATTTCTGAATTGGCCCAAAATGTAAGCAGAGTAAAATGAACATTGGCAAAATAATACCAATACAACCTGGCTAATAAGCAGTTCATCCTGCTAGGAGTCTTAAACATTCAATATATGTGAACTACCAGGTGGCTCTCTGTCTTAGTAATGTACTTGGCCACAGCATGGTCCATCTGTCAGCTTCAGTTAATAGTAGTTCTGTAGTCCTTGACATGCCTCTTGAACCTGTGGGGGGGAATCGCAGATTCCCCTTTGTTTTCAGGTCCTGTGTCCTTTGACTAGTTCAGTTTTATTTAGGCACACCTCAGTTTTTCATTTTAACTAGGGAATAGATGACATTTTACAACTTGCCTTGTTTTTCTTCTTCCATCTGCATGCAGACTCTCCAGTGTATCCCCAGCCAGTACAAACCTTTCATCTTTCAGGGAAGTCAATTTATCTGTCTGATCTGGTGAGTCCTTTACAAAAACTGCTTTATCCAATTCCCGTACTGCCAGATTAAACATTACTCTTTTTAAAATTAAAATGAAAACCTGTGGCTCAAATTTACTTGATAAAGACAACCTACAATAATTATCACAATACCAGTAACGGTGCACTGCGCGATAACGTTTAGTGAATACACTTGACTGGAGCATTCCTAGTTTTCATACTGTTTCTCTGTACATTTAGCATTCATTTGCTCAGAGGTTGATGCGCTTGCTGCTTTCTGAGCAGCTCTTCTTTTCTCCACCCTAGCGGCTCACTGCTTCTCTTCTTTCGTTGGCATCTTTTCACTTTAAAAGTGATTACGTCAGTGTTTGTGTTGCAATTACCTAGTACATTTTCCTTAATTTTTCTCTTAAGAATGGTTTAAGATATGAAGAAGTAGGGGAAGTGACAGCAAAGGTGGTAGGGATGAGAACAGCACCCATACGCATGCGCCGCATGGCCTCCCTGCTGGCCAATGCAGAGATTTGATTCTATAATTAAATAAAATAAAAAGAGGAATAACCTTGGAGGTCAAACATCACCCTGAAAGCAGGTGGTAGACTTCACGTAGTATATGTGTACAGAATTTCAGGTCAATAGTTCAAACGGTTTGCGAGCTTCAGATGATTACAAATCCTGGACTGACAAATGGACAGCCACGGTAGCGTATTATATAAGAACATATGCTGGATATTAAACATTTTTACTCTCCAGCAGTGGAAGTCATTTTTTAGTCTCCTTAAAACAAACCTCCTTTTCAAATGTGCAGATTCTTTTTAATGTGTACCCACAGTATAATGTTCAATTTTCTGCCGATACTTGTTTGCTTATTTTTACACTTATCTTTACGGATGTACATTCACAGTTGCAATCCACTTGTACTGAGAACTACAGTCCACTACCTTCTGTCATAGCTCATTCAGAATTCACCCCATATGACTGTTACTGTAGCCTTTCTGCTGGAAGCGACCTTCCTCACCACTGATTGACCTAGCTGAAAAAGGAACTTGGTTCCCTACCCCGGCAGTAGTATAGTACAAATGTACATGTGGGAATGCAGGCTTAGTAAGTTTTAATCTTTAAGCATCATTCAAGTAGTTTGTACCATAAACAAACACAGACAGATTGTGGCAATTGACACCATACAGCCTGCATCATCCTGTAATACCTGAAGTACATGAGATCAGCAATACATCTTATCAGTGGCTTGAAGTGTCATCTCTGGCTTTGCCTGATCTAATATACTTTTCCAAAATCAACCCCTTTCTGACATAATGACTCTCACCGTATAAAGTGGGGAGGGCACAGCTTGGCAAACTTTATAACTTAGAAACTGCTTATAAATTTGATTTGAACAAGTTTTTATCTCTAATCAGCAAAATCATGCAGGGCCAAGCAATACCTTACGCTGAACACCTATAACTCTAGACTTACTCTACCATTAAGGCTTTTGATACATTTTACTTAAATTAATTATCAAAATAATAAGGTAATTTTTATGTTTAAATACAAAAGCATTAATGGACAAGGCAAAATTTTCAGTAGTAAGGTAACATAAGAAGTTGTTTTAGCATAGAAAGGAACTAAATTTCGTTTAAAAGTTGTTTTTAAAACACAGAAGAAAAGTTCTCCTCCTCACAGAAAAGGTAAAGAGGAGCAGACCTCTTACAGATTTTTGAGCATGTTTGTTTCAGGTCCTCCCACAACATTCTCTTTTGGGTGTTAATCTGGACTTTGATTAGGCCAGTCTAATAGTTTAATTTTTCTTCACTCTTTCCATTCCAATGCGGATTTGCATCTGTGTTTTAGGTCATGGTCATGCTGCATGACCCAAATAAGTTTCAGTTTAAGCTCATGGACAAATAACAAGACATTTTTCTTTAGCAATTTCTGATACATAGCACAAATCATGGTTCATACAATTGAAGCAAGTCATCCTTGTCCTTGGGCATCTAAACATCATCACACGAACATCATCCTGTGTGACTGTTGGCCTGGATGCTTTGGCAAATGAAGAACCAGGAAGAGAACATGCACAGGGCATTATATGCCCCCAGACTGCTAAATGGCAGCCCCCTTGGTTGCAGCAGTGCCTTGGTTTCCCACAAAGCTTCATGGGAGTTGGAGTTCAGTACAGCCCTGTTGGGTGCTGGCAAAGGGTGATGCAGGGACTGAGGAGCCCTACTTTGTCAGACTTCCATCTCACTCGGAAGTGCAACACACTACCACACTAATGGGCCACCGAAAGTATTCCCGGATGCAGGATAAAAGAAGCCCGTTGCCACTGCTCCAGGAGCCAGAGTCAGGAGGGAGAAGATGAAGCTTGCTGGAGGAGCAGTTGAGGCAAAAGATAAAGAAGGATTGAGGAAGAGAAAGAGCAAAGACAAAACGCTCTTGCTGTGTGATGTGACAGATAGGGGGTGCTGTCGTCCCCTTAAACCCTCAGATCAGACACCAGATAAAAGTCCAAATATTGAATTTATTATAATAATAATGTGCACAAAGCACCCTACACTCCACAATACTCATACAATAACCAATCAATACACTAACAATAAATCCTCCACTCTCCCAGACGTGTTGCCACCCTTCCTCCTGGGATTTCCCATGGTCCTTTATAGTCCATGTCCCGGAAGTGCTTCTGAACCCTCAGTCCATGTGACTTCCTAGCACTTCCGGGTCAGATCAAAACTCTTCTTTTTCATCCCGGAAGTACGTCATTTTCTCTGTCCCTGTGACCAGGATGTACTTCTGGGTTATAGGGCAAATAAAAGTCTCTGAGCCTCGCTGCAGCGTCCCCTTGCAGCCCCCATGGTATCCAGCAGGGCTGTGAAGGAAAACTCCAATGTCCATGATGCCCTGCTGGAATTTGGGGCACCTCCATGCTGCTGGAAGGGCTCCATCTAGCGGCGTGGGGGTATTGGCCGGGATGAACAGCCAGCCATATCTCACAGTGGTTTATTGTGTTTATTTGTACTGTATTGGCTGTGCAGGCAGGAAACAAAGGAAAGAGTTTCCCACAGTGGAATAAAAGCCTTCTTTTGTGTTTGTGAACGTGTATCTGCATCTGTGTGTTTGGGGACGGTTTGGACAGCTGCAGGCCTGGCCCCCTGCTTTGTGGCAAATAAAAGACAAGCATCTGTGGTGTCCATGGTTTTGACCGCGCTTCTCTCTCCAATGAAGCTCATTTTTTCCTAGTGTATTTCTGATTGTAGAATTCAGATCACTGGTCTCTGAGGAGGCAAGAGGAGCTTGAAGTTCTTTGGAGTTTTCTTTAGGGTTCTGTGTTTTTTATACTGCACTCTTGAGGAAATTTTGAAGACTGTCTACCTGGGAAGACAGTACTGTTTAAGTTATTTCCATTTGAAGAATATGTATCTCACTGTGGAGTCCCAGAGCCATAAAAGTAGCTTTGCCTTCCTATCCAGGCAGAAAGACAGATATCAACACTCAGGAATTTCTCTTGGTTATGGCATTATATGCTTGTTGAATATTTGCACTGACAACTGTTTCTGATAGGGAAAATCCAATCAGTGAGATTTATATTGAGCAAGGCTGACTGTAATCCAGTCTAGCCATGTTCGATCAGCTGACTCTGCTTTTGCCTTTAATTGGGTTGATTTTACTACTGCCATCTAGTAATAGTTCATTAGATAAATTAACTAACTTTGTTCATTAAATAAATTAAATAAGATACAAAATAATGCATTTTCTGGTCACTCAGATGATGCCTTTTATCTAATAGTATATGTTGGTGGAAGACTTGAAACATTCAGTGTCAAAAACTGGCAACAGGATGGAGAAAGCAGTTTTTCACAGAGCTGCGTCCCAGGCAAGTCAGTGGCCTTTTTATTTATGCATTGTATTCTCACGCTCAATCACAGTTTTTATTTCTGGAAAGATTGAGTTAGCAAGTTATCTCACCTCAGAAACATTTTTTGCTGGCCTTTTTATTACGTTTCAGGCTTCTCTGGCCTTATATCACTGAACACCCAAGTTGCACACGCACACTAAAGCACTTAACCGCCCATAGCTAACATGATGTACATTTATTAAAGTCATTTGCTGTTTTTATTTAATCAAATTACCTCTAAACCACGTTAGGCTAAGACATGTCTGCCATTTTAAAAGTGTGACATCTGCAACTGCATAAAGATGCTTATAAAAAGATGAGTTGTCATTTTCATGATGGGTTGAGTGCAACAAAACTGTAGCTGGATATTAAAAATCTTTTACATGCATAAATGTATTGTGCATTATGTTCCATTTCTTCGCCTCAATTTCTCAGCATTTATTAAGATTGTAGCAAGCAATTTTTAAAAGCATACAATGTCAATGTCTGTGTGGGTTTGCACTCATTTCTTCATGCTGAGCTCAAAGAGCTTAAAATACAGTCAGTCATTCAGTCAAGCTAAAGAAGCGCTCACATGGTAATTCAGACTTTTCAACTATACATTTATAACAGGTTCAAACTATACTCTGCTCGGCTACATGTGCAGCAAATTGGAGGCTTACTAGGAACATGGTGATGCATATTAAGGCCTTTTAGGTGACAGGTCCTGGAGAGGTAGGGACCTCACTGTTGGTCTGTACAGAGAAAATATAGGAATTGTAAAAAAAATTCGACCTCAAGATTTTGATGAACCTTGATGTTTTAGACCTTCCCGAGTCGGAAAATACCATTATTGAAATGATGTCTGTCTGTGTGTAAACACAATAACTCGAAAACGCTTTGCCCAAGGTCAGTGAGATTTTGTGCACCTGCTTTATATCAAAAATAAGGAATTCTGTCAACTTTTGGGCCACCTCTGGCAACTGGAAGTGGTACTTTAACTGAATACTTTCACAAATTTTCAAGTAAACTACGGTTATAATTACAGATAGATGATTCAAATTTTGTATAAATATTTACAGTATAATGATAACAAGCAAAAAGATATGAAATTTGAGAACAATTACTCAACTGGAAGTAGTATTTTATTTGAAGAACCATTCAAATTTTTTGTATTATGGAAATATAAATGTGTACTCGATATTAGAAACTGTATTCAATATAATGCATATTCTTTTAATAACTATTATTAATTTTATTTTAATTTATACATCATCAGTTTAACAATAACATGTAAACAATGAACATACCATGTAAATATAAAGATGTAATGGGAACAATAAGCTGCTACTTTCCCGTCAAATTCCTGGTAATGCGTGTAATTTTATGATATTTGTTTTATTTCTGCCAAGGTTATTATAATTAAATGTAGCTAAATGCAGTTTTACCTATAGCAATTTATTGCAACAAATATACAATACTAACACTTTTTCTATGTTTTAGGTGACTATAACTCTTTTTACTTTGCACATAATCTAGGTAATGCTTATATAACCATCAAAAAATTCCACCACCGTTTTCTACCTCCTTAAGTGTGAAAATATCATTTTAATATAAAGTTTGATTATAAATGATTGTGTATCGATATTATCAATTAGGTATGATGAGAAAAAAAGACATATATTTGAGAAATACAGCACAACTAGAAGGGGTTCTGATGACCTGTTCCTCTATCTTAGTATACGAGAAAGTCGAGGGACGCACACTGCCGATTTTTTCTGCGTGTTTTGGTGAGCAGCTCTTTGAATGTACTTCTAATGTGTTGTGCTGCAGTTATGTGGGCCACTCTGCAACGTGGGGTTCACCAAGTGAAAACATGTTTTGATATCAGATTAGGCCGTACATTATTAAAGCAACTCATCCAGAAACTGAAATATTCATCATCCAAAATGTGTTCGTAAACAACCCAAAAATGAAGAAGCCAGAAGGTCAGTATGTTTAAAGAGAACCCCTGGCAGAATGTGCCTTTTCCCTGCTGTATTCCCTTTGCCAAACAGTGTCAGCATTATTCAGTTATTTAAATGTGATAGTCCTCAAACTGCAAAACATTTTTAAAATATTAAATATTTTTTTACAGTCTAAATCCGTCTTACTGCTCATCTGCTTTACTCTTCTAATATGAAGTCCCTGGTGTCCATATTCCTTTGGAGTGTCAGAAGATTTTGTTTAATGTCTTCACCAACATCAATCTTCAATAAAAACCCTTGGATTAATAGTCTGCATCCAACAATGTCCTGTTTTGTTACTTTATTAGTCACATCCAGGTTTCCCACAAAATACATCCTAATGAGAAAAATTCTGATAAAGGCCAGCAAATTACAATTTATACTGAAAATGATGTTGAATATAAGAATTTAAGAAAAGTTTGTCATTAGCATTGATTGGTGAAATTTGCCAAAGCATTTTTCGCAGTGAATATGCTAGATTCACAGGTGACCTTGTTGGTCAAATATTTTCCAGTAAATTTGCTGTGTTGCTGGCTTGGTCAAGTATTTTATTCCAAACGCCACATGAGGCCAGTGTGACATCACAGAGCTGTAGCAGCCGTGCACACGACTTTCACACCAGTTTACTGTAAGATTGCTGCCCAATCTGCACTTCACATGTGTGACGTCACAATCCTTTCCAGCCAGATTTGCACCCGTGTTAAAAAAAGAAAAAAAAAACTTGAAATATTTTATTTTAGGGATACATTAGCTGACCATAATGAACTATTGTGAGTTCTGCCACTGGATAAACAACACTGAACCGTGTGCACCAGCTCAGGCTAATTATACTGTACATACATAAATAGCCATGTGCTGCCTTAATGAGTCAAAACAAGCCTTAAAGAAATCCACCCTCTCTTCAAGCAATAATGAGATCCTGTGAAATAATAATAATAATAATGAAATATTTATTACAAGCAATTTCTATTTCTTGATTGAAGAAAAAGGTGCAAAGTATCTGCACAGATAAATTGGAAACCAAAAAGACACCAGAGCTGTGCCCAGCACCGAACTTCAAACAATGGAATGAGCCAGTCCCATGCTGTCAGTTTGGGGCACAGCCAATGTGCGCCCCAAGATTGGAACTCTGTAAATTCAAGGATATATATTGGGAGGGATAGGAATCCTGGGTAAGAGAGGTAAGGATGTCGCACCCAGACAAGACTGCCCTAAATAGATGGACGGACATCTCGAGCAGAGAGGAAGATTCCCTTCCCTACGGGAAGCTATGGGCAAATGGACAGGCATCCTGACCAGACATGATTTCAGAACCCTCCCTGGACAGGAGAAAAGAACAGGGAAGGACCATCTCCAAGGGGTGTATCAACATCATATATATATATATATATATATATATATATATATATATATATATAATTTTTTCGTAGTTTTGTGGCCATTTGTTGTATTTTGTTATTGGTTATCCTTCCATCTGCAATCCATCTTGATGTTTGTGGCATGGTGGCAGAGTAATTAGTACTGCTGCCTCAAGGCTCTGATAGCTAAAGTAATTGGTCCAACATAGTTAGCAGATGCTTTCCTAGCCCTCAGGGACACTTAAAAGATCAATGCACCATTATAATCCACTCAAAACTAGTTAAGTCCCTCCATCCCCATTGACTTCAATGCCGATGAGTTTCGCTGAACTCACAGCAAAGTGAACTCTGCTGGGTTCTCTCATCACTACTTCTCAGTCTCAATTTGCTGAGCTTTTTCAAAAGTATTTTCTGCTTGAGATTTGAAGGTTCCTGGAGTACTACTCTCTAATTCACTTTGGTGGGGTCTCATTGGGGAGGGGTTTGAATCCTTGTTCAGACCCCACAGAAAAACCACGATGTAATGTCAGAGCGTAGGAGTCACTCAGATTTGAACAGCCACAACACAAGAACAGTAAGTAGTGCAAGAGTATGTAACAGGCATATGGATAGCAACAAAAAACACAGAAACAGCATCTGAGATTATGAGACATTTATTGTCATGGACAGCACACCTGGGCTGGTATCCCTGCCAGGATGGGTCCCGGTCCATAACCTGGCTGGGAGGCCAAGAGAAAAAAAAGGCAGGAAACTTACTGTGTTTGCCATGAGGTGGCCGGAAGAACAATAGCATGGAACAAACATCTAAATGGAAACATCCTTGGGCCTCAGTATTCAAATGGACATCTTCAGGGAATATTAACAATTGTAGTGCCAAAGGGCAGCCCTGTTGGGTTTCATGGGTGTCACCAGGAGTCTGTTGCAGGGAATTATGCTCCCAAATTTCAGGAAATTCTGCTTGGCCTGGAATGCTTCCAATGGGATATTCCCTAACACAGGAAGTACTCCCAGGTCTTGGATAAATGGAGTTACTCTGCTTCACTCAGGTGAGTTGGAGTTGGGTGGAAAAAGGAGAAAGCTCGCCTGGGAGGTGTGGTAGAAAAGAAAGAGAAGAGAAAAAGGATTTTAGTTGTGCTTCTCTGAAGTTTGTTGTACTATAGAAACCTTTGTTTAGGTAATTTGTTATAATAAACATTTAATTTGAACCCAGAACTTGTGTCTGTGCAGTTGTGATCTGTGCAGTTTGGGTTCTGTAACACACTCTAGTGGCCACTGTATATATATATATATATATATATATATATATATACTGTATACATTGTGGACTATGGCTGGCAACTTATCCCAGCCAATACCCCCAAACCGCCAGGTGGAGCCTTCCCTGCAACGTAGAGATGCCCCGAATTCCAGTAGGGCATCATGGACTTTGGAGTTTTAATGCACAGCCCTGCTGGATAACGTCGGGGCCAACAAGGGACGCTGCAGGGAGGCTCAGAGACGTATATTTTCCATACAGCCCAGAAGTAAGTCCCAGTCATGGGGACAGAAGAAATGATGTACTTCCGGGTTGAAGAAAAGGAGTTTTACCCAACCCGGAAGTGTTAATATAGTCACATGGGCTAAGGGACAGAAACACTTCCGGGTCAAGAAGTATGAAAGGACTGAGGGAGATCCCAGCAGGGGGCCGAGTTGGGATGAAGGGTGATTGAGCTGCTGGGAGGTGTGGAGGATTATTGTGTATTGTTGTATTGGATTATTATTGTATTATTGAGAATAGTGAAGCTGGAGGTGCTTTGTGCACTTTATTATTATAATAAATTATTGGGACTTTTATCTGGTGTCTGACGTCTGGTCTGAGGGTTCAAGGGGATGACGGTGCCCCTTGCCTGTCACAATATATATACTGTATACTTTTAGAGAAATAGAGTATGAAATATCAAAGCTTAAGATTATACTTGATAGCCACCAGAGCAAAACACAAAAGCATCAAGTGATCCCTCAGCAGAGACAGTATGACATATCAAATTTTAAATACTGAGAGTGGGACCCTTCAAGGGGGCATGGTGGCGCAGTGGGTAGCGCTGATGCCTCGTAGTTAGGAGACCCGGGTTCGCTTCCTGGGTCCACCCTTCGTGACGTTTGCATGTTCTCCCCGTGTCTGCCTGGGTTTCCTCCGGGTACTCCGGTTTCCTTCCAAAGACATGCAGGTTAGGTACATTGGCGATCCTAAATTGCCCCGTGTGTCTGTGTGTGCACCCTGCGGTGGGCTGGCGCCCCACCTGGGGTTTGTTTCCTGCCTTGTGCCCTATGTTGGCTGGGATTGGCTCCAACAGACCCCCGTGACCCTGTAGTTAGGATATAGCAGGTTGGATAATGGATGGATGGAACCTTCAAATACTTGTTTTAAAGCATTATAAGAGGGAGAAGAAAAACAAGATGGAAAAACATTTAAAAACATCATTCCGGCGGCAAATTATTTTCACAACAGTCATTTAACGTAAACCTAGGAAATACAGTGGAACCTCGGTTCACGAACGTCTCGGTTCACGTACAACTCGGTTCACGACCTAAAAGCTCACCAAACTTTTGCCTCGGTTCACAACCACACACTCGGTATACAAACAAGCCAGTTTCCCCTGCCTGCCTGCCTGCCTGCCTGAGCTGAGCTGAGCTGAGAGAGAGAGAGAGAGAGAGAGAGCAAGAGTGAGCAAGCACGTGCCTGCTGGGGAGGGGGAGGAGGAGATTGCTGCACGTGTTTGCCGAACAAGCCAGTTTCCCTTGCCTGCCTGAGCTGAGCTGAGAGAGACAGAGAGAGAGAGAGAGAGCAAGAGCGAGCGAGCACGTGCCTGCTGGGGAGGGGGAGGAGGAGATTGCTGCACGTGTTGGCTTGCACTTACTGGCTGCAGATAGGCAGGCAAACCATCCCCCCAGTTCCATGTGCCTGCTGGGGAGGGGGGGGGGAGGAGGAGGAGGAGATTGCAGCACGTGTTTGCCTGCCTACATGCAAACGCACCATCCCCCCACCACAGGCAGGCTGCCGGGTGGCTGCAAGAGCTCTGTTCATTGTTCTCCTTCCATTGGCTTCTAAGCAAGTGAAGAGTGGTGAGAAGAAAGTTTTGAAGAAAATTGAAATTGAAGTAAAGAAAGAAATTACAAGAGGTGGAAAAACTGTTTGCCAGTTTACTCATTTACCAATCTGAGAACCCTCGTGCTTTCAAGCAGCACAATGTAAACAAAGCCAGACTGCCAGTAATGTGGAGGGCAAACATGAAGGGTTGTTTTACAAGAACTTTGTTTTTGGAATGGCTGCATGAGGCTTTCACTCCCACCAGCTAAAAGCACCAGAAACCCAAGAAATCATAAGAGAGAAAACACCTGAAGGAAAACACTTCATGCCAGAACTCGACTCATGCAAGGTTAGTTTTCTTGGTGGTTTTTGTATTACGGATTTTTCAAAAGTTAATTTTTCAGTTCATAACGCGATTTGTTGCAATGTTACTTTTCTCTTTTTTCAAATGTTCGTTTTTTTTCCCTGTGCTTAAGACTCATTAAAAAAATTGTTTACATGGAGGACTTCATCGTGTGATTTGTTGTAATGTTACTTTTCTCTTTTTTTCAAATGTTCCTTTTTTTCTGCTGTGCTTAAAACTCATTTTAAAAACATTGTTTACAGCGATCAGGCTTTAAGTTTAATAGCGTGATCTCCTGCAATCTTACTTTTTTGGTTGCTTGTGAGTTGTTTTTTGCATGCACTTCGGATTTGTTCCAATGTTTCTTTTTTTCCGCTGTGCTTAAAACTCATTTTAAAAAAAATTCTGCGGGAGCACGTGCTACAGAGAGATTAGAGAGCGCGAGCGAGCAAGCGCAGAGAGAGAGAGAGCGCGGGCAGCTGACAGGGAAGGGATGGGGGGGAGGATAGGGGTGTGTGTGTGTGTGTGTGTGTGTGTGTGTGTGTGCGTGCGCTCGTGCTACAGAGAGAGAGAGAGCGCGTGAGCCAGCCTGCTCCTGTAGCTGAGGGAGGGGCTTTGGTGGTGTGTGTGCTACAGAGAGAGAGAGAGCGTGAGCGAGCCAGCTCGTGTAGCTGAGCAGGGAGCCTGGGTGTTTTGTGTCAGTGTTATTCAATGTTTTAACATTAGTTTACTATTACACTGTGCATTCTATGGTGTAATTAGCTATATTTGTGCTTAATCTTTACATATTTTTACATATTTACATACAGTTTGTACGGTCTGGAACGGATTAATTGTATTTAAATACAATCCTATGGGTGAAACTGCTTCGGTTCACCAAGGTTCCACTGTATAATGAAAACATATTTTACAAATTAGCTTCAAATAAAAATAAAAACACATCAGCAGGTTTCGTTTTTTGGTAGTTTGCATAATTTAGGCACACTTGTCAAGCTACAAAAAGATACAACCATAAAGATGCAACCAACTCAGTAACTGTACAAGTTTGTATTGCTACATTGCCAAGCGACTTTTCCAAAGCACACGTGATTCTTCAATAACTACATTCTCCTGAGGTGTGCAGATTCAAGGGAAACTCTTTATCAGTGCCTCAAGAAATGGTTTTAATTTTTCACAAAGGATTTCTTACTACAACTGTAAAGTTACTGGTAGGTTGTTGTCAGCAAAATGCAGACACCTGGCAAGTAAGCTTTGCCTAAGATAATAATCATAATGGTAACATTTTAGTTCAGGTATTACAAAAATGCATGTACTGTTTATGTATTAAGACTTTAACAAACACCGTTTCATTTTAATGACACTTATGGAGCATTAGTAAAGTGTTCATTCATCTCTACAATGTGACCTACTAACACCGCTTTCACTTTGAGGTGACTTAACTGAGACACAGGCCTGGAGAAGCATGGGACCGTGAGAGGGGCAATTCATACCCAGGGACATGAGGGGGCAGCCCTCTGGGTTGCATTGTGGCCACGGGCTTGGGGCTTAAAAGCTCAACCCTGTTGGGGTCCGTGGCCACCGCTGGGGGGTGCCTGGACAGCTCCTGAGCCGAGGGTTCCAGCACTTCTGCCACACCCGGAAGTGCTGCCAGAAGGTGATCGGAGAGCAGCTGGAGCACTTCCAGGTACAGGATAAAAGAGGCCGCCTCACTCCATTCAAAGAGCTGGAGTCGGGAGGCAGAGGACGGAGCTTGCGAGTAGAGGAGTGAGGGTGGCAGAGAAGAAGGAAAGAAGAGACTGGGAGCAATAGTGCTGGTGGGTTGTGCACTGTGTATGAGGTGCAAACGACTGTGTAGTGTGTTTGGATTCCGTGTGTCCTGGTGTCTGTCTGTAGTCGGGCTGATCTTCCACACTTGATATTACATATTTAGTACATGACCTGTGAATCTTTCATATTAACAAGGAATTTTTATGTTAATACGCCATACTGTAGAGAGATGAATTACCAACCTACTGATGTTTTATAAGTGTTATGAAGACCAAAAGAAGCCTTTGTTGAGATCTTGTCACATAAGAGTAAATGAGTAATAGATGCCTTTTTGTAGTACATAAACTAAAGTGTTATCATAATAATAATACTACATTTTATTTATATAGTGCCTTTCCCCTACTCAAAGCGCTTTGTTCCAAGTAAAGGTTTTACTGCCCAGCACATTTCAACTTCAGGCTTCTGTCTGACATGTAAGAAGTGCAAAGAAAGCCAGCAGCTCGTGACCAATGACATCCACACGCATGCGCACCTTGTATTTGGATTTTAGTGTGTGCTGCAGGATCAGTTGCTGTGCGTGTCTATTGAGCTCAATCACAATTACTTCTAACATGTCTCACTTATAAAGAGACAGAAATTCTGTAAGGTATCATCTGGATGTGATACATCTGCTTTGCACCCTGGAGATCCAGTGAATGGCAGCTTTGAAAGTTGCCCACCAGTCTTGTGATACAATGCTTATTCTGAAGTGGCATCTTAATTTACCATTTGACCAGAATCATCGCTTTCATGTCGAACATTATCACTAGAGCTAGAAGCTATCAAGCTGTCACTGCCCATTTCTGAAGAATTTTGTAAAATTTATTACAGCAGCAGAAGAAAACTTTTACAGACTATGCAAAAGAGCTTTCAGGTTCAAAATGTGTGAAACTCCAAACATGAGTCCTCCAACAGTACTTTCCGCTGACATTATGAGTTACATTTCTCCTCATCAACAGGTGTAACAAAACGCAAAGAGGAAAAGTAAAAATGAATCCAGCAGTAGACCGTTAAACATGGTGATGTAACAGCTTTTAACTTAGAGACAGTTTGTTCATTTTTCCATAACATAGCTTGCTCAGAACAGTGCTGAGCATGTGAAAGGGAGACAGAGGTATTCGTCTTTCATGGTGGATGCAGAAGATGTTGGTGAGAGCGAAGTCTAATAGGAGCAACACAAGATGAAGCAGCAGTATGGAAGTGCAACCAAGGATGATGCTTTAAAGGCCAACTGCCATCAACGCTGTCTGACTGCTGTTTGATTCCTTCATTGCCCCACCTACCCACCAAGCTGATGCATGATACGTACATAACTGCTTTTGTTTGAAAGTAGTGCCAAATTGTGGCTTCCTACTGACCATTAGAAAACTGCTTATCTAACACCAGTGCTGGAAGGCCTCAACTATAGCTGACTGTGTGCTAAAGAAATGACCAGATAGAAATGTTTTATGATTGTGCACCCCAAACATCCTGCACTACCCCATCTCACACACTGCAGGACGTCTCAGAAGTCCTCTTACATTTGGCTTTTTCTTCAGAATTCTGTTCTGTTTTCAGTAGCGCTGTAGTGGATTTTATAGCTTTCTACTTTTATAACCAGTCATTTAATTTATTGAGATTTTTTTCGCAGCTAGTTTCACTGACATGATAGATCACTTAATGATATTAATCCTGCTAAAGTCTAAAGGCCTAAGATAAGTCCAGAAAAATGTAACATAAAGTGAATCACAAAGAGGTAAGCTTTAAAAAGCCAGCTGGAAACAGAGGATTGGAAGTTAAAGTCAGGTGTATGCAGATAACAGTGAAACTGAACCTCTGAGAAGCGAGCATGCTGCGTTACACTTTATCAGAATTTCACATTTTCTCCTGAACGGAATACGTAATATGTCAAGTTCATCGCTGGTGAGGCTCTTGTCTCCTTCCACTTTGAGGCCACATTACAAAGTCAACAGCACTAATCTGATCAAAGTAACAGGACCAGCAAGCCCCACTGCAGACCATTGAGAAAACAAAGAGAACTTAAATAGAGACATGCCAAAAAATGACACAATTTAATCTTTAAAAAACGATGAGGCTGCATCACCAGGGTGAAGGCATGCTGTTACAATAAATGTAGACCTAGAAATGATGTTTCAGCTGTAGGGGGCTTCTTTTGTCGCTTCTAAGTGATTTTGAAAAACACCCACGAATAAAATATAATTTCTGCAATTATTTTCTTTTGTAGCATGTATTCACACACATTTTGTTCCATTTTGATCTATTTTTTTTGTCATATTCCTGCAGTGATGCAGTTACCTGCTGCCTTTATTGTCTCTATCCAGACGTGAGATTAGGTAATACTTTGATTTTTATCACTGTTTAATTGTACTGAAATGGCAGTGTTTCTAATAAAAACAAAACTAGCAGATTAAATATACTGTATATATTTTAGTCACAATTTTAGGATTGGTTTGAGTCCATGGACATGGCCTTGTTTAGCCTCTTAAGCTCAGAGACTGTGCTATATTCACTTTTGTGATTTTTCACATTAGCATATTGTTATACTAGGGGGCTTTTCCCCCTGCTTGCTTCACTCGCCAACCCCCTGGCCAGCGCTACGCAGTAGCTTCTTTGTGGTTCTGCCATTCGCGTACGGGGATGTGAATTTACAATTTAAACAGATTTTAATTTTCATGTGAAGCATTACATTTGCATCCACATGACGTATAACTGCCTGTGATTGCATTTTGTTTCTTTCTCTCTATTAATTAAAATTACTTTTTTGAATGTTTTGCTCAGAGATTTGTTAATTGTCTTTGCAAAAGCTATTCTGACGGGAAACTGTTAATGTTTTAATACGAATGGCATATCAAGATCTCCTTTGGTGTCTCATGTTATCCGTGAGAGATGCACTACATTGCCTTTCTTGGGTACATCCTTCTTTCTACAGTAAGTCGTGTGTTGTAAGACCGAACGTCGTTAACGGTTGTAGATATTCTTTGTGATATTATAAGTTATTGTTTTCATCTTTTTTAAACAAGAGAAAATATTATTATGTGTAAAAGAATCATGTAAACTTAAAAAAATCAACATAATTAGCATGTATCAAGTGTCCACTACTGTACTGATGCACATTTATTGCACATCCTTCATGTGACGTGTTTGGAAACAGTCATCAATGCACAGCCTGACATTGTAAATGGGACAGTAGAAGTGTGTTTCTTTGCACATTTTTCTTCTAATATTTTTTCTGTTGCTTGCAAATGAGAGAGTAGAATCTCAGAGCTTGATCCGCACAATCAATGCTACCCATTGAGTTATTGTGGGTTACCACAACACAAGGAGTACTGACTTCCACATTTCTCCAGTCACGAACATTGACAGTTGCTGGGTTACCAATAGTTTGTACGAGGCTAAGGTCTTTTTTGTCCTCCTGCTTGATTGCAATCATTTTACCTTTTAGTTACAGTAAAACTTCACTCAACTAAATTCACCAGGCATATCATTACATTTCAGTCGTAGAGCGCCAAACACATCAGTTTCACAATTCATGTCAATGCCTGATGACCAATTCACATTGTCATCTTTACTATCACTTGATTCAGTTTCATTCTAAAACTGGCTTTGCAGCCTTTTATTTACATGTTGTTGTGTGTTTGGATTGAAGGCTCTGCCCCCTCATGAATATTGCTGAGTTACCATAGAGTACAATATAATAATACAATACAATTTTTTTTGCATACTGTACTTCACTAAGTGCGGGCACAGAGCTGTGTTACAAAATGCAACTATAGATTGCACTAATTACTACAGAATTTGTGCTCTACATATAAAGATACAGATTTGTTAAAACACACAAAAAACAAAGCAGAAACTGACAACAGATAAAAAGTGACATAGAAAAGAATGTCAAAATTTATATAAATATATATGTATGATTTTTCTGCAGCATGAGTTTATTTAATCCACTAGATGACGGCACAATACTGTCCCGAATGTTATTCGGGCTTAACGCTGAATATCAAACCATAACAGCTTAACCTGACATACGTTTAGGGTCAACTGGTGCCAATTCTGCACCCATCTAAAAACATCACCCTGATCTCCCACTTCTTTTAGTTTGATGTCCAACCTCTCATGTGGCACCTTATCAAATATTACAGTAATCCCTCACTATATCGCGCTTCGACTTTCGCAGCTTTACTCTATCGCGGATTTTATATGTAAGGATATTTAAATATATATCGTGGATTTTTCGCTGTTTCATGGGTTTCTGTGGACAATGGGTCTTTTTATTTCTGGTACATGCTTCCTCAGTTGGTTTGCCCAGTTGATTTCATACAATGGACGCTATTGGCGTATGGCTGAGAAGCTACCCAATCAGAGCACGCGGTTAAGTTCCTGGGTGCTGATTGGCGGAGCACAGAATTCAATTCCGCTTTGCATTAACCAGGAAATCTCGTCTTGCTCATTCAGCATCAACGTGTTTCGCTGTGTAAAGAGTTAATTTTCGTCAATGAGCTGCTCGGTGCCCACTCCGAGACGCTGAGCAATGAAGTTTTGGCTGAGATAACCAAGTCAGCGAGCAAGGAAGATAAGGAACAAGAGGACCCAGAACAGGAAGAAGATGTCAGCCTAACTCTCGAGCGTCTCGCGACCATTCTACAAATGGCAATAGATCTCCAGACATCGGTTGAAGAATGGGACTGCAAGTGATTCGTTCTTTGCAATTTAGAAATGCTCTTGATGACGCCACGGAAGTGTATAAAAACCTCCTTACACAAATGAAAAAGCAACGCCAGCAACTGCCCATCACAATGTTCCTAACCCGCAAAACACCACCTAGTACGCCTTCAGTGGAAGAAGAAACTCCAGACGACAATGGCGGTGCTACACAGTCGCCTGAAGAGGCTCCTGTAGAAGAGCTGTAACGCTCTCCTTTGTTAAAATTAAACTCATCGTTATCGGACAAGTTATCGTGTCATTGTTGGTGAGTACCCATAACTAATTTTCTACGTACTTAGTACATGTATGTACGTTTAGTGTAACTGTACACACATTTTACTGTATATAATTTTTCTTGCATTGTACGTATTTTTTGCTGGTGGCCTGTCTGTTGTAATGGCCGTAACATATGTGATATCGGAGACGCTCGATATCTTTAAAATCACATTTAGGTTTTACTGTATATAAACAGCGTGTTTACATACATAATTTCAACTAATCATCTATACTAATAAAAGGCAAAGCCCTCACTGACTGACTGACTGACTGACTGACTGACTCACTCATCACTAATTCTCCAACTTCCCGTGTAGGTAGAAGGCTGAAATTTGGCAGGCTCATTCCTTACAGCTTACTTACAAAAGTTGGGCAGGTTTCATTTCAAAATTGAATCCTACTTACGTACATATATACGCCCATAGCCTACAGCTCGGTCGCCGTGTGAGGCAGAGTTGCGTCCCCCATCACCACGCCTCCCACCTAGTTGGCTGCCTGCCTATATTGTGTCCCCCATCCCCACGCCTCCCACGTAATTGACTGCCTGCCCATATAAAGCCGTCCGTCAGCAGCAATCCAAGTTGTGAGAAAACAGTAAAAAGGAGGCGTGTCAGACGTCATGGTACATTTTCTGATGCAGCCAGACGGAAACAACTTCGTGACGCTGCCGCTAAATAAGCGCAGAAAAATCCACAAGTTCATAGAGATGCTGCCGCTAAATACTTGCGGGCTAATCCACAAGTTCATAGAGACGCTGCCGCTAAGTACTCGCAGGCAAATCCACAACTTCATACAGACGCTACAGATTCACGAGTAGCGATTTGGGTAGTGAACACTTCGATGAATGAAACCTGTTACCTTTACAACGGTTGACAAACACAGAATGTAACTTGAACACAACACGTCCTCCAAATACGAACCTGATTGAAAGAAATAATGATAATCAAATCCTTGATGACAGCAACACTCATAACAGTGACAAAACAATTACATTGACAATCATGGTACTTTTTTTTACGTAACGTACGTATTTTTAAAATGTTTCCTTTTCTTTTTCATAACTTCTTTAACACACTACTTCTCCACTGCGAAGCGTGGGTATTTTGCTAGTACCTAATATCTAAGAGAATATAAAGGGTTTATGCTGTGCAACTGTGCTGGAAATATTTATAAGAGTGTGGAAGAGTTTTTACTTCGCGGATTTTCACCTTTTGCGGGGGGTTCTGGAAAGCAACCCCCGCGATCGAGGAGGGATCACTGTACTACCATATAAGTGTTAGCAATGTTCAATTAATTAACTTGGGACCAGCCATTAATCACTTTTGAACATAGTCTTTGTGTCATTTGGTGCTAACTTGATATGAAATGCCTTAAACAATAAATACATAATGAAAATAATATATACTCAGCAAAAAAAGAAACGTCCCTTTTTCAGGACTGTGTATTTCAACAATAATGTTTTAAAAATCCAAATAACTTTACAGATCTTCATTGTAAAGGGTTTAAACAATGTTTTCCATGCATGTTCAATTAACCATAATCAATTAATTAACATGCACCTGTGGAATGGTCGTTAAGACCTTAACAGCTTACAGAAAGTAAGCATTTAAGGTCACAGTTCTAAAAACGCAGGACACTAAAGAGACTTGTCTACCGACTGTGAAAAACACCCAAAGAAAGATGCCCAGGGTCCCTGCTCATCTGTGTGAACGTGCATTAGGCATGCTGCAGGGAGGCATGAGGACTGCTGATGTGGCTAGGGCAATAAATTGCCATGTCCACATTGTGAGACGCCTAAGACAGCGCTACAGGGAGACAGGAAGGACAGCTGATCATCCTCGCAGTGGAAGACCACGTGTAACAACACCTGCACAGGATCGGTACATCCGAATATCACACCTGCGTGACAGGTACAGGATGGCCACAACAACTGCCCGAGTCACACCAGGAACACACAATCCCTCCATCAGTGCTCAGACTGTCCACAATAGGCTGAGAGAGGCTGGACTGAGGGCTTGCAGGCCTGTTGTAATGCAGGTCCTTACCAGACATCACCAGCAACAACGCCGCCTATGGGCACAAACCCACCTTCGCTGGACCAGACAGGAGTGGCAAAAAGTGCGTGAGTTTCTGCATGACAGCAATGTCAGTATTCTGCCATGGCCAGCGAAGAGCCCAGATCTCAATCCCATTGAGCATGTCTGGGACCTGTTGGATCGCAGGGTGAGGGCTAGGGCCATTCCCCCCAGAAATGTCCAGGAACTTGCAGGTGCCTTGGTGGAAGAGTGGGGTAACATCTCACAGCAAGAACTGACAAATCTGGTCCAGTCCATGAGGAGGAGATGCACTGCAGTACTTCAAGCAGCTGGTGGCCACACCAGATGCTGACTGGTACTTTTGATTTTGAGCCTCCCTTCATTCAGGGACACATTGTGAAACATTTTTAGTTTATGTCTTATGGTGTTGACTCTTTTAGTGTTCATACAAATATTTACACATTAAGTCTACTGAAAGTAAAAACAGTTGAAAGTCAGGGGACGTTTCTTTTTTTGCTGAGTATAT
>JANRMT010062834.1:1582238-1608485 GCA_026402145.1 Polypterus bichir lapradei
GATAGATAGATAGATAGATAGATAGATAGATAGATAGATAGATAGATAGATAGATAGATAGATGTTTATTTGACCCCAGCAGAAATCTGACTTTTACAGACGCTTTTTAAATAAATAAACACACACACACACTATGAACACATGCCAAAACGAATGAAATGAAAGAAAACTTTAATAACAGTAATAATAAAATATAACAAAGAACATACAGTCAGTCAGTATGTTTGCTTGAATACATTTCAATATATACTTATTTTTAATAATTAAGGTATGTGGACAGTCTTGCTTCTAAACAAATAAAGTGGATCAGGAGTAGTCATAAGACACACTAGTTGGATGACGTTAATGTCAATTTTTAAAGGATTAGCCTAAGGACTTTTCAGATACTCCAGATTTTAATAATTGATTTCCACAAGGAGGGTCCCCTTGTCATACATTGTTTGTACATTTTTGGCAGGGGATGCATTGGGTACGTTTCATTGACTGGAAGTGAATGTTATGTTTTTGGCAGTAGCTAAAGCTCTACCATGTATTGTGGGTAAAATATCCTCAAATGTTTTGATGATTAGAACAATAAGATTTGTTTAGATTGTTTTAAGATTTTTCAACAATGCATATTCCACCTCCCCAAACGGTACCCTGTGTTTACTCATACAGTACATACACAATGCCATTGCCCCATCCAGTTCACTAATACAACATTTACAGGAGGGTTCTCATTTATACATTTCGCCTTACAGGATAAATTCTGGAATTTCATCCATCCATCCATCCATTTTCCAACCCGCTGAATCCGAACACAGGGTCACGGGGGTCTGCTGGAGCCAATCCCAGCCAACACAGGGCACAAGGCAGGAATCAATCCCGGGCAGGGTGCCAACCCACTGCATCTGGATTTTCAAGTTGACGTTATTTCTTCACAAATATGGTGTATATGTATTTGCCACGTGATACTGTGTTCTAGAGTTAATTACTTTCTATAAATTTAAAAAAATATCTTGCCTGTTCTGATGCTTAACAATGGAAAGTCAGGGGCATGAAGGAAAGACTTAAAAACATATCAAATATGCCCATTTCTCAACTTAATACATCCATCCATCCATTTTCCAACCCACTGAATCCGAACACAGGGTCACGGGGGTCTGCTGGAGCCAATCCCAGCCAACACAGGGCACAAGGCAGGAACCAATCCTGGGCAGGGTGCCAACCCACCGCAGGACACACACAAACACACCCAGCACACACTAGGGCCAATTTAGAATCGCCAATCCACCTAACCTGCATGTCTTTGGACCGTGGGTGGAAACCAGAGTGCCCGGAGGAAACCCACGCAGACACGGGGAGAACATGCAAACTCCACGCAGGGAGGACCCGGGAAGCGAACCCGGGTCTCCTAACTGCAAGGCAGCAGCGCCACCGTGGCGCCCTCAACTTAATACAGTTGTTGAGTAATCATCATAATGGTACAATTTAAACAAAACAATGCATTATCAAACCGGACACACAGTTTATTCCTCTGCAGCATCAAAGGAGGCCAGTGTTTTGGTCTCCTGCATAGTTAGGATTGCTAACAATTTCGGAAACTAGGAAGGAGACTCAGGGGTGTTCACATTTCTAATCAGTTTCTCAATAAAGCTCTAAGCCCTCGAGGGAAGCCTGAAATAGCCTGTCTCAATATTTTTTCAACTGAACACCGAGAGCACAGCTTTAGGTGCTCAGCGCTACCTCGTCTGCAGCTGTCTGGGCAGAATGTTTTTCATTAACTGAGAGATTCATTTGTAACATTCCAGCATTTACTTGAATTAACAAATCCTTCAGTGGAAGATGAGTTTAAATATGGCACTTTTTAAAGTCAGTGAAATATATGGAGACTTGGTTCAGGATGTGGTGTCAGTTATTGCCATGTGCTTAAAATATTATTGTGCAAGTGTGGAAGATAATCAAAAGGGAGGAAAGTATTGTCTATCAAAAAGAGAGCCCAGTCCAGTTGCAGAGCACCCAGTTTATGAATCAAGGAGCAACCTAAAGACTTTATGCTTGTGCTGGACAGAACGGTGTATCCATTCAGACAACTAGTGAAGCAGAAGTGGCTGAATTGTTTTATGATACCTTTAGGGTTGCAATGCAAGAGAGGTGTCTGGGGAGTCTGCCAAAGTCTGATACACCAAAATACAAACCAAAATAGAAAAACTCAAAACAAAGCTAAAGTCAAAACAACATTTTTATTAACTAATTATCTATTTTTTTAATTGCTTGAGTGCTTGCCTTCCACTAAGTCTTTCTTTTAACTGGTCACACACTATTGTGTTTCTCCATCTTTTATATCCTGGCCACTGTGATGTCAAAGGTCACATGACATGTTCCTAGCAACCAGAGTTTCACTGTGACCTGACATAAAATTGCAGTGCCCCGAAACCAAAAACACAAAATGGCAGCAGCCATTGAAAAACAAACAACATGACAACATCACTACAATAATCATAAGAAATATAAAAAAGAAAAATGTACAGGGTGGTCCAGATCTAATTATGCAGATCCAGATCGTCTGGATGACTTTAATTTATGTGGGGGCGATTCCAGTTTGGCGTGAAGACGATTCTTCATGTCGTCAGTTTGCACACTTCTCGATGGTCCGGGCTTTTTCGGGTGATTTTCTATGTAATAAACTGAATAAGTTATAATGTAATGAAAATTGCATAATTAGATCTTGACCACCCTATATGATGATAGGTTTCTATATAATAATACAGTATATATAAGATTTTAAGAAAACATAAACGAAAGCAGTAGAGCATTACCTAACGTGTTCCTGACAAAAGGCTTAACAGACAGTGATAAAGAATTATAGAGAAGCTTTTGCAAAGACTGGAACTCAAACACATTTTCCCAATGTTGAATACCCATTGTCATAAAAAAACAATGGAGGCAGAGAAAGGTTTAGGGATGGAAACACGTCTTTACAGATCGGAGTCCACAACTGAACTGACTAACAATAGGAAGGCTGTTCTAATTAAATTTGTCAGACAGGAAGAGGTGGTACAGGAACTGGAAGTGATCACCAGGTGCAGGGCTCTGGGAGGTGGAAGTGATGTCATCTGGAGGCAGGACTTGTAGCCAGGAAGCGACCTTACTGGGAGAGTTCTTCGTTGGTCTGCAGGGGTAGAAAGGGAGAGAGGATTAGATGACAGCGCCAACCCCTGGTTTGGCTGAGAAACGGCATTATTTGAGCCATAAACCATCTCCCATGTGCTCATGTGTGACACCATCATGGTTAGAACTGTAGCAGCATGTTGCCTCTTGTCTTTATTCTTGCCATTTTTCTCCACTCTTTTTTCCTTGTCCTATTTTATGTTTTTCCGCCCAGGGTGTGTTCCTGCCTTGCGCTCTACGTTTGTGGGAAAGGCTGCAGCCACCGCCACAATGCTGCCCATGATTAATGACATGATATGGTTATTAATGACAAGTAAAACAATTTGCAGTAAATGTTAGAGTTTTGCTGGAACAAATGGTATTTGGCAACCAGTGAAATTCATACCATTACTATGGATATTTTCATCTCATCTCCCACCATGTTCTCCATGTTTAAAAGCATGAAGAAATTTATTACTGTGGCTAGCACAATAAGGGGTGGGGGGCACAGATTGAGAGTATTTACAATGCTGTCAAGTGCTTTCTCCAACTGGCTTCTGAAAGAATTCTTGCTTGGATCAGCACACGGAGTTGAGAGAACACTGATAGTGTAACCTCAGACCCAAACTGAGTGGTGTGAGGCAGAACCAGTGGAGCCCGAGGCAGATGAGAGCATGTGCAGCCTACACGGAAGAAGCCATGGAAGATTGGGAAGCAGGCGGCTGCTGCATTGTGGTTGACCAAAGACGAAATGGGCAATTTTATTTACATTTATATTAATTCGCTTAGCAGCCATTTTTATACAACTGCCTTATAAAGGAGGTCAATGTAACTGAGTTAAAATCAGTCTGGTGGACTGCGTAGGAATAAATGTTACAGGACAAGGTTATAAAATTGATCATTACAAGTGAGGAGCTCTAAACCAAAAAGAACACCTGACCAAACTAAGTCTCTTTCCTTACTTACAAGAGCCTTTTGAAGCCATTATCAACTTGTCAAATATTCACAGAACTAGAGGGCCTTCAAATGCTTCTTCAAAACATCAAGGGAGCTAGCAGTCTGGCTAGAGGTGGGCAGTCTGTTCTAAAAGCTCAGAGCTACACCAGCAGACTGAGATATGATGCCATGTAAAGGTCGCATCACCCTGTGCTGTTCACTAACAGACCTGATTGGTGAGAAGGAGCACAGGACCTCACAAGTGTCTCCATATACTCAGGCACTGGACAATTGTAGGTAAGCATCAAGGATTTGTACTTAATGTGTGCTGTTACAGGGAGCCAGCGTAGTGAACTATAAAGAGAAGAGATGCGTGTCTGTCTCGGCTACTTCAATACAAGATGCACCACTGTATTTTGAATCATCTACAGTGGCATAGCAGTATATACAGGTACTCCTGCCAGTAGAGAGTTGCAGCAATCCAAATGTGATAAGACCAAAGCCTGGACCAGGATATGTGCTGTCCACACTGTCAGACACCATCTGATCTTGTCAATGTTTCACAGAATGAAGCTGCTAGACCAAGACAGTTTCAACATGTTCAGAGATAGATACCTGGCCATCGGTCACCACCCTAAGGTTGTTTATTGACTTGGTGAAAGTTAGCAATAATGATAACAGAGATAGGATGCTGAAGAAATGGGTTGGCTGCATTAACAAGGAGGTCTGGAATAGCAAGGATGGTGCTCCATCATCCAGGTTAAGATATCATGCTGTGTTTCTAGCCGATACAATGTGGTCCTCAGGAGGGAACAACAGGTACAGCTGAGTATCATCGGCACAGCACTGATATAAGTCATCCAAGTCATGAACTGTTCTCATTATTACGTTCTGTCAGACGATACCATAGTATCAGATTTTGCACCAACAGCTTCTTCTATCAAGCTGGTAGGGTGCTCAGCTCTGCACAGCAACTACCCTGTCCCGTAACACACATCCATGCTGATGATACATTATTTGCGCATTCCAGTGCATCACATCTTTTTTGTGTTATTAGTATGTATTCTATAGAGTACAAATTTAAGGAGTTCATGTCTATGTGTTTACTTATGCAATGTGTTTATTTTTCTAAGTGTGTGATTGGGGAATTCAATTTTAAATGTATTATTATGTGTATATTTTATTGTGCTAATATTGATCTACTACTGTGGGCCTTGCACCCAAGTTTTTCACTCTCTGTACATTCGTGTTAAGTAATTTGATAATAAAATTGACTTGACTTGACTATTAACTAACACAACACTCAACACAGCGCTTCAAGGAGCAATGTTTTAAATATGCTAGTAAAAATACATGTCATTTAGACATTTGACCTTCATTAAAAAAGGATGATAAAGCAGGAAAATAGGAGATTGAATGCATGCAATTGTGTTATGTTCTCCGGGTAGCAGTTAATTAAATTTGAGGGCAAATGGCCAGAATTTGGTTAAGAAGCGCTGGCCTAGCGGCCGTTCCATATCACCTTGAAACCTTGTGAGAGCAAGTGCTGAGGAGGACAGGCTAAATGAATTATGGCTTGTGCGCAGGCCCTGCTTAACATGATTAATGTTTAAGATGGTATCACACTGACCCTACCCCCTCTAACAAACAAAAATGCATTTAAAAATTAAAGAGTCCTGGTTTAAAAAGGGATAGGGATGATAGTTGCAAAAAATGTGTAAAATGGCTTTCAGATTAAACCCATTTGTTATGCTTCACATTTTAGCGACAGAATAGTGTACAAGGCATACACGCCTGGAATCTGGTCACTGGAGAGAAAAAGCCCTAGAGAGCGGGACAGAGCCCAGGACCCAGAGTGCTGCTTGGGTGGTGGACTCCATTATAATCATGAGATGATAACAAGAAAAAAGATGTGGTCAGGCAAAGCAAGGGTCAGGACCCGAAGACCAAAACTAAACCTGGTCAATCAGGAACAAAAGGACAAAATAATACTCAAGAATCAAAAGAAAGCGAAAACAAAATCCTACCACTAGAGCCTATCTGAGAAATATGTTAACTGGCATTAAAGGTTCTTTTTAAGTTATTTTATCCACCAAGCCATAAAATGTAGCGCAAATGCCACCATATTTATTGCGTAACGCTCAGTATGTCATTGGTGTGACAATAGAGATCATGTCATCTTTGAAATGGCATTTCATTAATTGTAAAAACAAAGATTTTAACGAAGATCAACTTTACAAATTCAAACCAAAATATGAAAATAACAATAAAAATAGATTACTCAAGTGTGACCTGATTAAGGGTGAACATGGGTGAACTCCACAACACTGCAGAATATGCCAAAAAATACATTTTAAAAGTAGTCTAATACAACAGACAGCTGGAAATGTAACACTATCATGTTTTCATTTTGATGCCTTCATTTTTAGCTGTTTTGTGGTGGGCCAGTTTAACAGAACTTAAAATTAAAAATCTACTTAATTAAAATTAAGTCTGTTGCTTAAGTGTATTGCTAAATAAGCACTTAAGATCCAAGCGCTCAACAGCTGCAATAAGCCAGTTCAAGCTGGAATTCACCAGCTTCACTCAGCAGAGTATGAGTCAAACCTGCTTTTGGTGACATCTAAACAGCATGTGGTGTGAAAAAAGGCACACCACACTACAACTTACTGTACATACTGGGTAAGCCAAGTGCACCCTTGTTCACCATTAATCAGGCACTCCTTCTTAATGTGCCTCTTTAGGACTTAGTATATGCACGTTGACATTTATTTAATTTGCTTAATCCAGGTGCAGGGCTGCAAGGGCTGGAGTCTATCTGCGAAGCATCGTGTGTAATGCAGCTTGAAAGAGGCATCAATCCATGGCTGGGCACAACAATCAACAACAGGAGAGTCTGGAGTTGGCAAATCACCCATCTGTCTTTAGGAGGAGATTGAGAACTCAGAGACGCACTGGGAGAACATGCAAACTCCTCATTGACGGTGACCAGGCCACAATTTGAGTCCCATCTCCAGGAACATCTCCACAGCATTTCCATGCTGCTCTTTATTATATTATATTATCCATTATGCAACCCGATAAATATTAACTACAGGGTCACGGGCGTCTGCTGGAGCCAATCCCAGCCAACACAGGGCGCAAGGCAGGAAACAAACCCCGGGCAGGGTGCCAACCCACCACAGGGTGCACACACACACCAAGAACACACTAGGGACAATTCAGAATCACCAATGCACCTAACCTGCATGTCTTTGGACTGTGGGAGTAAACCAGAGCACAGATATTATATTATATTATATTTACATGAATTCTTGCATTCTAAAGAGACTAGATTTTATTTCTTAAAGTTTCTCTATGAGCAATGCTAACAGCCAGTTGTATATTAAAGAAAATGGGTACTGTTGACTGCAGTGGGCTGGCGCCCTGCCCGGGGTTTGTTCCTGCCTTGAGCCCTGTGTTGGCTGGGATTGGTTCCAGCAGACCCCCGTGACCCTGTAGTTAGGGTATAGCGGGTTGGATAATGGATGGATGGGTACTGTTGACTAAAGACCAGTCATAGTCAATTTGAATGCAGCTGCAGTTATTGTATTAAATTTGGAGGCTGTGATTATAATGGTGGTGAGAGCTACGCAAGACGAGTCAGCTAATGGCATATGTTAACTGTAAGCATTATTTCAGATTTGAATGTGTGTACACATATTAAGAAGAGTTTTTCGTCAGTATCTCTCTATGTTGTTTATAACACTCAAAACAAAAAAATACTCAGAGCTGAAAATCATTGAGGAGGCAGGATCATATTTAATGTGCAGTGGCCTGCAAACGTTAGGCCACTCTTGCTTAAAATCTCTGTTACTGTGAATAGTTAAGTGAGCAGAAGATGAAGTGATCAGCAAAAGGCATAAAGTTAAAGGTGTCACTTTTTTTTCAGTATTTTATGCAAGATTAGTGTATTGTTCTTGTATTTTTAGAATTGTACAGTGAAAAAAGCAAAAGAGCAACATGCAAAGGTTTTGGCACCCCAAGATATTTGAGGTCTCAGATAACTTTGATTAAGGTCTCAAACCTTAGACAGCAACCATGGGCTCTTCTAAGCAGCTGCCCAGCACTCTGAAAATTAAAAGAATTGAATATATGCACACTTAAGTGCTGACGTACTTCAGGGGATATCTCATTCAGCTCAGTCACTTCTGTTTTCCATAATGCAGTTGTAATTTTTGTTTAGTGGTTAGAATGTCTGAGGAATTGTAGTTTACCTTTATGTCAAGCTTCTATTAAGTGCAATAAAGTAGGAAGTTTTCATACATTTTCCTCCAATGTGGAAACTCAATATACAGTAAATGGATCGTCGCTATCCAGAGACAGTACTTTATGGTTAGTCCCCATTTTAAAGGATTTTCGTGAGCCAGGGTCTGAGGCAGGGTGGCGACTATTGAAGAAGGAAGTGGTACCTGCTTTGTTTGAGTGATATATTCTATTGACTAGCAAATGTGTTTTTACAAAGTGACATCCTCTGCTGGGCTTTATGAGGATGGGAGGCATTAGGGCTCGTTTATCATAGACATAGAATTACTAGACGCCGCATGACCAGCAGCATTGTACGTCAATGTCGCCGCCATATTGCGAGTGGCACTGCTGTGGAGTGAAGTAATGGATAAAGATGCCTCACGCATTTGCTGCTTGGGATTTTACAAACCACTGTACACTCTAAACCAGATCCAGGGGGATTACATTTCATAGGTAAGGCTGAGCAATTGTTTTGCTTATATTTGGCCATTAGAAAATGCCGTTTTATAATCTTAGCACTCAATGTCACCTTACAATAAAATTAAACAACATTAGTAAAATTAAAACAAGAGAATGATAAATCAAAAAGCAATAATTAGCAAACAAACAAAGATAACTGGCAGTAACAGTGCAAAATTCACAATTGGTATGCCAATTTGAAAAGATAAGTTTTGAGGGTAGTTTTAAAATGTGTTATTGAATCGAGCTGATGTATATGAGAGAGAAGAGAATTCCCGAGTTGATGAGCACTATGAGAGACGCTCGAGCTCCCATAGAACAGAGTTTGATGTGTGGTGCAGAAAGTACAGCTGCAGATGAGAATCAGAGTGAGCGAGAGGAGTGTCAGTCTGTAGGAGATCAGTGAGGTTGTGGAGAGCTTTAAATATTAAGAGCGGTATTTAGTATTGTATTCTGTAGTTAACAGGAAGCCAGTGACGTTGAGAGAGAATAGGTCAGTGGATTTGGAACAGCAGGTTATTATCCTGGCAGCAGAATTTTGAATAAATTGTAAGCGATGGATACGTTTTTGTAGGATGACAGATAGAATAGCATTACAGTGATCTATACGTGAGGTGACTCGGGCATTAACCAATACTTTAGTACTGTGGTGCATAAGAACAGGACAAAGTCTAGAAATGCTTCAGAGATGGAAGAAGTCTAAGAAATGTTACTTATATGAGAAGAATTATTTAATAACAATAATAATTATTATTTAATAATTGCTATTATTAGTGTATAAATGGTTATAAATAATTGCAAGTAAGCGATTCGCCAAAATCTGTTGTATGTAAACGATACTGTTTTAAACGTTATTGTTTTTTAATCAGAAAACCCTGTGTCCACGTCTACCTGTATTAGTTTAAATGCCACTTTTGCCACTTGCAATAGGGTGGACACGCTGACGTATCATGTCGACTGGGCAACACAGTGAATGTGGCGTCTATCTATATATATCTATGTTGTTTATACTTCACGCTCAGAACGCGTATGCACACACATCATGGCTGCCATGCGTTCCCAGCGTTCATCTGATGCATCCTCTGAGCAGGTCCCCAGAAATTAACACGACGTGCGCACGAGTTGTAGTACCAGCAAAACGTCGCAGTGTGCTAAAAGTTGGAATGTGATGTCAGAGTCTCTGCTTACTATCTACACGTGACAGAAAGCCGCTTTGCGGATCCTATGAGATCGATGTGCGCGCTTTGATATCTGATGAATGGTTCAGTGTGGTGAAGCAAAATGCCGACATACAAATGCATTTGTGGTGCTTTTATATTCAAGTGTTGCATATTCCCGATCGTAATGACATGATACATTTTAAAAATCTCACATACCATCTTCTGTGCCGTCTTTTTTTTCTGGGGCTTCCTCCGGACCTGACAGGAGTGACATACAGCAATAGATCGCCACACAGAACACATTAAATGTATGATATTACAACTCTCTCCACATTTATACTTGATATCACTTTCATGATGAAATGCATTAAAGTATGTATGTTACATTTTTCAGATAAATCGTTAATTTTGTTTAAATAATTAATACTGTTAATAATTACACACATGGGGGTGACACGGTGGCAGAGAGGTAGCACTGCTGTCTCGCATGGAGTCACGTCTCTGGTATTCCCTGCCTGGAGTTTACATGTTTTCCTGCTGGGTTTCCACACTGTGCTCCGGTTTCCTTCCAAAGATATGCAGGTTTGGTGCCTCTAAAATGACGCTAGTGTATGTGTGTCCTTGTATTCTCCTTGCAATGAGCTGAGGCCTCGTCCGGGTATTGTTTCTGCCTCGTGCCCAGTACTTGCTGGAATGGACACATCCCTGGATTGATGGATTTAATCATTAAAAATCCTTTTCAGAGATATTGCGGTAAGGTGTCATCGGAATTTAATGGGTGTTCCAGGCAATTCACAACACAGTGAAGCCGAACTTGTTCTCACCGTGATAATGTCTTGCACTGCCACCTGGTGGATTCTTCCAGATTTACGTAAAGTATGCGCGCAAGTATAAACAGTATAATAATAATAATAATAATACATTTTATTTATATACAGTAGCGCCTTTCCCATGCTCAAGGCACTTACAGAATATAAGAAGGAACAGCAGGGTATACAGTATATAACATAGTACAAAGCAAATAAATAAACAAATAAGAGTAAGACAGTAAATTCAGAGAAAGCCTAACAGACAACATAATTGATGGTCCAGCACACACACACACGTTACATGAGCATCTTGACAGAGAGGTAAACTGAGAGAAGGGTAATAAAGTCAAGTAGAACTAAAAGCCTTCCTGAACAGATGAGTTTTGAGTTGTTTTTTAAAAGAATTCATGGAGTCAGCTGACCTGATTAATTTCGGTAGGTCATTCCAGAGTCTGGGCGCTATACAGCTGAAGACCCTGTCACCCATGGAGTGTAGATTAGTGTGGGGCACAACAAGATTGCCAGAATCAGAGGACCTTAGTGGGCAGACAGGCACATAGAGATGGAGAAGGTCACTGATGTAGTTTGGTGCGAGGTTATTTAAGGCTTTGTAGGTTATTATTAGGATTTTATATTCGATTCTGTAAGACACAGGGAGCCAGTGCAGACGGAGCAGGATGGGTGTGATGTGCTCGCTGCTGCTGGTTTGAGTGAGGACTCTTGCGGCCGAGTTTTGAATAAGCTGGAGCTGTGATATAAGATTAGAAGGGACATCTGCCAACAGCGAGTTACAATAATCAATGCGGGATGTGATAAAAGCATGGACAAGTTTCTCAGCATTAGAAAAGGAGAGGAAGGAGCGAACACGGGATATGTTACGGAGGTGAAAGTAAGAAAGTTTCTTAATGTGATTTATATGGGCGGAGTAAGAAAGGGAGGAATCAAAAATGACACCAAGATTCTTTGCAGTAGAGGCAGGTCTGATGAGATCACCGCCAAGAAGGACTGGGAAGGAGCTCATTTTATTAAGTTGCATTTTAGTCCCAATTTGCAGGAGTTCAGTTTTGTTGCAATTTAATTTTAAAGACTTCTGCTCCATCCAGGTTTTAATTTCACTAAGGCAGGTTGTGAGCTGAGAAAGCTCTGATGAAGTTCCACTTTTAACATTTAAGTAGAGTTGAGTATCATCTGCATAAAAATGATAACCCAGTCCATAGCTACGAATAATATGGCCAAGGGGAAGCATATAAATACAGAAGAGAAGAGGGCCAAGGACAGAGCCCTGAGGGACTCCTTGTGTGACAGGCGCCAAGCTGGACCTGCAGTTGCCAAGACTAACAAACTCTTGCCTATCAGTCAGATAGGACTTGAACCACTGGAGGGCAGTGCCAGAGATACCCAGCATGTTCTCCATTCTGAACAGTAGAATGTCATGTCTGACAGTGTCAAGTGCTGCACTGAGGTCTAACAGAATTAATATGCTGGTTTGTCCAGAGTCTGCTGCCATAAGCAAATCATTGGTTACCCGTAGCAGAGCAGTTTCACAGCTGTGCTGCACCCTGAAACCAGACTGAAAGGGTTCCATCAAGTTATTAGAGATTAAGTAATTGGTGAGCTGGGAGGCTACAACACGCTCAAGAGCTTTTGACAGGAAAGGTAAATGGGAAATAGGCTGGAAATTGTTAAGATTGTCAGCATCAAGACCAGACTTTTTTAACACTGGGGTTACAGAAGCGATTTTAAAAGTGAGCGGCATAGAGCCAGTGTCAAGGGATGAGTTTATTATTGTTGTAGCAGTCGGGATTATGGCATGAAGGCAGGATTTAAGTAGTGTGCTGGGGATGGGGTCCAGTACACAAGTAGTCGGCCTCATCTTACAAAGCAGGTCATTAACAAAAGCAGATGTGACTGGTGAGAACTTAGATAAGGAGCTGGATGGAGTGGGAAAACAGGGAGAGATATAAACAGATGATGTATTTATGTTAGTTGAATTATTTAGATCTTTAATTTTGTTACGGAAAAAGTGGAGGAAATCCTCACAGACTTCAGTAGAAGAGGTAGTTGAGCCAGATGCAGGTTCGAGTAGTTTATTAACTACAGAAAACAAAACTCTTGGGTTATTGTGGCCACTTTCTATTATTCTGCCATAGTGGGTGTTCTTAGCAGCAGTTAGTGCTTCTCTGTAAGCTCTTTGGTGGTCAAAGAAACCCTGGATGTGCACAGTGAGGCCAGTCTTACGTGACATTCTCTCAAGGCGTCGGCCAGCTGCTTTCATAGATCGCAATTCTGAGTTATACCAAGGAGCTGAACGTTTAAAGGAAACCTCCTTATGTTTTAATGGAGCTATTTTATCTAATGCTGAATGAAGGGCTGAGTTATACTGGACAACAAGACTATCTAGTGTTAATGGAATAGGTGCAGACAGTAAAAGATCAGAAATGGATCCAGAAAGGCTAGAGGGACAGATATTTTTAAGGTTTCTGTAAGAAATTTGTCATTTACAGGTAAGAGGAGGGAGAGGCAATGTGACAGTGAAAAGTACTGCTCGCGTAGCAGGAGCGTCTGCTGGAGCATGCGTCGCATCGCGTGAAGCATAAACCTGGCCTTACTCTCCCATTTCTTACACCCTCAAAAAGCCCAACAGAGGATGTATGTACAAAATGTAAAGCTATGATCTGTATACAATTACACTCAATTTTTTCTATATTGTTCAAGTTATTAAATATTCATTTATTGAAATACATTGAGTTGTCAGCTTTTTTTCCACCTGTCAGTACTGTTAACCCACCTTTCTATAATAATTCTATAGATTACACAAGACACAGAACACTCCAATGCTAATTATTTATTTTTAATACTACATAAAATTGTTACATATAATTCTTTGCATTTACAATATATAGCGCTTTTCTCACTACTCAAAGCACTCAGCAATTGCAAGTTAAGGCCCTTGCTCAAGGGCCCAACAGAGCAGAGTCCCTATTGGCATTTGCAGGATTCAAACCGGCAACCTTCCAATTGCCAGTGCAGATCCCTAACCTCAGAGCCACCACCCCATCTATAAATATACATTCTCTGTATGTATATATATATATATATATATATATATATATATATATCACACAAATTTCATTAGTATAATATATTAACAAATGAAATAGTGCTGATAATAATGTTATATTTAAATTGTATATGTATAGAGTAAATTATGAACACAGTGCTTCTGTAAAAATGAAACAGCAACCTTTCACTGATGTAACAATAAGTATAGAATTAGAAGCCTTTTGCTGAGATGAATGGTCATAAATACCACAAGAAAGAATTGAAAGAATCTTAGCTGGCTACACAAAGTGTTTACAAGCTGTGATACTTGCCAAATGGGGTGACACTAAGTACGGACCATGTCGGGAACTCAGAATTTTGCTTCAGGTCCTTTTCATTGTTTTGATCAGATCACTAGGACAGCATTTTTTCACTTAAGAAACATAGCTAAAGTTAGACCTCTTATATCACTGAAAGATGCTAAGAAATTAGTTCACGCGTTTGTTTTCAGTCGACCAGATTACTGTAACGCACTCCTTTCAGGACTACCCAAGAAAGACATAAATCAACTGCAACGAGTGCAGAATGCAGCTGCTAGAATCCTAACTAGGAAAAGAAAATCTGAACACATTTCTCCAGTTTTGATGTCACTACACTGGTTACCTGTGTCATTCAGAATTGACTTTAAAATTCTGCTTATGGTTTATAAAGCCTTAAATAATCTCACCCCATCTTATATATCGGAATGTCTGACACCTTATATTGCAAATCGTAACCTTAGATCCGCAAATGAGTGTCTCCTTAGAATTCCAAGAACAAAACTTAAAAGAAGTGGTGAGGCGGCCTTCTGCTGCTATGCACCTAAAATCTGGAATAGCCTGCTAATAGGAATTCGCCAGGCTAATACAGTGGAGCACTTTAAAACACTGCTAAAAACAAATTACTTTAACATGGCCTTTTTATAACTTCACTTTAATTTAATCCTGATACTCTGTATGTTCAATTCATTATAATAACTATTCATGGTGGCTCTAAAATCCGTACTGACCCCTACTCTCTCTTCTGTTTCTTTTTCCGGTTTCTCTGACCTACTCAAAGCATCAAGATGTTCGAACAATTATGGATGGATCAAAAGTCAGAAGTCTACATGACCATCATCATCAAGTCCTTCCGTGAGAACCCTAAATCCAAAGAGGACTGTTTCATTTATGTTAGGTAGAATGCCCAGAGGGGACTGGGCAGTCTCATGGTCTAGAATCCCTACAGATTTTATTTTTTTCTCCAGCCGTCTGGAGTTTTTTTTTTGTTTTTTCTGTCCACCCTGGCCATTGGACCTTACTCTTATTCTATGTTAATTAATGTTGACTTATTTTATTTTCTTACTGTGTCTTTTATTTTTCTATTCTTCATTATGTAAAGCACTTTGAGCTACTTTTTGTATGAAAATGTGCTATATAAATAAATGTTGTTGTTGTTGTTGTTGATATTTTGTTCCTGTGAATGATGGAAATAAAATTATAAATTTGCTTAAAATATTAAAGAAATGTCTCAGCTTTAACTTTATGCATTTTGGTGATCAGTTCATCTTCTGCTCACTTAACTAGTCACAGTAACAGACATTTTAATCTAGGACAAATATAGATAAGGGGGGTGATACTTTGGGTGGGTGGGAGTCATAGGACTCCTGCTCTCCGATGTCTCCTTTCTTGCCTGCCCTACAACGGTGCTGCTGACTCCCTGATTTTACAAGGCTCTTTATGGGTAGCTCTTTCTCCTCTGCCCCGTTCATTACCTACATATTTCACACAACTGGCTTCACTTCACACCTTACCTGGGCTCAAAGGCAATAACATCTGCTCCAGTTCTTCAACTCTATGAGATGATCCAAGGCAGGATCCTTAAGAAGATTTGCCAGTGCCCGCACACCCAATGGACTTCAGCCACAGAGAAGTATTTCTAAAGTTCTCTCTATCTGTGCCCCATCTAATAAACCTGGCCTATTCAAGTGGTGGCCCATGGACCATATGCAGCCCAGAAGCAACCTCTGAATGGTCCAGCCAGAAACACAGAGAAAAAACAAGAAAAACACATTTTGCGAGTGTTCAGAAATTCCTACAGTAGTACAACCATGAATGTAACACTCCTTGTAGCCTAGCAACATTCTACCCACAATGCAGTGCGTTCTTGTGTGTCTAATAGTGATGGTAGGTGGCATAGTGGTAGAGCAGCTGACTCCCAGTAAAGAGATTAGGGGTTTAGGGGTCCCTAATGCATGAAACTGTTTCTGGACTTCTCACTTTATATATAAACTGCCTTGATTGAAAATTGCTCACATACAGTAAGTTTATGAATGATTATTCTTTCCTATTTCTTAATTATGTTATTCTTTTTTATTTTTATTTATATTTATAAATTGAGTGCACCTGAATTTTAATTATTAGCACTATTTGAAATATCTGATCACGAGCACTGTCATAACATTTAAGATGATCATTTCAGTTGGCTGTTCATGTGTGGTACCAGTTTGTCAGCCTAGACTGTCCTGTTTATTTACACAATTAATTTAATTAAAATAACATCCAATGCTGTATATGAAAACATTGTGCATTATATACTGTAAAGTGGCTGGGAAACAGACTATCACATGCAGGTGAAAAGTTGGGGCACCAGCCACGTCACCCCATTTAATTATAACAAAAATACAGTGGCATAGTGGTGGAAATGAAACAAATTAACGCTTGTAAAGCACTATGGACTTTTTAGATCTGTCCCCCTCTCTAGTCGGTCAAAGCCTGAAGCCATGTTTTCTGCTCAGCTGGTGTTTCTATTGTTTGCACCAGAAGGGGTGGAGTCTTTTCAAAGGCTTGGAGGCGGAGTTAGGCAATACTATTAGCATCAGCTCCCCCTTTGTCCCAGGGGTGGAGCTGCTTACCTCTCCAGAGCCAAGAAGGTAGACCGCAGGCACACATGTGTAACATCCATCCATCCATTAACCAACCCGCTATATCCTAACTACAGGGTCACAGGGGTCTGCTGGAGCCAATCCTAGCCAACACAGGACGCAAGGCAGGAACAAACCCCGGGCAGGGCGTGCACACACACACACCAAGCACACACTAGGGACAATTTAGAATCGGCAATGCACCTAACCTGCATGTCTTTGGACTGTGGGAGGAAACCCACGCAGACACGGGGAGAACATGCCACACAGGGAGGACCCGGGACTCCTAACTGTGAGGTAGCAGCGCTACATGTGTAACAATACACATAAATACCAAAACACATATAAAAATATTGAAATTATTAGTTTCGAAGCATGTTGTATTGTAGATAGACTTGTATATACAAATGCTGTACATCTATACTCTTTTTGAAGGTAGGCTGTGTAAGTTAATGGACGCTTGGTGGTGCTATTGCCCCGTGAAACCCAATAGACAGATGCAAACACTGGTTTAAAAACACCCAGAATTATTTTAATATTCTTCAATAAAGTGCTTAAAGTGCCCAAAAGCACCTCCACCACCATAAACAATAATCAAAAATACAAGAAACACAAATACAATCCTCCACTCCCAGCAGCTCTGTTACACTCCCTCCCAACTTTAAATAGTCCTTGACCTGGAAGTGATCCTGTTCTTCTGTCCATGTGACTCCATAGCACTTCCGGTCAGACGAAGACTTGTGTTTTTCTTCATCCCGGAAGTACTTCTGTTTCTCCATCCTCGTGACTGAGGAGTACTTCCGGGCTACCGGGAAAATAAAAATCCCTGCATCTCCCTGCAGCGTCCCACGATGGCACCCACAGTACCCAGCAGGGCTGTGAAGCTGAACTCCATCTTCCATGGTGCCCTGCAGGAATCCTGGGCACCTCCATGCTGCAGGGAGGACGCCATCTATCGTCTTGGATGAGTCGGCTGGGATAAGCTGCTGGCCGTCTATCACAGCTGTTAAAGCTGGATGGTGTAATTGTTGTCTCACAGATCCAGGAAAACCTCCAGGCCCTTGTAAGAACAACTGGGTTCAGCAAATGCACAGATGTATGGAGAGATGGACGGATGATGCTTATACTTATACAATTAGCTGGAGACAAACCTTTGTTCAGCTAATGCATTATTTGCTACTGTGAAATGAATATCCTTGACACACAAAAAGGTTTGGGGCAGCCACCCGTATACTTAATCCTCGCTGCAAATATTTTGCAAATATTTTGCACAGTCCTGTACAGATTTGAGTCCAAAACAGAACTGAATGCAAATGGAGGGTGTCTTGTTTTTAAAGCAGGTCAGTGGAAGTGACATCATAGGGGAGGCTGAAATGGCAGTGAGTTCTTGGGGCCGGGGCCAGAACCGGAAATGACATACTCAGGCCCGGGACCAGAAGTGACGTTGTCTGAGCAGAACTGGAAGTGACATCACCAGAATCAGGCAGAATTTCTTGTGTCTGGTCTATAGAGATAAAAGAGAAAGATTTACTGCACCCAACCAACCTCTGGCCTGACGTTGAATTACCTTCTTTTGGTCTTTCTAGCTGCCTCCCATGCCACACGTGTGTGACACTACAAATGCACAAAGAGCTAAAAATGCAGTCGGACCAAAAGGGTTATTTTAATGGTGTTCCAGGGAATGGTCAGATATTAAAAAAGCATAGTCAGAAGACAGGCAAGAGTGCACTAACTGTTAAAGACAAACACATCTAACTAGAATAAGTTTGCAAGGATTTTGTTTATTTTGAGAAAAGGTCCATCAACGTCAATAATAGCACACCACCATTACAGATATCATTTGTGTTACGTGAACAGCGATCGTATTTCTTGGGGTTAGACTTGGGGCAAGTTTGGTTCGGAATATGTTCATCCTTCCCTCGCTTGTTTTTTGTAAAAGGTGGCATTAGGAAGGACAGCCAGCCTTAAACATTTCTGTTCCAATACCTCCTCAATAATGAGATACAAAGATGATTATTACAAAGAATGATCAAGGTACAGCTTATAAAGCTGTGGATGTCTGAGCTCTTAAGGCTCTGAACACTATGAACTGACATTTTAGTAGTGAAAGAGATGAAGATGAGGCAGTGAAAAACAAGTGTGGATCAGAGAGAGCAGAGAGACCGTGAATATGACGTGAAGATGGGGCAAAAAGATGGAAAGGCTGAACAGAAGGAGAGCTGACGTGCTGGAAGGTTAAGGGTGTGTTTGAAATATATACTGTTGTGCTCTGCAAACTATTCAGACCTTATAACAGATATTTCCTGTTTTTCTTGAAGTTTTTCCACCTGTAAAATAATAATATATTATTAAAATAAAATAATAGTAAAATAAAAATATATTTTTGAGCATTACTGCTTTGAAATAAAAATATCACTGACAGCAAAAGCAAAATTATAGAACTGATTGAGGGTCTGAATGCTTTTGCAAGGAATTGGTTATTTCATGCAACATAACATAAACATAACACAACGTAACATAACATAATAGAATATTTTCAAACCTATCAGTCCAGTTCAGGGTCACAGGGCTGAAGCCCCAGAGCATTGGGTGCAAGGCGGGAATCAAACCTGGATGAGGTGTCTGTTTATTACAAAGCAAGAGTCAGTGTAAGGCGCTACATAAAATAGACTGACTTTCATTCTCTGTCTCTAGCACTTTCATTCCTACTTCTCACTTTTCTAACATACATAAAAATCGTCACACGCATGTGCATAGAGGACAGCTTAAGAGCTCCGGTGATAGTTCTCCCCCACAGTTCCACGGGTTGGAGCTGTGCATTAACATCTTTTCTCTCCCCAACTCTGCAGAATGGAAGACTGATGGTTTTAAAATTGATGACATCATTTCCTGGACCCGCCTCTTCCTGATGGTAGTAATCAAAATCCAAAGGTCCCATCTTGGGTAGTCAAGAATTAAACTCGTGTCTGAGAAGACGTGATTTGATCAATGCGTTTGTACAACACTTTTTTTTTCTGTTTCAATTAAAAACGTTATGGGCCTATGATTGGCCCAAAACTTTCTGTGTCTCTGTCTATCTTTCTTTCAAGGTTAAATACCACACGCCTGAAAAGCGAAGGTGTAACACAGTAAACAATGTCCCAAAACAGAATCCAAAAATGGATGTCGAATGCAGAGTACAGGTTCAAAAATATCAATCAACACAGTCCCAATACAAAATCTAAAAAACAAAGTCAAAAACAGAGTAGGGGTTCAAAATCCCAGAAAATAGAAAAGCAATCATGAAGCACGGCAAAATCACAACAACTTCCCACTCCGAGCGCATTTAATGAACCTCCAGGAACCAAAGGAGGTCCTCCCTTAAATAGGGTGGATGGCCATTCCTGGCAGTAATGGTCAAGAGGCCCCACCCCTTATGGGACCACCCACAAAGCAGAAGGGACATAACTAAAGCCCTTCCCCTTTTCCCACATACAATTAGAAAGATGTGCATAACAAATGAAATAAACAAATAAATGAGACAAAATTAAACAAGACAGACATGAAACACAACTGTGAACAACAGCCAAGGGGAAAATGCTGGCAGAAACATGACAACTGTATGTTGGGCCTTTTCCTAATCATATACTTAAAGTGGACATCAGCAACCAAGCCATTGTAACATTTTGTCCTTTCATTATTCAGATTAAACAAATTGGTTTAATTAAGTGTGTTATGATCTCATGGAAGGGCAGCACATTTGCTCTGTACTGTTTAAAGGAAGTGTGGTCTAATGGTGAAGGCACTCGACCAGTTCCGTAATCACTTGCTGGGTGACCCTGAGCAGGTCACTTAACCTGCCTGTGCTCCAAATGTATAAAATGTCTGTGAGCCATCACATTGACGTGCTCTTCTTTTATTGATATTTAATTGAAATGTGTTAGAGAAAACAATATTTTTTGAACTGCTGTCTACATTCTGCTATATTTTGATTACTGCTCCACATTCAATTTAAAATTCACTGTAAATCTAATTAAAATCTAGCTCTTTACAGCTATACAAATGTACCGATACCCAATTAAACATTTTGTCTTCTGCTCCAATTCCTTTGGAAATTAATTGCGTTTGTGCTTGTAATTGCCTGAAGTAAGCATCCCCAACAGATGTCTCCCATTCTTTCTAGTGAAAAGGGAAGAACTCCAGAATTTCAGCCTAACACATTGAAGGTACAGCAAGGGACTGAAGCAACGAGGCGGGAGTTGCTGGAATAAATGAGAATCCCAGCTCTTCACTGATGGCCACGCAGCTGTCTGCCGAGCAGGAGTGGGCGTTCTCAGGCCCTCTTCCCAATCAACAGCACCACCAGCAGATAGCAATAATGCAAGGAAGAGGAATGAGCTGAAAGCACAGGCTCAAGAATGTCTGGATTCTGCTAATCTGTGCCTTTTTATTTTACACAAAGTCTGCTAATCTGCTCTTATCTGTCGTTATCCTTAAGGTTGCAGTTTTTCTGCATGTCACTCAGAGTCTGACATGGCATACTGACTACAAACTCCATCGGCCTGGCCATCTGGATGACTGTCTGTCCCTATCATGAGAGGAATTCAATACGGACCCAGTTAGATTTGTCACAAAGCCTTGTGGTGATACACTTTAGGGGGCTTGGGCTGTGTGTGAGATTTAAAATTAGAACTGTGTGTCTTAGCTGCTGGGTGTTTGATGTGAAGGTGAGCTGACTGTTTAGGTTAGCCTTTTCACATCGGTATTCTGTGGATAGTAATTAGAACGTCGCACCCACAGGAATATTAACGAGCCTCGGGATGAAAATAAAGAGAAGGAGAGGTTGAAGGGAAAGAAAGAAACAGAAAATAAAAGGAGGAGAGTCAGGATTGTGGCAGAGCCGATGCTGCAGAGTAGAGGAAAGGGGTCAGGGATGACCCCAGATGGAGCAAGCAGATGGTGCTCATGGGACTGGGAGTGTCCCCCAAGGAATGCAGAGGGAACGGATTGTGGGGTTCGAGTGAATGCTGAGGGGTGACAGCGGGGACACGAGCAGAAAAAAAGCTTACTGCACATGCTGGAATACACCATACAGGGTCACCAGGAGAGACCTACCAAAGCTTATGGTGGTTTTTACCAGTGGATCTTGACTGTCTTTTATTTTTGTTTTTAACCTATATAACGAATAGTTATTTAATTGCAGTTCAATCTCCACATGATCATTATTTTTATTCTGGGTTATTTATTGAAAGAAGCACTCCACTTTATTTATGGTTTGGACACTGCTTAAAAAAATAAAAAATGCAAAGCACTATTTTACATTACCTGTTGCTGTGATGTGTCTTCATTGCCCAATCATTCCTCCCTGCGTGGAGAGATTTTTGTATAGTGAGAAAAGCGCTAGAAAAATATAAAGAATTATTATTATTATTATTAGTGCAGGAATATAAATGCCTGGGAGAAGCCAGCTGCATGCAACACAGGCGTCGCAAGCCTATAGTGGTCACATATAATAAAACTGCAAGAAGCAAAATAAATAATCAAAGTAAACTAGTCACACTGAAAAGCAGTTTGGTCTATTAAACACATTTATTGCTCTTAATTATTTATTTAAGAAGTCATCAGTGACATGCTTGAATGACTACCAACCAGTTGCCCTCCCGCCAATCATAATGAAGTGCTTCGAAAGGTTAGTCATGTCACACATAAAGACCAATCTCCCTGCCTCCCTTGACCATCTTCAGTTTGCATACCGCTCAAACAGGTCAACTGAGGATGCCATATGCTGTGCCCTTCACCTCTCCCTGACACATCTGGATAAAAAAGACACATATGTCAGGATGCTATTCATAGACTTTAGCTGTGCCTTCAACACAATCATCCCTCAAAAGCTGGTTGTAAAACTGAGCAGGTTGGGCCTGAACACTACCTTCTGCAATTGGATCCTGGACTTCTTGACAGAGAGGCCCCAGTCAGTTCGGATGGGCTGCAACACTTCCAGCATCATCACACTGAGCACTGGTGTGCCGCAGGGCTGCGTACTTAGTACTGCTGTTCACCCTGCTGACTCACGACTGCACAGCCACGCACAACACCAACCACATCATCAAGTCTGCGGATGATACGACGGTGTTGGGACTGATAAGCAGGGATGATGAAACAGTATACAGAGATGAGGTGGAACAGCTGTCTGCATGGTGTGAATACAACAATCTATCTCCCAATGTTGACAAGACAATTCTGGTATTCTGTGGCAAATGGCAATCAAGCTCCATGGTGCCGGGCAGTGAGCACAGGGCCCACTAGAGGATGTCAGGTCCTCAGGCCACCCTCATGAAGTCTGTTTATGATTGTTTGATCAGAGACATTCACACCAGTGGCCTGCTGGAGGTCATTTTGTAGGCCTCTGGTAGTGCTCACCCTGTTCCTCCTTGCACAAAAGAGAAGATACCGGTCCTCCTGGTGGGTTAAAGACCTTCTACACCCCTGTCCAGCTCTCCTAGAGTAACTGCCTGTTACTCCAGCCTGAGAATGTGCTGGAAGACACAGAAAACCTTCTGGCAATGGCACGTATTGATGTGCCATACTGGAGAAGTTGGACTACCTGTGCCACCGATGTAGGGTCCAGGTATCGCCTCATGCTACCAGTAGTGACAATGACCATAGCCAAATGCAAAACTAGAGAAACAGCAGTCAGAAAAGATGAGGAGGGAAAAATGTCAGTGGCCTCCACCTGTTAAACCATTCCTGTTTTGGGGGTTATCTCATTGTTGCCCCTCTAGTGCACCTGTTGTTAATTTCGTTAACACCAAGGCAGCTGAAACTGATTAACAACCCCCTCTGCTACTTAACTGACCTGATCAATAGCCCAGAGGTTTCATTGACTTGATGCTATACTCTGATTAAAAAGTGTTCCTTTAAAGCAAAAGAAATACAAGTATTTCTAAACTTCATATAACTGTAAATCTCAAACAGCTGTACTTTTCTGAATGTAGATTAAAAGAAAGAAAAATGACATAATTAAAGAGAAGGGAAAATGACTGACTGAGTCTGGAACCAGTTGGAACAAAAACCTGCAGCCACAGTGGGCTCTGCAGACTAAACTGCAGTACAGTAAGTATTGTGGTGGCCGGCCCACACCCTTGCCCAGCTGGGACACTTTTTAATGGAGGGACCAGAAGAGAACGCGTGCTCAGGGCATTATCTCTCCAATATGACTAGATGGCAACCCCCTGGGTTGTTGCAGTGCCATGGATTCCCACAGGGCACAGTGGGAGTTTGGTGGCTCAGCCCTGTTGGGTTCTGGGGGTGCAGCCATAGGGTGCTGCAGGTACTGTTCAGCCCTATTTTGTCAGTCTCCCGCCTCAGCCTGAAGTGCTTCCCAATCAGGCTGTCTCAGCTCCAGCAGCCAGAGTTGGAAGGAGGAAGATGAAGCTTGCTGAAGGAAGGAGGAGGAGGCAGTGACGGAGAGGAAGAGAGAAAGAGACAGAAAGGAAAAAAGAAAAGTGTTTATCAATGTGCATGTTGTACTGTGCTTTGGTGGTTGGAAACAACTGGGAAGAGTTTCCCACAACAAAATAAAAACTTGTGTGTTGTGAGCACTTTGAGCTACATTTTTTGTATGAAAAAGTGCTATATAAATAAATGTTGTTGTTGTTGTTGTTGAACTTATGCCTGTCTCTGTCTGTGTTAAGTTTGGAGAGCAGGAGTGCCCCCTTCAGGCCATAATATACAGATAATGGTATACAGTTTGGTATGTATACTAAATGATCTGTATTTACTAAGTTAATTAGTTATTTTATTTATTTTTAAGTAGAAATATGCCAAAAATGAATTAGACTCAGGAAAATATTGTTTATAATAGCATGCAGTGGTGAAAGAACAATCTTCAACAAAGTATGAAACCCATGTGATTATTCTTTTTTTTCATTTCATTTTAAAGCTGTGCACATTAGTACATTAATAAGACAAAATAATAAGAATAAAATCAGTATCATAAGATTTGGCCATTTTCAAGTTTGATTTTAAAACGATGCTTCAAATATTCACCAAGCTGGTGTTAAGGCTGTCCTCCTGACATTGCAAGCAATCTTATCTCCCATTTGGGAGAAGGGCTCCATCCCCACTGACTGGAAAATGGGACTTGTCGTCCCTATCTGGAAAGGAAAGGGTGATCGCCTGGATTGCAGCAGCTATAGGGGCATAACACTACTCTTGGTGTTGGGTAAAGTCCTCACTAGGGTTGTCCTCAATAGGATCCGTGATCACTTACTCACTTACCAGCGACTGTAGCAGTCTGGTTTTACGCCTAAGAAGTCTGCCATCAACTGCATCCTGGCACTGATGGTTCTCATGGAGTTTCTTTGCAGCCTTTGTCAATTTTCATAGAGTGTTCAATTCAGTTGATCGAGGTGCACTGTGGGATATACTGTGACTTCGCTGGATCCCCGCAAAGTTACTGGATATCATGGCTGGCCTGTAGACTGGTACTGTAAGTGCTGTGCAGAGTGGAGGCAAGACCTCTGCGCTTTTCCCAGTTAATTCTGGGGTTCGTCAGGGGTGTGTTTTTGCTCCTACTCTGTTCAATGCTTGTATGGACTGGGTGTTGGGCAAGGTCGTGGGGTCCAGCAGCTGTGGGGCATCTGTTGGCGAAGAAAGATTCACTGATCCTGACTTTGCCAACGATTCTGTGATCTTCATGTAGTCAATGGAGGCTCTGATCGAGGCTCTTGAGAGACTGGGTGAGGAGTCTGAGTGCCTGGGCTTGCAAGCATCCTGGATTAAAACCAAGACCCAAGCCTTCAATGACCTCTTGGGCACAGCCATCATCAGTGTGTCTGTCTGTGGAGAGAGTGTCGACCTTGTCGAGAGGTTTACTTACTTCGGCAACAACATTCATATCTCTGGTGACTCTTCCTATGAAGTCAGTAGACGGATTGGGAGAGCATGGGGGGTCATGAGGTCGCTGGAAAGGGGTCTGTGACACTCCCGATATTTCTGCAAAAGGATGAAGGTCCAAGTCTTTAGATTCCTGGTGCTTCCTGTCTTGCTGTATGGTTGCAAAACATGGACGCTATCCAGTGACCTGAGATAAAGACTAGACTCCTTTGGTACTGTGTCTTTTCAGAGAGAATCCTTGGGTACCGCTGGTTTGACTTTGTATCGAATTAACAGTTGCTCATGGAGTCCCAAATGAGGCACATTACCTGCATTGTGAGGGAGCGTCAGTTACAGCACTATGGCCATGTGGCACGATTCCCTGAGGGTGATCTGACAGGTTGAGGACCCAAGCAGCTGGACCAGGCCAAGCAGACACCCACGTAACACCTGGCTGCAGCAGATAAAGGGTCATTTCAGGAGGGTGGGACTGGACTGCATGTCTGCCTGGGTGTTGCCATACCACTGCATGCTTCTCAACCTGACCTGACCTGACCTGACTGCATTTGGACCTGTTCTTTCTTTCTTTCTTTCTTTCTTTCTTTCTTTCTTTCTTTCTTTCTTTCTT
>JANRMT010062834.1:1615511-1650219 GCA_026402145.1 Polypterus bichir lapradei
TGTTGAAATTTTGGTTATTATTATTTAAAGACAATACCATTCTGAAAATGTACTTAAAGTACTTAAACTACCACTTTATTTTTAAGTCTGCCCAATTTTAACCAGGGATGATATTTTTGTTTCTGTTTTGAATTCAAATGCAGTTTAAAAGCATTTTTTTTTTCAGAAATTAAAAGAGCTTGAGTTTACAATATTCATGTCCATGTCTATTATTTGATTCTGTCGCCCACTAAAACCCTTTTAAATTAAAAAAACACATTTGCGATTTGGGGCAAATTTACGTGTGCGATTACATACGATTAATCAAGATTAATTATTACACAGCCTCTAATTAATTGGATTAATTTTTTTAATCGAGTCCCACCCCTAATATATATATGTAGATTTGTATATATATATATATATATATATATGTGTATATACAGTATATATGTAGATATGTATATGTGTATATATGTATATATGTGTTTGTGTGTATATATATATATGTGTGTGTGTATATATATGTGTATATATGTATATATATTTATATGTATATATATATATATGATGTGTATATATATGTTTATATATGTGTGTGTGTGTGAGTGTATATATATATATGCCAGCAACACTCATGACAATGACAAAACAATTATATTGTCAATCATGTTACGTTATTATTAAAATGTTTCCTTTTCTTTTTAGTTCTCTGCTGCCAAACGTGGGTATTTTGCTATGTATATATATATATATATATATATATATATATATATATATATATATAGATAGATAGAGAGAGAGAGAGAGAGATGACAACAACACTCATATCAATGACAAAACAATTACATTAACAATCATGTTACGTTATTTTTAAAATATTTCCTTTTCTTTTTCATAACTTCTTTAACACACTACTTCTCCGCTGCGAAGCGCGGGTATTCTGCTAGTACACTAATAAAAGGCAAAGCCCTCACTCACTGACTGACTGACTGACTCACTCACTCACTCACTAATTCTCCAACTTCCCGTGTAGGTGGAAGGCTGAAATTTGGCAGGCTTATTCTTTACAGCTTACTTACAAATGTTATGCAGGTTTCATTTCGAAATTCTACGCGTAATGGTCATAACTGGAACCTACTTTTGTCCATATACTGTATACGGCCATAGCCTACAGCTCGGTCACCGTGTGAGGCGGAGTTGCGTCTCGCATCATCACACCTCCCATATAATTGAGTGCCTGCCCATATAAGGTAAATATTCGTGGGTGAAGGACTATGCTTAGCATATTCATAAGTACAGCTACTGCGGAAACCCTCCCTCAGCGAAAGTGCGAGAGAAACTTTTAAGTGCCGGGTCTGAGCTAAAATTAAATAAAGCCGTGGACATCGCAAAATTGCACAAGATATTCGTGAGATACAAGTTTAATGAGAAGACGCAGAGTATAAAGCCTTGATGCTAAAGACCTGGCGAAGTCAAGGAGAACATGGAAGGACGAGTTCACATTATAAACAGAACTTGCAATGCCGGAGGCAGAGCAAAACACTAAGGTCAGATTATTCCGTTATCTTATTGAAGAGAGCGGCAGAGAATTGTGTCAGGCGCTGACCGGTGATGTAAGACCTGATGAGTTAACCATGAGCTTGAATGGTGGGCCGTCAGGGCCTGCAAAGCCTTCTCTCCTGGCCTAAAAAAATATCTGAATCACAAACTGATGTTAATTATATTTTGTCCATGAATACTTATTAAATAATTCCAAATAGTCTGTCCGCTTCCTTTCATAGCTTTTCCGATGGTTGTGCTGCTTCCAGACATGTATTTTCATATTAAAGCATTTAACCAATCACATTTCAGCCATCATTTGTTGCCAGGCAGAGAGGCCTTCACAATCCATTCTGCAGGCCCTCTAATACAGAATAAATGTCGATTAAACTGTTGCTTCAACCAATCAGATTTTGAGTTGGTGTCAGTAGGGCCCTCTAGCAGGCGTACGGCAATGTCACCGTATTCAGACCCATTGATTGGATAGAAGCCAATATGAGGAACTCTACGAGGCCACTGAATGCACCGCAGGTGCTCCAAGTGCAAGATCCTCGCGCGCACTACTGCCAACACCATGGCAGGATTCTGGATAATATTATTTGCCAGACACAGACCCGATTTCAAGACCACGAAAAACTGATGTTTGTCACGCTCCTCAACCCCCAGAAGTTTTGGGAATACAAGAAAAATTTCCCGCATGCAGCCTTCTCCAGTTTAACACAGAGCCACGGAGCAGTTTTTGATCTGTCTCGGCTAAAAACAGAACTGACTGTAATGTATGCCATGGATGATTTTGTAGGAAAATCTCCCACTGATCTCCTTGACTTCCTTCATCAGAAAAATCTGAATGAGAGCATGGGGCAGCTATACACATCGGTATATTTGGCGGTGACCATTCCCGTGTACACTGCTTCTGTCGAGCAGACATTTTCAGCCCTAAAGCGAATTAAAACTTATGCCAGAAATACAACAGGGCAGGTTCGACTTTCAGCATTAGCTTCGATGGCGATAGAAAGGGACTTTTTGATGGAACTGAAGTGCACGGATAATCAGTACGACAGAGTAATTGAACTGTTTTTGAGGAAAGAGAGGAGGATGAATTTTGTTTACAAATAATCCGAATTTTTGGTGAGTAAAATGTTGCGATTTTCCTAAATAATATTGCAAGTTTATGAGTTATTATTGATGTTTTTTATGTGTGTCGCGGCTGCAGCTGCAGTAGAAAGGAACTTGTTCACCCCTGGTTTGTCTATTCAATAAAGGCATTTATTGTGGCTACAGGAGTTATTTATCTGCGATGCAGCGGCTCTTTATACTGTATTTCTGCATATTAAGATGGTTTTTATAACCATAAATTAGTTTTTGAGGGGTGGGTTCATTCAGACGGAGCACTACTTAAGGCCTAGGTGTGAAATGCACGGTCCGCCACTGGACCAGATGATACGTAAATTTGATGAACATTACAACCCGAAAATAAACACAGCTGTAGAGAGGTTCAGATTATACTTCTCCCAGTGCGTCTCTCTAAATCCTCCGTGCGGGAACATTATCATAAGGCTTAACAATCTTATTGTTACACCTTCTACGTGCACTGAACCGTCCTTATTACGAAGTCTTCCTTGTTTTACCGCTGGCTGCTTCTTTCCATTCACCTTCCTAGCTCTTTATTTAAACAGTTTTCCTTCTCACTTTTCCACTCCTTCGCTGTCTTCTCCCTTTACGTTCAAAATACGCGCCTCCTTGCCTTTTTATAGTTAGCTAACCTTATGTCACACTATGGTACGTTTAGCACAAGTTAATAGCGGGAATGCCTGTTAAACATCTTACATTCACGAGTAGCAATTTGCGTAGTGAACACTTCGATGAATGAAACCTGTTATCTTTACAACGGTTGACAAACACGGAATATAACTTCATAGCAACATGTCCTCCAAATACGAACCTGATTGAAAGAAATAATGATAATCAAATCCTTGATGACAGCAACACTCATAACAGTGACAAAACAATTACATTGACAATCAGGTTATGTTATTTTTAAAATGTTTTCTTTTCTTTTTCATAACTTCTTTAACACACTACTTCTCCACTGCGAAGCGCAGGTATTTTGCTAGTATATATATATTGTCACACACGCGCGAGTAGGAGATCGCAGAGTGACCTTAGCACGCTTTGGAAGAGACTCGCCTGCAGGGAGTGGCGGGGTACTAACCTTTCTCCTTTGCTTTCTTGCAGAACAAAAGACGCTCCGCCACCATAAGCCTCATTTTCCCACAGCACGTTACTTCCGCCCTTCCTCCGCCATTGTTCCTGACGTCATCGATCGACCTGCTTTGACATTTTTTACAGTATACGGGGCTGGAAACCCCAAAATTTATGCTGTCTCTTTGTTTTCTTTACAATATATATATATATATATATATATACAGTGGAACCTCAGTTCACGTTTGCTTTACCGCTGGCTGCTTCTTTCCATTCACCTTCCTAGCTCTTTATTTAAACAGTTTTCCTCCATAGAATGGACAGCGTAATAGTAAACTAAATGTAAAAACATTGAATAACAACAGAGAAAACTAACACTGCAAGAGTTCGCGCTATAGCGCTATGAACCGTTCGCTAAAAACACTTTTTTTTAATGAGTTTTAAGCACTGGGAAAAAAATGAACATTTGAAAAATCCGTAATTTAATAAACCACCAAGAAAAGTAACATTGCAACAATGCACACTACGAACTGATCGCTGTAAACAGAAGTGAAGTGGAGGTTAAAATCCAACAGAAAAAAGTCTTCATTAAATACAATGAGGTTAAAACAATGCTCGGATCTGTCTCTTTAAAAACATGCCTGGTGCATTCTTTAATTGCCTTCTGGGCCTTACGCGTCCAGCCGTCTTGTGTGTGTGTCTCTCTCGCATGCGTATGTCTCTCTCTCTCTCTCTCGTGCACGCGCGTGTGTGTGTGTCTCTCTCTCGTGCGCCTGTGTGTGTCTCTCTATCGCGCGCCTGTGTGTGTGTCTCTCTCTCTCACGCGCATGTGTGTGTGTCTCTCTCTCGCACACCTGTGTGTGTCTCTCTCTCTCGCACGTCTGTGTGTGTCTCTCTCTCTCGCACGTCTGTGTGTGTCTCTCTCTCGAGCGCACGCCATTGTGTGCCTGTGTCTCTCTCTCGCACACCTGTGTGTGTGTGTTTCTCTCTCTCGTGCATGCGTGAATGTGTGTGTGTGTGTGTGTGTGTGTGTGTGTCTGTCTCTCTCTCTCTCTCTCTCGCTGCACAGGGAATGCACAGGGAGAGACTGAACACGTGCGGAAATCATTGGCGCGCACCGAGTCTGTGGTCGTGAACAGATGCAAAAGTTTGGCGAACTTTTTGGTCGTAAACCGATTTGTACGTGTTCTGAGACGTTCATGAACCGAGGTTCCACTGTATATATATATATATATATATATATACTGTATATATATATATATATATATATATATATAGTGACAGATAGGGGGTGCTATCACTCCCTTGAACCCTTGTCCAAGACACCAGATATCAGATTAAAGGCCAATAGTTGACTTTATTTATCTTCCATAGTGCACAAAGCACCTTCTCCTCCACTATACTCATTAAATTACAAATCACTAATCACAAATACAATCCACCACTCCCAGACGCGTTGCCACCCTTCTGCCCAGCTCAGCTCGCCGTCTGGGAGCTCCCACAGTCCTTTTATACTTCCTGACCCGGAAGTGTTCCCAATCCCCAGTCCATGTGATTCTTTATCACTTCCGGGTCAGGTACAAGTCCTTTTTCTTCACCCCAAAAGTACGTCACTTCTGTCGTCGCTCTTCCTATGATGCACTTCCGGGTTATAAGGCACATATGACTCTTTGCTCCCCCCTGCAGCTCCCTCTTGCGGCCCCTGTGGTATCCAGCAGGGCTGTGAATAAAAACTACATTGTCCATGATGTCCTGCTGGTCTTCGGAGCACCTCCATATTGCAGGGAGGGCTCCATCTGGCGGCCTGGGGGTATTGGCCGAGATGACAATATATATATATAAATATATATACTGAGTATCAGAGGTGGGTAGTAACGAGTTACATTTCCTCCGTTACATTTACTTGAGTAACTTTTTAAAAAAATTGTACTTCTAAGAGTGGTTTTACTGCACCATACTTTTTAATTTTACTTGAGTACATTTGTGAAGAAGAAACGCTAGTCTTACTCCGCTACATTGGGCAACACTCGAATCATTACTTTTTTTCCATTAGATAAAGTCTGACAGACAATTTTCAATCTGCTCTGTGTAGCGTATGCAGTCAAGTTGTGCACATACCTTCCATTGCATCTCAACTGCAATTTTAGTTCCCTCTCCTTTCTCTTTCTCAGATCACTTTTGGGAAGGACGTCAGTTTCATAGTTTTTATGAACAGTTCGAAAGTGCCTTTCGACATTTTCCTTCTTTGGAATAGCAATGATAGATTGACAGATCAGACAAACGCACTTTGATTGTGACATTGTGAGAGAAAAAAATCCTCTTCCAATTCCACATCCAGCCCATAAACAACAATTTTTTTTTAAATCCCTTCTTTAGTCGATATAAATTGGAAGGCTAACTAGATCACAGCTGGAGTTTTGCAGTAGCTTGCGTGTTTAATTGTGCGTGTGGGATGACCAGTGTGTTAGAAGAAAAGAGATCTCAGACTGGCCGCCCTGTATGTCAATCAAGTTGCAAATGACATAGGGAGGATATATGATAGACTAACATTTAAAATTTTTTTTTTTTTAATGCAACGCGATCTACCTGCACTCCCTTTCTGATCTACTGGTCAATCGCGATCGACACATTGGGCACTCCTGCTCTAAAGAAAGACAGTCGCTTAGCCGCTGACGCACAAACTATGCGAGCACATTGGCAAAACGGAACCTGCTAGGAGAGAGACGCCCAGAGTAGTTCCTTTCAATTACCTGACAGCTCTACATTTCAATTTTTTTCTGACGATTTCAATAGTTTCTAGGACCCCGTGCTATTTACAGCACAGGCTTACACAGCTAGTGCAGAATAAATGAGCAAATAGTGTGGCAGACAATTGGACTTTAGAGGCTTTCAAAACTGTTGAAATGGATTGATGAGCTTTGTTGGGCTGAATGGCCTGTTCTTGTTATAACTGTTTGAATGTGTTAGTGTGTTAAGACTCAATCATGTCTATAATACTAGTAAGACTAGTACACTGTGGATCATGTAATCATTAAATTAATTGGGAAAGTTTATGATTTCTTGAACTTACTGTATATGTGGTTAACGCTGTTAAATGTTGTAATGCAAAATTTGCCAAGAATCTTTAGAATGGTCCCAAATGGGGAATAGAGACGATGAGCTACTGTGTGTTAGACTCAGTAACTTCTAGTCAAAATGTTTCTTATTCTTTTGCTGCTTCGTGCGTTCAGCCTAAAATGTTCAAGGAAAGTCCCAGAAGAATGAAGACAATCCCACGTTAGTGAGGGCTGTGATTTAAGTGGCCACCTTGATTTACTAACAGAAAATAAAAAAGACTGCAATATAACAAAGATGTTGTAAAGGAGGACAGTTTGTCAATACTGGTAAATGTGAGGGGGATTTATTGTCTGTATCTGTGCTATTTGCAATTCCCAGTAAGACCTCACAGCTATACAACTGCTTTAAATGCCACCAACTGGGCAATGGAGCTGTAGTTTATTAAGGGGAAAACAAAGATGTAGGAGGTGCAGATTTTGGAAGATGTAGTGAGAGAGAAAAAGTAAAATATTGTGTGAGGAAAAGACTGCAGCATATGGTGGATACAGCAAAATGAACCAGGCTCCAGAAACTGAAGAGGAAATTTCATATTGCAATGCTGCAAAGACAGCAAATGGTCAAATAAAAATTCTGTACTACTAAGTTATAGAAACTGAAAGCTCACTCTAAGGGTGAGATGTACTATTCTCAAATGGGAAAGCAATTATTATTTGAGAAAACTGTTTTGAATTTTGTGACTTAAGTGTTTAATTGCATAATGTAAGCTTGAAATAAAACTTCCACTCGTCCATTTTCAGAATAAGTTACAGGGGTGCATTAGGAGCAAGGCAGGAACCAGCCTAGGACAAGATGCCAACCTCTCATAGGACAGAGACACTTAAACATCCAGACTCTGCCAATTTCGAGTTTCTAATTAACGTAACATGCACATGACAAAAGGGAGAATGTTGAAAGTGTGCCCAGACACTTCTCTGAGGCAGAAGTGCTAACCACTGCACTGTGGGTCTGACGTTGTTGGCTTTCTGTTGATTCTAAAACCACATTAGGATTGCAGTTCCTGAAGACTCATTCATCTCCAACCAGTCAGCATAGAATTGAGCCTCTTAAGTTATAAACCACCAAGTGCACAAAAAATGTGAAACACCTCACCATTTAAACTAAAAAGTGCATTTTCTTTCTTATTTAAAAAATGCATACAAAATTCAGAGTTTGCACATCATATGCATTTCTAAGGTAGTCAGCTTTCTTAATCTGTTAATAAAGAAAAATGAAATTATGTGCCCTTGAGTATAAAGTGTCTTCTTTATGGTGTCAGAGGCAAACTTTAAAGCAGACTGGTTGAAGGTGAATAACTGTGCTGGAATGACAACTCAGATGTCATCTCAGGAACAACGGAAACCCGATGCTATCAGCAAGTATGAATGAAACTCTATGAAGCACATGTCATAAAGTAACTTCTAAAGAGCTCCTCAGGATACTCTGCTATTCACACCTCAGAGTTCAGAACTTAACGTCAAATTACAGAAGCACAAAATGGTTGCATTTAATTCTCAGTGTATATTTGCATATTCTGCTAAGTGCTAGAAGGTCAAGTTGAGAGCAACATGCAGCTAGAATGTCGGCTAACATGAGAGGGAGACTTCTCTAGCTATTCCACGGCTGATGCTTACAAATATTTATTACTCCAACACTAATTCACAGGGAGAAAGAATACATATTCCTCAAACCTTGTAAAAAGTAAATATACAAACGTTAGATAACTATAAGTAGCACACTGTGTGATAAGAAGTCACAGACAATGTGAAAGAGTTGGGGTTTTAGCCCCGTATATTACCTGATGATTTTAGTTGGTCAAATGGAGCATAAATTCATCCAATATTCAACATTTTATTAGCGTTCTGTACTGGCTTTTATATCCTGAGAAAATGGCGGCAGGAAATGAGTTGTCACGGAAATGACGTCATCTGCTTGGGACCGGAAGTGACGTCATCAGGAAGCGCCAGCAGGGACGTCGCCTGGCTGGGACCGGAAGTGACGTCAACGGGAAGAGCCGGAAGTGGCATCATCTGAATGGGACCGGAAGTGATGTCATCGAGAAGAGCCGGAAATGACGTCATCTGCTTGGGACCGGAAGTGACGTCATCAGGAAGCGCCAGCAGGGACGTCGCCTGGCTGGGACCGGAAGTGACGTCAACGGGAAGAGCCGGAAGTGGCGTCATCTGAATGGGACCGGAAGTGATGTCATCATGAAGAGCCGGATGTGATATTGTGGAGGAAGTTAATGAATCGCCATTTTCATAATTCTGAACTGGTGCAGGTATTGTAGAGTTATTTATCATCTTTAGTTCTGTACGGTCAGAGAGAGAGGCATCATTACCACAGTACAACCCCCCATCTGTCCATTCTTCACTCACCTGAGGACCTGTTGACTGCCTCCTAAGTGCACATGTGTGACAACTGTCATGTTTATGACTAAACTTGGAGGTCTTATTGCCTTTTCCTGTCTTGGAAGCCATTTTTGTGCACTGTTGTCAGGGTCGCGTCTTACGTTTCTTGCGATGTGGTCTCAAAGATCGTGACCTGAAATTAATCAGCAGACAGTATAAAAGGTCAATCTTTGCTCTAAGCCTTATCCGATCTGTGGATAAAACCTGCTAAACCTTTTTGAATTCTCTTTGTGATTATTTTCTCATATCCTGCCTGGTTTTTGACTTCTTAGTGTAATTTTTGCCTCTCATTTGGGTTTTGGTCACTTTGTTTTATTTTTATTTTCATTTCTTTTGCCTTTTGTATGCATCTACTGGTTTAACTCTAGAGACTAGGTATATTATAATAACAACTGTTTTTTTTATATTGTACAGGGGTGTCCAAACTACAGCCCATGGGCCAACTGCGGCCCATGGTCCATTTTTAATTGGCCCACAGCAAATTCTAAAAATATAATAAAAAATAGCGCATACACAAAACTTGTTCTTAACTGCATTGATCAAAGCAGCATCTTCACAAACAAACGCAACCAAAGAACAATTTTTGCTATGAGTGACCAAAAATGGCAGAACCAAAGAAACGCACAACAGCAAGTGAGTGCAGAAAATTTCAGACACGATGGGAAAATGAATATTTCTTCCTAGAAGTCAAGGGCAAGTGTGTCTATTTGATTTGCAATGAAACTATTGCAGTGATGAAAGAGTATAATGTGTGTCGATACTATGAAACCAAACTTCTGACCTACATGCCCTACACTGGTGCCGAGCGAGTACAGAAAGTTAAGCAAATAGCAGATAATCTGCTAGCTCAACAACAGTATTTTTTCCGTTCTAACAAAACACAAGAAAATGCCACATTAGCCAGTTACGAGGTAGCGCAACTCACTCCCTGTCACAGGAAACCTTTCTTAAATGGTGACTTCATAAAAGAGTGCCTCACTAAAGTTTAAGGAATAATGTGCCTGGAGAAAATGTAGGAATTCGACAACGCTTGTCCAGAAACACAATTGTGCAGTAAATTGAAGATTTGTCAGCTAACTTAAAACATCAAGTGTCAGATAAAGCTTGTGCTTTTGATTTTTACTTGATCGCATGTGATGAGAGCACTTTATAATACAATAAATGAAAACCCATTAATGGAGAGCTGTGATGCTGTTTTTTCTTTAAGCATATTCAATTATGAAGCATAATTTAGTTTTATTTGATTGATTTTGCTGGCTTATTACACAGGAGGTGAGGCAATAAACCCCACCTCTAGTAGGTGGCCCAGCCCTTCTATTATTTCTCTGTATGTGGCCCCCAGTGAAAAAAGTTTGGACACCCCTGATATAGTACGAGAAATTGTCTGACACAAGACCAGCAATCGTCCAAATAAAACATGCGCTCAATGGCGCTAAGCAAAGAAAAATCAATGTCCTAGTGCAGGCCAGGGGTGGGCAAAGACAGTCCTGGAGGGCCACAGTGGCTGCAGGTTTTTGTTCCAACCCAGTTGCTTAATTAGAAAACAATCCTTGTCAAACATTTAATTTCACGGCTTGTTAGTGCTTTAACTCTGCCATGTCAAGTCATTTGTATATCTTAGATGTTTTTTCCTTTTTAAGGATATTATCCAAATGATTTGAAGTCTAAAATGGAGGAGTAATTATCTTTCCTGTACTTTTTCTCCTCAATTTCCTTCCAAGTATTGAATCAATCCAAATAGAGCTGTAAATGGAAACAAGCTAAATGGAGAAGTGCTGGTTTTGTCATTTGCATCTTATTGCTAATAAGGAGCCATTCAAAACCAAGAATACAGCTGTTAAAGAATAAAATAAGCAATCAGGGTTCAAAATCTTAATGAGCGAGACAACTAAAATGAAGCAGAAGTGTTAATTGAGCAGTAAGTGCCTCTTGTTACGCAATTGTTTTAGAACAAAAACCTGCAGCCACTGCGGCCCTCCAGGAACGACTTTGCCACCTTTGTTCTAGTGTGAGGACCCTTTCTTAGCTGGTAAAGCTGATGAAAATCACTGTGTGAAGGAGTTGCGTTCTGTGGTAACACGTGACGCCTCCTTATGAGATCCACAGGATATGTAATGGGGGACCAGAAGGGGCGTAGTCAGTTGCCCACACTAGGTGTCTTCTCGGTACTGTGGAGTGGAAAACAGAGGATAAGGTTAGCGTGTCACGTGGAGTAGCCTTCATTCTGCAAAAAAAAATAACAACAGACTAACATGTTTTTTTGAAAAAAGCTAATTCATTTTGACTATTTTTGAACCCAGGACTGATCTTTAGGAATGCAAATACCTTGAATCCCAAATGAAAAGAATAACAGGTTTCAATGCAACTGCAAAGGGGTCACCATGTGCACCTGAGGTATGGGCTCATCAGAGATAAACATTGCCACTCCAGGACAACAGGGGGTGCTAACACTAAGGGTATCATCTCTTTTTTCTCCCACCACCCTGAGAAACAGCCCACTTACTGATGGCAACTGAGTCCGCCTCTTCTTTTTCCTCCATTAAAAAGCCAAGGTGTCCGATTCTGGAGACAGCAGACCAAAGAACAGAGCTCCTAGTTGAAATCTGTCCATATCAGAAAGCCTCAAATCCTCTTGTCTATTTCTGTTTTTTCACTGTTTCACATTTTGCCATTATTCCAAAAGTCAAACGCCCATTTATTTTAGGATGTTGTAGATATTAAAAGGGGCAACCCTGATTACTGTGGCCAAAAATGTGATCTGAGTGAGATTGGAGGCAGCAGTGCACTACCATGTCTCAAGTAAAAAAAAGATGCAGAGGATATGATAACCAAAAACAAAATACAACAAATGGCCACAAACTAGCTATAAGTAAAAATAAGTACACAGTGTATTATTGCACTAACAGAGTTCCAGTCTTAAGGAACATAATAAGGAGCCATGAAGCTGAGACGTGAGGCTGGCACATTCCATTGTTTGAAGCTGCAGCTCCTGAATGTTTTGTTAGTTTCCAGTCTGTGTGTAGATGCTTTGCAGTTTTTTCTTCCATGAAGAAGATAGAATTGTCTTGTAAACGGGAGTAAATCTTTTTTTATTATTAATTCCCAGTGTCGCATGCGGAACCACACTGCCAGCTTACAGTGTTATATATCTGGGGGCAGTACTCATAATATTCTCATTATGGTCCACTGATGTACCCCTCAAATGAAAATAGCAAGGGTTTTTTTTAAACATATGAAGGTCTGAAAGCTGGTATACTGACTGGTGGTTACATCACTCTCCCCAAAGCAGCCTGCATGAAAGTTTTGCGTATAGCTGCCACAGTTCTGTGATGTCACGTTGGCCTTGCAAACATCATGAGGCTTTATGGAAATATATTTGACTAAGCTGTGAATTTTGAGGAAAATACTCATCGAAGCAAGGTCACTGGAAAATGCAGCATATCCACTGTGAGAAACACTTTGGCAGATTTCACCAATCAACACCAACTAGCCAACCCGCGGCGTACCATACGCCGCATAATCAAGCCGGTTTTTTAATGATTTTTAAGCACAGGGAGAAAATTAACATTTGAAAAATTGGTAATGTAATAAATCAGCAAGAAAAGCAACATTGTAACAATGCACGGAACGAACCAACACACACGAGCCTTCTCCTGCCAGACGGAGGGATGGGTGTGGACGGCGCTCAGGCGCAGAGGGTGGAACGGGAGGAGAGGAGAAGGACGTCCATTCAGCTCCCTCCGTCATGCTAGTCTGCTGATTTCTCATTCAGTATGCACTGCCTGCTCATGTGCCCACCTCCAACTCGTCACTTGAGTCGTTGTCGTCTTTGCACAGTCCAGATGCACCTGTGACTCAAGTAGACTTTTCATTGCTCTGTGCGGTTTTGGCTGCTTTTCTATATATAATCCACCAAGACACCCGAACACGGTAGTATACGAGGTGGAAGGGGCGTGTGTACAAAGGGTAGGGACGTAAGCAGTGGAAGCGTATAAGTGATGCACCTAGTGGGAATTCCACGGTTTGCAGCCTGAACGGGGTTCAATGGCTTACCCACGCCTCTCTGCGCCGGGTAGACACACGCTCAATCTCATGCATAATTATTTATTGAATGCTAAACACTTCTGGAAAGACACGGTTGTCTAAAACGGGTTGGTGTGAGAATACAACAGTAAGTGAATGAAAAGATGGAATCCTGGAGAGAGCAAAATACAACACAATAGTGAACCCGCAGCATAACAAACGCCGCATAATTATTTATTGATGGTTGAACACTTCTGGAAAGACACAGTTGTCTAAAAAGGGAGGGTTTGAGGATACAACAGAAAGTGAATGAAAAGATGGAACTCTGGAGAGAGCAACATATAATTGTCCGTGAGTGAAGAAGACGTATGTTTATCGCGGATGCAAATTGCTGTATGTAGCGTGTAAAACAGTTTGCTATGGTAAACGCGGTCGTGTGTCGTAACCGAAAACTCGGTTTTTAAAGACTGCTTACTTCATTGTGTTTTAACCTCAGTTGTAAAGGATGGTTTTAAGGATCCCATGGGATACCCCTCACAAACCGTTTTACACACTGCATATGACGATTCACCTCCGAGAGAAACATGCCTTTATGAACAGTCAATGTGGCTCGGAAGTGCATGTGGCCTCTACGACAGACGAATATAAATGACACCATTTTTTCTGTGTCATCACGTCCGAGTTGGTGGGCGTGGCTCTGCGAGTTGTCGTCGTATCCAATGGTCTTGGAGTTGGTGGGCGTGGCTCCTTCTTGCGTGCGCCATAGGTGTCTTACTTGTCGGTGGCTTAGTGAATCCACGCCCCTTCCGGCGTGCTTTCCATGGGTGTCTTACCTTAGTAATTATATATATAGATAATCACTAAAAGGTATTAGTAAACAGTGTTTTCCTTCATTTTTCTTGATGTATTGGCCAGCAACATGTTTCATTGTATTGTATTGTAGAAAAGAGTAAAAAGACCACATTTACCAAGCAGTGTTTGCAAAGCTGCTTTTCATAATGTCTATCTTTGAAAAGATTTTTCACCTACTACCTTCAACACTATTAGATATGTGTGACTTCTGCCAACAGCATTGGTCTCCACTTTCTGCTGAGCATCTGGTGCTTGACTTTCAGCAGGGTCAGTGGACTGTGCTGGATTATCTCTCTGCAACTCTGACATTTTGGATTTGGAGAAGGCCAAACACCTCAGCAAGCAGGCAGGTTTGCTGCCATACTAGTAGCACAAACTATTTCTAAGACTATTTTGAGAACCTTTGAAATTATTCATCATTTAAAACCAGGCCATCCATATCTCTGTGTGTGATTTCCTGGCACTGTCACCTGTCTGCAAATTTCTGTTCTGCTTCCTCTGTGCGCCACATGTGGGCAGCGTGCCTCATGAGCACATTCTAAACAAGCCAAATCAAAACAGTACAAGTAAGAGCAATCAATGTAAGACATTTTATTCAGTCATGATGGGATGGCCACCAGGCTAGAGCAGGAGCATTATCATATAAAGACAGTATCTCAGGGCCACCAGGGAGCCTGGACCCTGTGGGACACAACAGTGAATAGACATATCATTTGGACAGACATTTGGATGACACCACAGACCAGACTCAGCTTTCTGATAAGGTCAACCTATGACAACCTCCCATGCCCCCGGAAAGAATGGTTTGGAAGTGATGTAGGCTATGTGACAGTATCAAGGCAAAACTCCAGCACATTCTATCAGGATGTAAGATGGCGTTGGCCTGGGGGCGCTTTAGGTAGTGCTATGATCAAGTTCTAGAAAAGCTGACTGAAGTCCTGGAGAGATGCAGAGATGCAAGGTAGCAACAAACCATATCTCCCGCCCCACCACCCCCCAGAAGGAGCAAAACCCATCCTTATTACATTCATGAAGCCAGCCAGTACTGTATGTCACAAGCATCTGCAAAGAAGAGAGACACCATACTCACACTGGGTAAAGCATGACATAATGCTGGTGGACCTCAGAAGGCATAGGTCTATCCCGTAGAGGTTGCATTCCAAGACTTTATTCAGAAAGCAGCAGTTCAACTGCTTCATGGTGCTGGCCTGATGGGGTCAAACCTACAGAAAACCATAAAGGTGCTGGGAGGGGATGACAGAGAAATCCAGCTACTGTCTATGGCCTTGGAGGAAGGACAACATTTGGAGTTGAACATCCCTAAAAGGCAACTGCAGGAGGTGGTGGGGAGATGTCCCTAATGACTCCCCACCAGGAGATGTACCAGATTAGGGGGCAAAACATCTACAAATGGTGGCATCTAGCTGATAACCCTGCAGCTGACCCAAAGGCACCGGCGGAGATGTGACATGCGAAAATGCCAAAGCAGGAACCAAAATCTAAACTGTACAATGGTCTATATAAAGAAATGTTACTGTTAACAGCGCTGATATAATGTAGGAAAAATATTTCTCATTTCAATAATTTCAAAATAGACAAACATCCTAGCCTCTGTTCTTTAGGGCAAATCTATTAAATGTTACTTTCATGTATAAACATTTTAGTTTATTCGCCCTCATCAATAAGATTGCCTGTTAATCAGAATTACTCTTAGGCAATTTTGGCAAAATATATTTAGCAACTGCAACATTTCTATAGGAAAGCAAAAACAAAAGATAAGTAAAGAACACTAAGACGGTACAGGGACTTTTGAAGTCATCTGAAGTATGCAGAACCTAGGAAATGAAAGGCAAATTAAATTAGCAGATCTAAAAAGATTCTTGTTAAAAATTGGTTACACTGTAATAATACGTCAGTAATACTCAGTCGAGGGTGAAACAGTTCTAATGGGATGTACTGTGACTAGGGATTTCAATGAGAAATTTTACCGATTTGAAGAAGGAAACCATTTAGGAAATAAAGAACAAAAAAAATGAGTGCCCAGTCTTTCCCTACAATCACAAAGCACTTTACAGAAGAAACAACATTACAATACCATCAACATGCAGTTTAAAAGGAAGCTGTAAATTACAAAATTTACAAAAAGGACATAGCTACAGGGGATGAGTTATGAGGAAAGATTAAAAGAGCTGAGCCTTTACAGTTTAAACAAAAGAAGATTAAGATGTGACATGACTGAAGTGTTTAAAATTATGAAGTGAATTTGTACAGTGGATCGAGACTGTTATTTTAAAAAGAGTTCATCAAGAACACGGGGATACAGTTGGAAATTTGTTAAGGGTAAATTTTGCACAAACATTAGAAAGTTTTTCTTTACACAAAGAACGATAGACACTTGGAATAAGCTACCAAGTAGTGTGGTAGACAGTAAGACATTAGGGACTTTCAAAACTCGAGTTGATGTTTTTTTGGAAGAAATAAGTGGATAGGACTGGCGAGCTTTCTTGGTCTAAATGGCCTGTTCTCGTCTAGAGTGCTCTAATGTTCTAATGCTCTAAATGTGCACAATTGAATCAAATCAGGTATCATAACAAAGCAGCCTCTTACCAATCGAATTGAAAAGGGCTATGAAACTATTCCTTGTTGGTCCTCTTCGTGTGCACATTTTAATGACATACACAATAATAACAATAAGTGCTCCTACATTGGCATCTTTTATAACACATGTATGGAAACAATACTGAGGTTATGGTCAAGCAAAGAGCATATAAAATAGCATACTTAGTGGACCAGAGATCATGGAGTTTATACAGTGGCATATAAAATGTTTGGTCACCCTTGCTTAAAATGTCTGTTACTGTGAATAGTTAGGTGAGCAGAAGATGAACAGATCACTAAAAGGCATAAAGTTATAGATGACACATTTCTTTAATATTATAAGCACAGTTACATTTTTATTTCCATTCTTCACAGGTGCAAAATACCAAAAAAAAATGAAAAGGACCTGAAACAAAAGTCTGGGCACCCGACATGATCAGTACTTAGTAATACCCCCTTTGGCAAGTATCACAGGTTATAAATGCTTTTTGTAGCCAGCTAAGATACTTTCAGTTCTTACTTGGGGGATTTTCACCCATTCATCCCTGCAAAAGGCTTCTAATTCTGCAAGACTCTTGGGCTGTCTTGGATGTCCTGCTCTTCTGAGATATATCCATAGATTTTCAAAGCTGTTTAGGTTGGGGACTGTGAGGGCCATGGCAAAACCATCAACTTGCACCTCTTCAGTTATTCCAGTGTAGATTTTAAGGTGTGTTTCAAATCACTATCTTGTTGTCGGGCCCATCCTCTTTTTAACTTCAACTTTTTTTACAGATGATGTGATGTTTGCTTCCACAATTTGCTGGTATTTAGTTGAATCCATTCTTCCCTCTACCAATGACATGTTCCCTGCACCACTGGCTGCAACACAAGCCCAAAGTATGATTGATCCACCCCCATGCTTAATAGTTGGAGACGTGTTCTTTTAATGGAATTCGGCACACTTTTTTCTCTAAAAATACCTTTGCACATTGTGGCCAAAAAAGTTATATTTTGACTTCATCAGTCCACAGGACTTGTTTCCAAAATGTATCAGGCTTGCTTAGATGTTCATTTGCTAACTTTGTGGTTAAGATACAGGAAAGGTTTTCTTCAGCTGACTCTACCACGAAGTTCATATTTGTTGAGCTGGCGCTGCACAGTAGAACAGTACAACACCACTCCAGAGTCTGCCAAATCCTAAAGGTCTTTTGCAGTCAAACGGGGACTTTATTTGCCTTTCTAGCAATCCAACAAGCAGTTCTTTCAGAATGTTTCCTTTGTCTTCCAGACCTCAACTTGACCTCCATCGTTCCCGTTAACTGCCAATTCCTAATAACATTATGTGAGAACACAGCTACCTGAAAATGCTTTGCTATCTTCTTGTATTCTTCTCCTGCTTTTTGAAAATCAATTGTGCTGAGTGCTGGGAAGCTGCTGAGAGGAGCTCATGGTTGCTGATTGTTGGGTCAAGGTATGAGGAGTCAGAGAATGTATATACTTTTGCAATTTGCATCACCTGGGGTTTCCTAACAATGACTGTGAGCAAGCCATAGCCCTAAAGAGCTAAGTAAGGTTTGAGACCTTGGTCAAAGTTATCAGAGACCTCAAATATCTTGGGGTGCCCAAACATTTGCATGGTGCTCCTTTCCTTTTTTTCACTGTACAACTGTACAAAACAAAAACAATACACTAATCTTGCATAAAATACTGAAAGGAAATGTGTCACCTTTAACTTTATGCCTTTTTGTGATCCGTTCATCTTCTGCTCACTTAACTAATCACAGCAACAAACATTTTAATCAAGGGTGGCCGAACTTTGGGTTGCCACTGTAGTATGGACACACTAAGAACTGTCAGGACTTTTTCAGATTCTGGACACTGTATGAGTACAATAGGGAGTATTTATCATTTCCACATGTTGTCGATGTCAATGAGCTCTTGCTGCTTTAACCATTATAAGAACTGCTGGTGTTTGCCACTGGGTTGCTTTTTCTGCTTCTGGGTGCTTTGGTAGGCTGGTGCAGTATGTTGTTTTCCCATTTCGTTTTTGTCGAAGGAAATGTTGTGCGTGTTTAGAACGTAGTGTCAAAAACTAAAGCATCTGTGCTCTTACAGTTTTCTTTCTCTATCATGCCTCTCCTGTTGTAAAATTTTGTGAGTCCCTGAGGGCTTTTCATGTTGCTTCAATATTTAAATCGCCTTTTTAAGAATGATTTGAATCTTTCATATACTAGAAAGCTAATGTGACCACAGTCAAAGCCTTTGCATTCTTTTTTGACATCCCTGCTGTTTTAATTGCGTTTTAATGGCACACATAAGAGACTCTCCAGCTCAGAGTATGTACAATCCCTCAGAAGAGGAGAATGTCAGGATTCATTTCTGTCCTTTCCCAAATTATGAATGGGGTCAAACTAGGAGCGTGTGTTAGCATCCCCTTCAAATGGCACTCTAGAATAATTTTGATGGAAAATAAATTTCCCAATTAAAGAAAAATGCTCTGCTGCTGGTAGTGAGGCTTAGTGATTTGAGAACAGTGTGTTAAGTGAGCTGATTTGTTTCACAAATCTGGTTTAGTATCTTGCGCTGTGTGATACCCTCAGTGATAGCACCCCCTTGTGTCCTGGAGTGGCAGTGCTTACTTCTGATGAGCATGAACCTAAGGTGCACATGCGTGACACCTTTACAATTGCATTAGCACCAATGAAACCTGTTATTCTGTTTATTTGAGTTTCAAGGCAATGGCATTTCTAAAGATCAGTTCTGAGTTCAAAAATGGACAACACGAATCAGCTTTTTTAAGAAATACAAGGAGTGCTGAATTATAAACAGGAATTTTCATGCTCTCTTCTTATAAGTAGTGCAAGGTAGACCTGACTAATTAAGCACACGCATACAGTACAGGCCAAAAGTTTGGACACACCTCCTCATTCAATGTGTTTTCTTTATTTTCATGACTGAAGGCATCAAAACTATGAATGAACACATGTGGAGTTATGTACTTAACAAAAAAAGGTGAAATAACTGAAAACATGTTTTATATTCTAGTTTCTTCAAAATAGCCACCCTTTGCTCTGATTACTGCTTTGCACACTCTTGGCATTCTCTCGATGAGCTTCAACAGGTAGTCACCTGAAATGGTTTTCACTTCACAGGTGTGCCTTATCAGGGTTATTTAGTGGAATTTCTTGCTTTATCAATGGGGTTGGGACCAGCAGTTGTGTTGTGCAAAAGTCAGGTTAGTTGAACGATCATTTATTTTTCAACAGGACAATGACCCCAAACACACCTCCGGGCTGTGTAAGGGCTATTTGACCAAGAAGGAGAGTGATGGAGTGCTGTAAATGGTCATGAAAATAAAGAAAACACATTGAATGAGGAGGTGTGTCCAAACTTTTGGCCTGTACTGTATATGAACTTGTCATAGTAGTGCTAGCTGCTCTTTCTCCCCTTCCTGTCAGTTGTAATGAACATGTCAGAGCAGGAGGTACACAGTACTGTTGGGCAGTGCATTATTATTAAATTTTTGACAAATGAAGGAGTCATTCCATCTCAGATTTATTTCAGACTTAACAAACAGTTTGTGGATGAGTGTCTCTCTCTCTCTCTCAGTCTAAAGTGTATGATTGGTGCAAGTCATTTAGAGTAGGACTATCATCTTTTCGATCCACTTAAAGAATTTTTAGGAGGGAAGAAATTCAAACCGAAGAAGGAGGTTATTGACGCTGTGCAAGAATGGGTCAACATGTAGTCAAAAGACTTCTACTCTTCTGGAATTAAGAAGATTCCTATAAGCACTAGAACAAGTGTATTGCAGTGACAGGAGACTACATAGAAAAAAAGTGTGTAAGTCGTTTCATTTTATTCAATAAATAAAGCATAGCTCATAAATTCCCGTTTATATTTAAATGCCCCTCATATGTTAGTCTATTGTTATTTTTATTTGCAGAATGAAGGCTATTCCATGTGATATACTAAACTTATTGTCTGTTTTTCACTCCACAGTACCGAGAAGACACCCAGTGATGGCAACTGACTAACCCTTTTCCGGACCCCATTACATATCCTGTGGATCTCATAAGGTGGTGTCACTTTTTACCACAGGACGGAGCTCCTTCACACAGTGGCTTCCATAGGCTTTACCACCCAAGACAGGTTTCTCGCACTAGGACATTGATTTTTTGTTTGTTTAGAGCCATCAAGCACTTGTTTTATTTGGATGATTGCTATTCTTGTGTCAGGCGATTTCACCCACTATGTAAAACAGCATTTTTTACTCATTAGGAATTTGTTTTTTTTACTCATAAGAACCTCAGGATTTCTCTCACTTTGCAGAAACAATTAAGTGAAGCAAATACTTATATGCTCGTTATAACCCCTACTTTCTTTGCTGTTCTTTTTCCGGTTTTCTGTGGTGGTGATCTGTGCCACCACCAGCTGATCAAAGCGCCGTGATGTCCCTACATTGATGGATTGAAGGCCAGAGGTCCGCATGACCATCATCAACAAGTTCTTCCATGTGAACCCTGAAAACCATGAGGACTGATTGAGATCATTTATGTTAGGTAGAATGCCTAGTGGGGTCTGGGCGGTCTCATGGCCTGAAACCCTTGCAGATTTTATTTTTTTTCTCCAGCCGTTTTTTTTTTTGTTTGTTTGTTTTTTCTGTCCTCCCTGGTCATCGGACCTTACTTTTATTCTATGATAATTAGTATAGCCTAATCTTATTTTTATATTTTGTCTTTTTTCTCTTTCTTCATCCTGTAAAGCACTTTGAGCTACATCATTTGTATGAAAATGTGCTATATAAATAAATGCTGTTGTTGATGTTGTTATAGGTTAGTCCTCTTTTGCTCTTTCTTCAGGTTATCATTGGCCTGACTAGAAAGATCAGATGGCACTTTGGATTTGATTTGGGACCAGAAGATGAAATGAAGTTAATAAAAACAAGCCTGGATGACCGGGTTAGCGCCCCTACATTTTCACCTTATGGACCTGCAATTCCTTCCAACAACCACAACATATAAAACAACAAACTGTATATAATCACTGTGTGCTGTACCTCCCTGAGCAAACCACCACATACTACAATATAAATATAATGAAAAATTAAGAATTGACAGCATGTAGGTACAGAGGCAGAGGTGCAAGTTAAATGCACCCCCAGTTGATTTCTTCCCTGTATTTGAATCACCACTGAAAATGGTTAGATGGATACCTGACAAAAAATATTTTTTAGAAACAGTTCTAGCATGAGAAAACTACTTTTTGTTTTCTTAATTCTTGTTATCTAATAATAATAATACATTTTATTTATACATGGCACTTTTCTAAGCACTCAAGGGCACAAAACAAACAATAAATAAAAAACACATTATAAACAAAACTTAAAACATCAGAAAATATAAAACTTTAAACCAAACAAAGCCACTGTAATCATAAAGAAAAAGCCATATTAAACAGATGGGTTTTAAGTTTACATGTGAAAGTTGAAAATGATTCGATATTTCTAAGCTCAGTAGGTAGTGAGTTCCAGAGCTTAGGAGCAGAACGGCTGAATGCTGTGTTCCCTCTGGTGGTTAGATGGGCGAGAGGGACGGTCAGATGGATGGAGGAAGAGGATCTAAGGTTACGGGAGGGAATGGTAACATGAAGATGGTCGGACAGATATGGAGGGGAAAGGTTATGAATGGCCTTAAATGTTAACAGCAGAATTTTAAAATCAATTCGAAACTTAACCGGGAGCCAATGAAGCTGCTGCAAGACCAGAAGTAATATGGTGAATAGACGGGGTTCGAGTAATGATGCGAGCAGCAGAATTCTGGAGTAGACGAAACTTATGGATAGATTTATTAGAGAGACCAAAGAGGAGTGAATTGCAATAGTGCAGACGAGAAGTAACAAGACTGTGAACAAGAATGACAGTGGTATGGGGGGTGAGTACTGTCAAGGATGACACCCAGACTCTTGACCTGAGGTGATGGGGAAACAAAGGAGTTATCAATAGCAAGTGAAAGATTATCAGCTTTGGATAACAATAATTTTCTACCAATGAGGAGAACCTCAGTTTTATCACTGTTTAATTTAAGAAAATTTGAAGAAAACTAGGATTTAATTTTAGCAATGCAGTCAATAAATGAAGATGGTGGAAAAGAAGAGGTGGATTTACTAGCAAGTTAGAGATGATTGTCATCAGCATAACAGTAAAAATTAATGTTATATTTACGAAAGATATTGCCAAGGGGAACAAGGAAAATAATAAAAAGAAGATGCCCAAGGACAGAGCCATGGGGCTCACCTGAAGTAACAGCGGTGGGTTGGGATGTGAAAGTTTTAAGCTGAACAAACTGAGTGTGGCCTGAGAGGTAGGATCTGAACCAATCTAGTGGAGTGTGGGTAATGCCAATCGAAGATAATCTATTAAGGAGCGTGGTACGACAAATAGTATCAAAGGCTGCACTCAGATCAAGGAGAATGAGAACAGTGATTAAACCAGAGTCAGCTGCCATAAGGAGGTTGTTAGTAATTTTAACAAGTGCCGTTTCTGTACTATGAAGGGGGCAAAAACCAGACTGGAACTCTTCATAGAGATTATTATGAGATAAGTGGGAGTGAAGTTGGATAGCTATTATTTTTTCAAGAATTTTGGAGATGAAGGGCAAATCAGAAATGGGGCGAAAATTATTGAAGTTAATAGGATCGGCACCAGGTTTTTTCAGTTTTGGGGTTATTGCAGCAGTTTTAAAAGATGAAGGAACAGTACCAGTAGTGAGAGAAGAGTGTATTATTGCAGAAATAAGAGGGACCAGAGAGGGGAGGCAGGCTTTAACCAGAACTGTGGGAAGGGGGTCCAGCTGACAAGTACATGGCTTAGATTTGCAGATGAGATCGGAGATTTCTGAGAGGTTGGGAAGCTGGAAAGAGGAAAATGTGTGAATAGGTGAGTGTATTTCAGAAGAAATACATAAGGAATCTGGACCGAGGTGCTGATGTATCCTCTGGATCTGTCTAGCACTTGTTCATTTGAACACTTGAAAGGAAAGGAAAGGGATTTTAAATACATTTAGACAATTAAAATGAACCCCATCATCTTGTGTTGAAACAGTGAAGGTTGAAAAATGGGTAAATGAGTGAATGAATGAATGAAAATAAGTCTAACCTGTATGAAGACATATTAAGTATTATTGCCTACATGTGGTTGAAATTACTGTCAATTACATTTGTTGTTTTGGGTTCCTGTCGAGTATAAGTATTGTTTCATTTTCTTGATGAACTCAGCAAATCGGCAGGTGTTCCTCCATCTATAATACAGAAGTAATTTATTTTTGTTGTTAATAATGATAAACTTTAATCATTGTATAGGCTGTTGCAAACAAAGGCTACAGAGGAAGTTTATTTGCAGCCTTTATCAATTTTCATAAAGCATTCGACTCAGCTGATGGAGCCGCCCTGTGGAACATCCCAAGACTTCAAAGGATCCCTTCAAAGTTGCTGAATATCATGGCCTGCCTATACACTGTGAGTGTTGTGCAGAGAGGAAGCAGAACCTCTGTGTTTTACCTAGTTGATTCTGGGGTTTGTCAGGAGTGTGTTTTTGCTCCTACTTTCTTCAACGCTTGTATGGACTGGGTGTGGGGCAGGGTCGTGGGGTCCAGTGGCATCTGTTGGTGAAGAAAGATTCACTGTTCTTGACTTTGCTGATGGTTCTGTGATCTTCGCAAAATCAATGGAGGCTCTGATTGGGTCTAGCGAGAGACTGAGTGAGAAATCTGAGTATCTGGATTTGCGAGTGTCCAGGCCTCTAAGGCACATCCATCAGCAGTGTGTCTGTTTGCGGAGAGAGTGTCGACCTTGTTAAGTGATTAATTTACTATTCCTATGAAGTCAGTAGATGTATTGGGAGAGCATGGGAGGGTCATGAGGTCACTTCAAAGTGATGTTTGGCGCTCCCGATATCGCTGTAAAAGGAAAAAGGTCTAAGTCTTTAGAGTCCTGGTGCTTCCTGTTTTGCTATGTGGTTGTGAGAAATGGACACTATTCGGTGACCTAAAACAAAGACTGGATTCCTTCGATACTGTGTCTCTTCGGAGTATCCTTGGGTACTGCTGGTTTGACTTTATGTCGAACAAGCAGTTGCTAATGGAGTCCCGAATGAGGCACATCACCTGTATTGTGAGAGAGCGTCGGTTAGGTTCACTGTTCAGGAGCCAAGCAGCTGGACCAGGCCAAGAAGACATCCATGTAACACCTGGCTGCAGCAGATAGTAGGTCATTTCTGGGGGGTGGGAGTGGACAGTGTGTTTGCCTGGGGGGTTGCCAACCAGGATCCTGTGCTGTTTTGTCGTGTGGTGGGTGCAATAAAATTCTGTACCAGTGCATGCTCCCAACCAGACCTGACTTGAAATGGGTGTGTCAAAAACTGGTGCTATTGTTGACGTTTACAGAACTGGGGATACAGATATTTTTAATCTTCACTCAATGTTGCATAAACTCTGCTTTTGACAAGATTTCCTGAAGAAAAAAATAATGAATAGTACAACTTCTATTTCACTTCACCTCTGACTACTCTATTCGACTCTATATGAATGACTACATGATATGGGAGGAAAAAGACTCCCTTACCCTTAGCAGACTCTATCAGATTTGACAGATACCATACATTGCAGCAGAAACTATAAATTATTCTCATTTTTTTACACTCTTGACCTCTTCGGTAAAGAGAATTGTCAGTAAACCTCATTTGCAACTTTGCCAAATGTTTGTAGTATCAGACCCCTGCTGTTAACAAGCCTGCTCTCAAGTCAATTGAATTCATTTTCTTTTATTATTGAAAGAGTGCATTAAAATTTATAAGCTTTTTGTACAGAATGAATGCATTTTACATAAATAAAAAAGAAAGGCTATGCTTGTTGTGATCGGGGAGCTCATCAGCAGTCAGTATATATTTTCCAAGGTGGCATACCTCAGGAATTCAAGTGTCAGTTCACTCACTTCTTCAGAACATTGTGGATGATTTGGGAGGTATGGATTACTGCTTATTTTAAAAGAACACAACAGTGTGCGTTATTGTTTATATCTATTAAACACATTATCCAAGATAGCATGCAAACGATTCTAATCATTGAGGGCACATCTGAATGTGAATTAGATTAGTAAAGCAAATTACATGATTATTTCAATTGAAGTGCAATAAAGAAAAGGTTGCATGAAGAGATTACAGAGCTAGAAGGCGAGAAGATACAGTAATGACAGGAAGGAGAAATGGTAAAGGACAGATTTATAAACAAGGTGACTGTGGGGTTACAGTGATAGGAAACAAAGGAAATACTGGAAACCTGAAAGAGTGCATGCATAATACAGAAACAAAGTGAAAACAGTTGGGGACTGAAACTGTTATGGATTTCTCACAAATGGAGCAGAAAACTCTTAAAAACACAAGCCTCACAACAAAAACTTAATAATGCAGGTCAATTTATTAAACAAAGTTTAGGCAACATTAAGAAAAATTCCAAAGTAATCTTAATTCAGAAATACAAAAGTAATACAAACTCACAAACAAATTCCAAAATAAATAATAATCAAAAAAGGAATGAGGAATCAAAAATACAAAATAGGAAAAAAACACCACATTACATTGCGCAAGGTGTCAAAATACAGAGAGCCAAAACTTCAAAAATCCAAGAACACAGCAAACATTTAAAGAGTCACCAGAAGATTAATGCCACTGTATATAAGCAGTGCCAACAGGTTCTTCATATTGTTCTCATGTACTGCCATTAAACTCAATGACAGCACCTGAGGGCATCAGCTGAGGCAGGGGTCCGACTCAACACCTTCTTAAGAAACAGTAACATGATTGGCTGAATACAAAATGGGAAGGAAATGCAAGGAAATAATTCATAATTACAAACCCCTAGAACCCCTGCAGATTTTATTTTTGTTTTTCTCCATCTGTCTGGAGTTTTTTTTTTGTTTGTTTTTTCTGTCCTCCCTGGACCTTACTTTTATTCTATGTTAATTAGTGTTGCCTTATTTTAATTCTTATTTATTTTGTCTTTTTTCTCTTTCTTTATCATGTAAAGCACTTTGAGCTACATTATTTGTATGAAAAAATGTGCTATATAAATAAATGTTGTTGTTGTTCTGCAGAAAAAAATCAGAAGACCTTAGGCTGCGTTCATATTACCAGACTAAGGTGACTCAAATCCAATTTCTTGCTTTAATGTGACACAATTTGGAAATCCAATCTTTTAAAATCAGATTTAAGTCACTTTCTTATGTTGTCCTAGACTGGGTAGTATCTGATTCATGCCCATGAAACATGAATGAGAACGGTAGGTCAGAATTCATGTGTTTTTATGCCTATACGCTTGGGCTGAGCACTAAAAATCAATGATGGAGGAGAGCTACAGCTATAACAACAGTCACAATCCCACCATTGCTGACTCCTGCTTTGTACCCACACATCTCTTGGTGCAGCAATGCCAGCAAAAACAGCATCTGGATTTTTTTTACCTTCTTGACCTAATCATGTACAGAGGACAAACTGTTTTCTGTCCTCCAGAGCAAAATGCGATGCATACACTAGCAACTAGCATGTTCCTTTAACTGGCTTTACCACCATTTGTCGTCTCACAAATATGACTTTTCTGTTGTTGGTGATGCAGATCACTCACACATAAATTTATCAATGTGCGCATGCATGCCGTTTCAAAGGACAGATGTGTTCACATTACGTTTAGATGCAGGTGACTTGTACTTATGAATGTGAACTGTCAAGACAGCGAAATCCGATCTGAGCAAAAACTAGAATTGAGCAATAGGGCTTGTAATGTGAATATAGTGTGAAAGTCTAATAATCTGACGCCCTTTATACACTATTTTCTTGATCACAACAAAATTTCAAGGTACAATAAATGAGATATCCAGAGATGGATAGGCTTGATTCCATAGTAATACTGTATTGTGATCGCCTCTTTGTTGATTTTCTACTTGTTTCCAGCATTAATATCCTTATATTTAGATGTATTTATGTGTTTCTTTTAATAAAGAATCATTTGGGATTAATAAAAGTGCTACGTGTCCAACAGTCAAATCACGTCTCACAGGAGGTCTTGTTGTTTTAGTTATGGACATTGCCATTTTGTTACTGTAGCTCTGTTCGCAACGCCAGAGTTGCACCATATGTCACATCAAAGGTCTGACGCCTGTTCACTTCCCTGAAAGCATTTGAAATTATGCATAGATAGAAGAAATTAAATCATCTTTGGCAAGTGAATTCAAAAAAGGTTATGTTTGGTTTTAGACTCCTGGCCAGAGTTTTTTGACTTTGATTTCTTGGTTTGTGTTTGAAACTTAGGTGACTGACTATCCAGTTTGCTTTGCTTTATGTCTACCCCCTGGTCACTAAATATACATTACTTGCCTTCCTCCTTGTGGTGGCACATCAAGTAGTAAAATTATTTAAAGGGCCTTCATCTACAGCCTAGAGAGCTCACATCAGCCACGTGGATGAATGTATTATTTACCATAAGTACAACATAATCCCTGGAAACAGTTTCTCCATTTGTACTTCTGAAAGTGATCAAACTTCTTCACCGTGATCAATTTTGGGGAGCCCTTAAAACATAAAACAGTTTCCTGAATCAATGAAACCTCATATTTAACTCACAAACAATTTGCTATTGATAAAGCAAAAATCACCTTTTATTATTTTATTGTAGCTGGAAAAATCTTTGGAATGGGCAAGTGCCGTGATGGATACAGTGAAACCCATCTTTAAAAACCTAGAAGAACATCCATCCATCCATCCATTTTCCAACCCGCTGAATCCGAACACAGGGTCACGGGGGTCTGCTAGAGCCAATCCCAGCCAACACAGGGCACAAGGCAGGAACCAATCCCGGGCAGGGTGCCAACCCACTGCAGCCTGGAAGAACATTTGTTCAGAATATATAGCTGAAATACTCGAGAGAAATTGAGTTACAAATAGCGTGGTTAATTGAGAACAAATCAAATTGCCTATTTTATCATAAAATTTAAAACATTCTTATGGTATAGTCAGGGATTCATCCCTGGCTCAAGTATCATTTCTTTTTCATTCTTTTTGCTGTTTGTGGAATATTAATTTTGACAATTGTGTGACTGAAAACATTTTTGTTTTCATTCTTTCTACATGATGTCATTCTTTAATTACTATTAGATTTTTGAATATTTTTCTTTACTTCTGTCACTTATTGTATTTGTGATGTTCTTTATTTTTTATATGGTGAGCCTAAGGTGGCGGGGCCCCCTGACACTGCAGCTGTTGGACCAGCCTGGGCCCATGTAAGTTAGGGAAAGCCTCAGGGTTAGAGATGAGTCATCTTATATGATTTTCTTGACTTTGATCTCAGCTCTGGACTGTGAAGAATAATATTCTTGGATTGTAAACTTGACTTTCTTAACCATTTGATTAGCCTTGAGGTAAACCTTATCTACATCTTTTCCTGTTGCCCCTGTATTTTCTGAATTTGTGTTAAAAAAAGCTTTAAATCTTTGAGCTGAGATCAAAGTCAAACTAAACATCCTTTCATAATGTTTAATGATCACATAAATCCCTGGTAACACTGCAAAATGAGTGAGAAAACTTCAGTTTGTTTTCTAATTAGGAAACAAGAATGAAAAAGAAGACATTTTGTCTTCAGCATTTGATTGCAATGTTCCAAAATGAAATGCAGCACTTTTAGGTGGGGAATGTGTAGCTTCAGTAACACTCACCACTTCCAGGAAAAATCTGTCCCCTCTACCTATAGACTTTGGAGCTGAAGTACAGAACGTTCCAACCTCACAACTCCACTTAATAATCTAAGACGTTTGCTTTTCTCCCAGAAAAGTCTTAAGATGGACGTATTCCAAAGGGAATACATTTTGTCACTGCTATTTATCATAATGAAGAATTTATAATTTTAGTCTATATAAATAAAATTGTAATCTGTTTGTTTGTCCATCTGATTTTCACAAATTCTTTTTATGTATGTTGTTATTGGTTCAAATTTAGGCTATATGCTATATCAGGGAGAGGGTCAACCCCAAAATGAACACCAATACAGGGACTACAATTCCCATAAGGCAGCATGAGAGCACTGAGGCTGATGGTAAGGACACCATTATCAGTGCGGCCAAACTGGGATCTTATCTAAGGCAGCAGGTACAGCACTTTCTTCTCAGCTAATTTGGATAACATTTGCATTGTCTCTGTGGATTACTGCTTTTATCTAAGATTTCAGCATTTAGCCTCATTGTAGTTGTATTTAGCCATGTTGAATTTCTAAAAGATGTTGTTTTCTGTTTATTTTCATCTAGACCCATTTCTAAAAAATCAACATGTCCAAAATGTGGTGTACAGTGTTACCAAACCCTTAAGAAGCAACGTTGCTTTTTTCAGTCCCCCTCCCAAAAAAAAATAAAAATTGTAAAACTCTAAAACACCCTTTAAAGGAGGTTTTTTGGTCACAAAATCATATATGAAACAAAGTTTAGCTTCAGTTTTGCAGAACTTCATGCAAAGGGAAACTCCATCCATCCATCATCCAACCCGCTATATCCTAACTACAGGGTCACGGGAGCCAATCCCAGCCAACACAGGGCACAAGGCAGGAAACAAACCCTGGGCTGGGTGCCAACCCACCACAGGGTGCATACACACACCAAGAACAATTCAGAATCGCCAATGCGCCTAACCTGCATGTCTTTGGACTGTGGGAGTAAACCAGAGCACCTGGAGGAAACCCACACAGACACGGGGAGAACATGCAGACTCCACAAAGGGAGGACCCAGGAAGCGAACCTGGGTCTCATAACTGCGAGGCAGCAGCACTACCCACTGCGCCATCCTACTACAAAGCATTGATCAAGAAATATGTAAAAAAATATAATTTTTGTGTGGAGTATTCCTTTAAGGTTGTCTGTTCAATTTCCACCTGTGACTTACTGTTTGACCCTGAGGAGTCATATAACCTTCCTCTGTTCACTCTGTAACAGATATCTCTTGTCACACATGTGCGCATGGGGTACAGTTTACAGGATCAAATAGAGTTATTCATTAGCCAAACTAGGGGTTGGCACTCTTACCTGATCCCCTCTCCTTTTGTTCCTCTGCAGTTCAGCTGAATACCCTGCACCTCAATGACATAACCACTGGTCTACCTACTGTTCACATCACTTCTCGTAAACCCTGATGGCATCATTTCCCATACCCAGAATCCACCTTCCTGCCACATCAGTTCCTGTTCCTGCTGTTCTGACTCCACCTCTTCCCCCTATCCACCATATTTATAGAGCTGACTCAACCTGTTAGTCAGTTCAGTTGTGAACTCCGCTTTATGTAAATTTGAGTTTCTTTTGCTTTGCTGTTTTATCAGTATATAGGGTGGCCATCCCTGCGGTGGGCTGGTGCCCTGCCTTGCACCCTGTGTTGGCTGGGATTGGCTCCAGTAGACCCCCGTGACCCTGTCTTAGGATATAGAGGGTTGGATAATGGATGGATGGATGGGTGGCCATCCCCAAACTCTTTTCTGTCTGCAGCCTAATATTTTACTACACTCTAAACAGATAAAAATTGCAACTGTTTACATGGGACTGAGACAGCATACAAGTTTGGGCAGATTTGTTGCAGATAACATTTCATGAAAGTAAATGTGAAGTATTACACGTAGGAAGTAAAAATGTTAGGTTTGAATACACAATGGGAGATCTGAAAATTGAAAGCACAACTTGTGAGACGGAGCTAGAACTTGTAGTGGACTCTCCGCAATCAAATGCTAGACAGTTTTCAGAAGCCATTAAGAAGGCTAACGGAATGTTAGGTTATATAGCGCCTTGATGTGTGGAGTGCAAGTCCAAGGAGGTTATGCTCAACCTTTATAATGCACTGGTGAGGCCTCATCTTGAGTACTGTGTGCAGTTTTGGTCTCCAGGCTACAAAAATGACATAGCAGGGCTAGAAAAGGTCCAGAGAAGAGCGACTAGGCTGATTCAAGGGCTGAAGGGGATGAATTATGAGGAAAGATTAAGAGAGCTGAGCCTATACAGTTTAAATAAAAGAAGATTAAGAGGTGACATGAATGAAGTGTTTAAAATTATCAAGGGCATTAGTCCAGTGGATCAAGACTGTTATTTTAAAATGAGTTCATCAAGAACACGTGTTGGGAACTTCTTAAGGGTAAATTTTTGCACAAACCTTTTTCTTCACACAGAGAACCATAGACGCATGAAATAAGTTGCTAAACATTTTTGTAGGCAGTAAGACTTTAGGGACTTTCAAAACTAGACATGATGTTATTTTGGAAGAATTAAATGGATTGGATAGGTGATCTTTGTTGGGCTGAATGGCCTGTTTTTGTCTAGATTGTTCTAATGTTCTAAATTTCCTGAACTTGGATATAGTTGTTAGACAAAATTACATAGTAGCAGTAATAACAATAATCTGCCTGGAGTGGTATTATGTAAATATGACAATTTCTTTAGTTCCATAGAATTAGGAGCGCATGCAGTGGTTAACTCCTACAATTGAAAGGGTAGTGCCAACAAAATAACAGATTCAGTTAAAGCAGCCATCATTTGAAAGATAAAGGCTGTTCTTTCTTGTTTCATTGATCACAACATAAACAATCTAACAAATAAAAGTAGCATTTTGTAAAAACTGTAGCATGTCATGTAAAAACTGAACTGCAAAGGGGTGTATGAAACTTTGAGAGACAGCAAGTATGCAAAGGAGCAATGTAGCAGGGAGTTTGTAGACACAGATGGTCTGAAGTGCTTCAAAGCAGCTACACTGCCCGTCATTCATGGAGAGCATGTGAAGAAGAAAAGATTTTATTCCGACAAATGCAGGATGATTTTCTTATTTATTCATGAAAGAGAAATGGAACATTCCTAATGGAAGAGAAAGGTACATCAGAAAAAAAAAATAACATTATTCAAAAATTGACAGTGTTCGTAATGCTTGGGTGGATTTTTTACTGGTCAAATACAGCATGACCCACCATCATTCCCGTTTTCTCAAAATACAGCAGGGAGACAGAGTCTTGGTTTACTTGGATTGTATTTTTGGCACTTGTAACTCCACATTCCATATGGAGTTCTAACAGTCCATACTGTATCTACCAAGTCTATCCTTTGACAACTGGAATGGTTTTGCAGGATTTGGGGAATTTGGGTATCTTGCAGCAGATGGTGCAAGGGTGGTGACAGAAGGCAAATTCATAAACTTGCCAATTAGGAAGAAGTGCTGCCCCAGGAACTTTTCCTCTTGAAGATGTGTTTGGTGGCGAATCTGAGAGTTTCATTTTCAACTTGATGTAAACTGTTTTTATTTTGTAACAGGCACTGTACTTGCAATTATGGATTATTCAACATAATATAAAGTCAACAAAGTATATCAAATGCTGCACCATGTGCTTCCTGGTGGAAAACTGGTTACCTTTTGCTTAAGAAAGACAAGACCACTGGAAAATAAAACATCCTTCACTTATGTTTGCACTTCTTTTATTTCACTTAGGAACACAGATTGTGGGAGCTTGTGCCTGTAGCATCCAGTGCACTGTAAGAAAGAGCTTTTACTGCAGGATACACTTGTGGTGGTCTGCCTTGTGATGCCAATCAACATAACAGACTCCCCTGGGGACACCAAAACTGGGAGAAAATGCAGACATTACACAGAAGGCACCACAACGTGAATTGAAATAAAGTCTACCGTACACACTTATTCAACTGAGATTTTTAAACATCCGTCACATTTTCATACCACAAATGACCATCCTTTCATGGAACGCATGAAAAATATTTGTCATCTGTAGTAAAATATTTTATTTGAATGGATGTGAAAGAGATGGAAACTCCAGCATAAATCTAATGACAATGTGCACAGATCACACTTCTGTATAATGGGATGTGACCCTCTTCACAAAGAAGGCATTTTCTTTCTTTAAAAGAAACAGTCCTGTTTATTAACCAAGTAGAGAGTCATGCCCATTTCATCTACATGCTCCCCCTTGGAATTGTCATTAGCAGACATGGTTTATCTTTCCATTGCTATGCCGATGACACTCAGCTTTACCTCAGGACTACCCCAACCTCCTCTATTGCTCCTCCGCCAATATCTACACTGACTACCTGTCTGGAGGAGATAGTGGCTTGGATGAGGCTCAGCTTCCTTCAGCTGAACAGATCAAAAACAGAAGCCATCTTAGTTGGTACTATCACCAGTATCACTTTCTCTGGTCAAAATATTCCTCTTTCCACATCTGTTACCAATTTTGGTGTTAAAATGGACTCACAACTCACCTTTGACACCCACATCAAACACCTCTGTAAGTCATCTTTTACCACCTCAAGAACATCGACAAACTACGCCCAACACTCACCATGGTAGATGCAGAAAATCTCGTCCATGTCTTTGTCTCTTCCAGGCTGGATTACTGTAATGCACTCCGGGATTCCTGGTAAGAGTATCCAGAGACTTCAGTATATTCAGAACTGCGCTGCCAGAATCCTGATGAGGGTGCGAAAGCACGATCACATCACCCCCATCCTGAAAACTTTTCATTGGCTCCCTGTCCAGCTCAGAATAGAGTACAAGGTCTCCCTTCTCACCCATCAGTGCATTTATGGACATGCCCCTCTTTATCTACAGGAAGTTCTCACTCCTTATACTTCTTCATGTACCCTCCACTCTGTACACATAAACACCCTCCAAGTCCCCAGAACTAAGCTCAGCAGCATGGGTGATAGGGCTTTTTCATCTGTGGCGCCAAAGCTTTGGAATGCCATCCCTGATTACCTGAGAGCCCCACAGTCGACTGATGTTTCTAAACGAAACCTAAAAACTCATCTCTTTATAAAGACTTTTTGTTAAAGTATTTTTATAGACTCTTGTTTTTTACTCTGTAGCACTTTGAGATTGCTAAAATATAAAGTGCAATACAAATAAAATTTATTATTATTATTATTATTATTATTATTATTATTATTATTATTATTATTATTAT
>JANRMT010062834.1:1650229-1666860 GCA_026402145.1 Polypterus bichir lapradei
ATTATTATTATTATTATTATTATTATTATTATTATTATTATTATTATAAGTATGAGACCACTGAAACATCCCAGAAAGGCAGGCTGAGAAAACCTTGAGCTATCTCAAGAGCCTGGAGTCTTTACAAAGGAGACAATCTGGAAAGGGGTGGCACGGTGGGTAGCGCTGCTGCCTCGCGGTAAGGAGACCTGGGTTTGCTTCCCAGGTCCTCCCTGCGTGGAGTTTGCATGGTCTCTCCGTGTCTGCGTGAGATTCCTCCCATAGTCCAAAGACATGCAGGTTAGGTGCATTGGCGATTCTAAATTGTCCCGTGTGTGTGTGCACCCTGAGGTGGGCCGGCGCCCTGCTTGGGGTTTGTTTCCTGACTTGCTTTTTGTTGGCTGGGATTGGCTCCAGCAGACCCCTGTGACACCGTAGTTGGGATATATCGGGTTGGATAATGGATGGATGAATAAAGACTCACTAAGGTGCTTGTCTTGCGGTGTTGTATGTATATTATCATCCAGATGACGCTCGGATGGATGGACGGATGGACAATCTGAAATATATAGAGTAGAATAATCAAACCTTTGTCAACTAAATTCATTAAACAAATGGCTATTCTCATCATGCTTTCAAAGGTTATTTTTCAAAACTGCAGGCATCAACATGCAGTATAAGCAGGCAGGTATGTGTCAGCTTTGGTCTTTAAAAATATATGGATATTCCAAAAGTACCAAGAAATGGAGCCTTCTCAGATGTTGCAAGTGTTTTGAAGAACAGCTATTTAAGTAGAAGCAGAGCACCACCTAGTGTTTCCATTTTTATTCTGATGATCTACAATATCTACATTGTAGCTCTAGAATTTAACTCTGTTTAATATTTATAAAGATGTGCTCTTCTAATTTTGCCTTTTTAGTTAAGAAAAATCATGATTTTTATTGAAATGGGTACGTTAGGTATTTTTAAAGTAAAAGCTTTTTCATTTTTCCACAATCATTCCATACATTTATTTCTCTGAAAACCTTTGCTGTTAATTGAAGCCATATTTATAAATCTCAAAAAGGGCACCTCCCTGAGTGGTTTACATCTGCAGTAAATGGTACTCTGGAAGAAAGGTGAAATAAAATCCTCAGTTCTTACCAGAAACAACCATTTTAAACCTAAGCTTGTATTGACCCACACAAGCTGCATCCTATCACTTTCATAATAATATAATTCATTTTTGGAAGACTCCGCCATTTTAAAGGAGCCTGGTTCAAGGCATTCTTTCTCTTTACATGTGACGGTGGACGCAGTGCTGTGCAGTATGGTGGGGTCTGACTGAAAGAGTGAGAGAGGTCAGCTGACATCTCCAGGAAGCACTCTACTTCATTGATACAGCGAGTCCCAACACAATCAGCCAGAGCAGTTCATCCCTTAGCTCAAGCTGTGTAAAGAGCTGCCTTTGTAATCTATCCATCCATCCATCCATTATCCAACCCACTATATCCTAACTACAGGGTCACGGGGGTCTGCTGGAGCCAATCCCAGCCAACACAGGGTGCAAGGCAGGAAACAAACCTCGGTCAGGGCGCCAGCCTACCACAGGCATTTGTAATCTAGACATCGGAAAATGAGCAACCTGGGGTGAATCATGGTGTAACTCCATAATAAAACTACAGTTTACAGAAAACAGTCACTCTAGCAGCTAAAAACTAAAACCCTATGACCCTAAATAACTTCAGTCCAGTAAGCTATGAAATAATTTGAAAAACTTATAAAGAGGAAGCTGACAGAGAAAACGCGGGGTTTATTACATTCATTTCAGTTTGTTTACCAGTCTAGTAGCGGTTCAGAGGACACCATTTTTCACTTAAGACATATAGCAAAAGTTAGACCCATTATAACTTTGCAAGATGCTAAAAAATAAGTTCACGCTTTTGTTTTTGGTCAACTAGATTACTGTAACACACTCCTCTCAGGACTACCCAAAAAAGACAACAGTAGATTGCAATGAATGCAGAATGCAGCTGCCAGAATCTTAACTAGGAAAAGAATATCCGAGCACATCTCTCCAGTTTTGATGTCACTGCATTGGTTACCCGTGTCATTTAGAATTGACTTTAAAATACTGCTTATGGTTTACAAAGCCTTAAATAATCTGCTCCATCTATATTTCAAAATTTTTTTCACCTGACACTCCAAATAGTACCCTTAGATCTTCAAATGAGTGTCTGCTTAGAATTCCAAGAGATAAACTTAAAAGAAGTGGTGAGGCAGCATTCTGCCGTTATGCCCCTAAAATCTGGAATAGCTTACCGATAGGAATTTGCCAGGCTAATACAATACAATACAATACAATTTATTTTTTGTATAGCCCAAAATCACACAAGAAGTGCCGCAATGGGCTTTAATAGGCCCTGCCTCTTGACAGCCCCCCAGCCTTGACTCTCTAAGAAGACAAGGAAAAACTCCCAAAAAACTCTTGTAGGGAAAAAATGGAAAAAACTTTGGGAAAGGTAGTTCAAAGAGAGACCCCTTTCCAGGTAGGTTGGGCGTGCAGTGAGTGTCAAAAAGAAGGGGGTCAATACAATACAATACACAGAACAGAAGAAATCCTCAATACAGTATAAAAATAAATATTTTAGAAGTACAGAGTATAATTTAACAGTAGATGATATCACATAATATGATTTGGGTTTGTTTAGAGTCCTGGAGACCTCATTCATCAAGCTGCCTCCCCCATTTGGCCATTCCACAGCTGAAATACCACTAATCCGATGAAAGGACCCCTCTTTCCCATGATTCCTGCGATCCTCCATCAGGGATGACTTTACCTTAGGCAGGCAAAATAACTTGGCAGGTGGGCCTTGGCACCAAATGCCACATTTGAGTACAGAGAAGAGAAACAGAATAGGTGAGGGTTAGTATCAAATTATAACTATCATGTTACTTATGTTTTAGTGCTAATGAATAAACAACAGAGATGCAGTCTGTACAGTTAATCAGCAGCTCTAGTCAGGATATGCTAAACTGAAGTAGTGAGTCTTCAGCTGGGATTTAAAAGCTGAGACCGAAGGGACATCTCTTATACTAGCAGACAGACCATTCCACAGTTTAGGGGCCCTGTAACTAAAAGCTTGAACTCCCACTGTTATTTTATTAATCCTTGGCATCATGAGCAGACCGGCATCTTGAGATCTTAATGTGCGCTCTGGTTTGTAAGTCATGATAAGTTCAGACAAGTAAGCCAGACCTTGGCCATTTAATGCTTTATATGTTAAAAGGAGGATTTTGAAATCTGCCCTAAACTTAACCGGGAGCCAGTGTAAGGATTTAAGAACTGGAGTTATGTGTTCATATTTTCTTGTTCTTGTAATAATCCTTGCAGCAGCATTTTGGATTAACTGGAGGCTGTATAAAGAACAGTTTGAACATCCAGTGAACACCACATTGCAGTAGTCAATCCTACTAGAAATAAAAACATGAATTAATTTCTCAGAATCCTGTCACAATTTATTTCTTATATTTTTAATTTTCTCATTGAAGAAGTTCATAAAGTCTGTACTGCTAATATCTGTTGGTATTTTGTACTGTAGATCTGAATTTCCATTTGTTAATTTAGCCACTGTTCTAAACAGTACCTGAGAATTTTTATTATTACTATCTATTATTGTAAAATAGTATTCTGAGCGAGCTTTAAAGAGAGTTTTTTATATTTTTAACACTCTCTGTCCATCCAATTTGAAAGACATGTAGCTTTGTTGTTCTCCATCTGCGCTCCAGTTTTTGATACTCTAATTTAAGAGCTCGAGTGTTTTCATTAAACGAGGGAGAGTTTCTATGTGCTTTGATCACTTTTGTTTTAAGGGGAGCCACTGTGTCTAGAGCATCTCTCAAGGTCACATTATAATGTGATGTTAACTGATCTAAATAGTTTTCCACATTTACACTCGACTTACTCAAAGTATCTATAAATTTTGAAGCAGAATTACAATCTAGATGTCGTACTGTCTTTGTTTTAATCTGTGAGTGCATTGGCAAGGGCAGGACTAAATCAAATGTAATTAAGTAGTGATCGGAAATAACTTCATTTGATGGAGTAAATTTAAATTTTAAATTTCAACTTTGTAAGTTATAATTAAATCTATTGTGTGGTTATGATTATGAGTTGGACCTTTGACTTTCTGACAAAATACTACCGAATTTAACAAATAAGTAAAACATTTACTAAATGTGTCAGTTTCCACATCAATGTGTACATTAAAATCCCCCATCAGTACTACGTGATTATAATTTATATCCAAATCTGATAAAAGGTTGCTAAATTCACTCATGAAAAATGAATATGGCCCTAGAGGTCTGTAGACTAGCACTATAATTGTGTTGGAATCCGTTTTAATATTTAAAATGAATGCCTCAAAGGATGTAAAGTCGCCTAAATTTTTAGACGTGATTTGCATTTTGTTACAATGAATTATTCCAAGGCCTCCTCCTCGACCAGAATCTCTAGAGTTATAAAGGAACACGTATCCATCTGGCGACGCCTCAGCTAGGGGAACAGTGTCACATTTACTAAGCCAGGTTTCAGTGAGAAGACACAGTTCAGATTTTGTACTTAATATAATATAATTTACCAAAACAGCTTTACTGCCAAGAAAGCGAATGTTCAATAAGCAGCATTTAAAACTGCATGCTTCTTTTTGAACTGGTGATATATTTTTTGTTTTCATTTGAAGTAATTTCTATTACAGATGCCCCTGGTGGAGGGTCTGGTTTTATCCCTTGGTCTAATTATAAACCTTATTTTTTGCTTAACAAGTAATTTAAGGTTTGTATCAAGACTAAATTTACTGGATGCCCCACAACGGGATTATGGGTAACAGCTTCAGGATAGTAACAGGTGGGATAAACAACAGCCTGTGATTTAAGATGACATGACTGCGGCCTGGATGGTGCTCTGATCAGTCAACCAGGCAGTTTTGCTGCCATATTTTGGGATAATACATAAGATCCCCTACAGTAATATGGTGGAGCACTTTAAAAAACTGCTAAAAACCCATTAGTTTAACATGGCTTTCTTATAGATTCATTTTAGTGTAACCCTGATATTCTGTATATACATTTAATTATCATTTTTATCATGACGCCCCAGTCTCTACTAACCCCTACTTTCTTTGCTTTTCTTTGACCGGTTTTCAGTGATGGCGATCTGTGTCATCACCCCTTGATCAAGGCACTATGCAGTCCCTACATTGATGGATTGTCCACATGACCATCATCATCTAATTCTTCCATGTGAAGCTTGAAGACCATGAGGACTGATTTTGATCATTTATGTTAGGTAGAATGCCTAGAGGGGTCTGGTGGTCTCGTGGCCTCAGAATCCCTGCAGATTTTGCTTTTTTTTCTCCAGCCTTCTGGTTTTCCTCCTGGACATCGGACACTACTTTATTCTTTGTTACTTAGTATTGCCTAATCTTATTTTTATATTTTTATTTTTTTATAAACGTTTCTTTCTTCATCTTGTAGAGCTCTTCAAACTACATCATTTGTATGAAAATGTGCTATATAAATAAATGTTGTGCTTGTTGTTGTTGTTGTTGCCATTGTCACTTTGCTTCATCTGTTATATTATCACTTGGAGGACATCGAGACTCACGCAAGAGCTTCGGTATGTAGACTTCTTGTCAGTTTATAACGCCATCCTGTCTCTTCGTCTTGCAGGCAGACTCATAAAAGATTTTAATTTTCTACTCCAATCTGGTAGGTGGCTGATTAACTTTTTAACAGACAGGACTCAAAGACTGAAAGTCAATGGTTGTCTGTCTGACATGCACTCCTCATTCACAGGGGAGTTCTTCCATCTCTTTTGCACATTCTCCACACTAATTCTTGTCGCAGTAAATTTAAAAGCATGTTCACCTTAAAATTTTCTGATGACTCAGTGATTGTAAGCCTAGTTAATGAGAATGAAACAGTCACGGCCCAGTGGTTGATGATTTTGTCAGCTGGTGTGATGAGTCTTTTCGACAACTGAATGTTACAAAAACTAATTAACTATTTATTGATTTCAGACAAAACACCATTTACCCACAAGACCAGGCAGTGGAAATTGTTGATGGTTATAAATATCTGGGGACAATCAAAGGTTCAAAACTGACTTTTAATGAAAACATAAAAGCCATTTGCAAAAAGAGACAGCAGCACCTCTACTGTTTAAGGAAGCTGAATATTTTTACTGTGATTCCTTCCATTATGTTAGTCTTTTATAAATCTTGTATTGAGTCAATTAGTATTTATGTTTTTCTGGCCCTGTCTGGAAATCTTAATGTCACCAACAAAAACAGAATAAATCAAATTGTCAAATGGAGCAGTAAAATAACAAGGTGTCAACAGTGTGGCCTCTAGGGGGAGTAGTGGCACCCCAAACACCCAGACACAACCAAATCACACAGTCAAGTGTTCAAATAAAGATATTTTCATTGAACACAGTACCTTTTACAGGTCCTTCTGTCATCTGGTCCAATCACCGTCCCAATCACAATTCTTTTTTCCTCCTCCACTCTTCTCCAAGAAATCCTTGTCCACCACCTCCTGACTCCAACTCTCTGGGTGAGGTGCTTGTCAACCTGAACCCGAGTTCCAATAATAAACTAACTAATGCCAAAGATCCAGACTACATTCTCAATTCCAGTTTTTGCAATCAGATTACAGGTTCAAGGCTCCAACGATAAAAAGCAACCAGTTCAAATACTCTTTCATTGCAACGGCTATTACAGTATATACTCGCGGATAAGTTCTCCTGCGGATAAGTTGGGACTTGATTTTACCATATAATTTCTGGTATTTTATAATGTCAGTCGTATAAGTCGAATGCGGAAAACTCCCACTATTGATCCAAGGGATTATGATATGCTAACGCCCACCTGAAAGAGTAACAACGGAGCACACTGCCTTTTGTTTTCTATGTAATGTGCCAACGTGACCACAAGATAATACCCAAACTATTCAAAAGCGACATTTGCATTGTTTTGTGTTTTTTGTATCTCACTCCCTCATACACCTTTATCGTAAGAGCATCCCTTATCTACGATGGAGCGTTGGTTTTAAATTAAAAGTCATTGAAGTGGCGAAAGAAATTGGTAATGTGGACGAAGTCGAGACAAACAGCAGGCAGAAACCAATTCAAACAAACAGAATTCTTTTTATTCTTATACTTGGTGAGTAGAGGGTTTTTGCCTTACAGAGCTCCAAGTGCAAAAAGCACCCTCGGTGGGGTCAGTTGCATTTTATAACAGAAATCTTCAAAGAAACAGAAAAAAATAAGCTCAGTTTCATCCAAAGGTCACAGAACATTCTTACACAATTTGTTGATTACAACGGAAAGCAGATATTCTAGACTTTTCTTATATTTTTAATCAAGCTTATCAGAAAACTTGTCATACGTTTGGCATCTTAATTAGACGATAAAGTAGCCAAGAACTGCATTCCACTCTGGCAGCCCTACTCTATGTAAGTACGCTTCTGTTAATAATAATACCTAGCCACACAGAGAACATGCAGATTTTCATACAGAAGCTAGCAATAGATTTTAACTTCCATTCCACAGTAACTGCACTGCTACAACAAAATTTGGTGCGTCTGAGCAAATGATGCGAGATTGGAAGACGCAAGAATATGTAAAAAAAAAAATTTAAGTGTTGCATTTTTGAGCGGGATTATAAGTCGGGGTCTGATTTTTATGATCGATTTTTCGGGTTTCAAGACCCGTCTTATATGTGAGTATATCTGGTAATCTTCTAACAAATTCAATTTAAATAAACATCTTCATCAATCAAGTCTAAATGTTGGTTTAATTATTGTATGTAATAGATTTGATCTGATGTTTCATGATAAACATATTATCATTATTTTTAATAATATATTTAATATATAAAATATATTTCATATGTTATTGGCATAATATATTAAATATAATATGTTCACTGTGTAACATAAACACAAAGAGCACAGATAAAGGTATAGGGTAGCCACCCAATATGCTTGGCAAACAAGCTGAAAAAACAACAGTCTTTACAGACTGAGTTCAAAACAGAACTAAATGCAGTAAACAAGAAGGTGGTTATATGGTGAGTTGGCACAAAGGGGTGGGTCCAGAGGCACCGGAACCGGAAGTGATGTCAGAGGAACCAGAACTGACGTCAGAGGACTTGAGTTCAGTCTGCTGATCTACACAGGGAAAAAGAGAGAAATGTTTAGTGGACAACACTCACCCCTGCTTCGGCGGGTAAGTACAATTATTCCAGCCCTTAAGCTGTCTCCCATGCTCACGTGTGTGACAACTGCTATATTGTATTTATTTGTTCTAGGTTTATGTTTAATGTGTTCTTTGTGATGTGTTTTAATGTGATGTTTTAGTCTCTCTGTTTGAACCTGCTGACAGACCAAATTAACCTCTTGGGACAATAAAATTGAATTGAAATAAACTGAACTGAGAACAGTGACTTTCACCAAGATGGGCATGGTTACTGGTGGTCAGCTTCATCAATGGTAAAATTGTAAATATACTTCGTAAGTGAATCAAGGACTTTATTAAATTGTGCGACTCAAACCACCTATACCTGAACACCAGCAAAACCAAGGAACTGGTGGTGGATTTTAGGAGGCTCAGGCCCCTCATGGACCCTGTGATCATCAGAGGTGACTGTGTGCAGAGGGTACAGACCTATAAATATCTGGGAGTGCAGCTAGATGACAAATTGGACTGATCTGCCAATACTGATGCTCTATGTAAGAAAGGTCAGAGCCAACTATACTTCCTTAGAAGGTTGGCTTCCTTCAACATCTGCAATAAGATGCTGCAGATGTTCAATCAGACGGTTGTGGTGAGCGCCCTCTTCTACGCGGTGGTGTGCTGGGGAGGCAGCATAAAGAAGAGGGATGCCTCACGCCTGGACAAACTGGTGAGGAAGGCAGGCTGGCTCTATTGTAGGCATGGAGCTGGACAGTTTGACATCCGTGGCAGAGCGACGGGTGCTGAGCAGGCTCCTGTCAATCATGGAGAATCCACTGCATCCACTGAACAGGATCATCTCCAGACAGAGGAGCAGCTTTGGCGACAGACTGCAGTCAATGTCCTGCTCCACTGACAGACTGAGGAGATCGTTTCTCCCCCACACTATGCGACTCTTCAATTCCATCCGGGGGGGTAAACGTTAACATTATACAAAGTTATTGTCTGTTATTCCTGCATTTTTATCACTATTTAATTTAATATTGTTCTTTATGTATGCTGCTGCTGGAATATGTGAATTTCCCCTTGGGATTAATAAAGTATCTATCTATCTATCTATCTATCTATCTATCTATCTATCTATCTATCTATCTATCTATCTATCTATCAAAAACTCTTTGCTGGTAAGAAAACGACTCTCTTTTGTACCATCAATATGTCTGACTATAAATGTCTCATTACTAAACTTTATTTGTTTGAGTCAGAATACAATCAACTATAAGGAGCTGGAACATATTGAAGATGGTAGAAAACAGACAAAAACAGAATTAGGGAGTAAGAGAAGGAAAATGTTATAGCCTGTAGCAACAGCAAGGTTCTGAATAATTGGTGACTGGTGGGGGACATTTAGGAAACGTAAAATAATGTTCCTCTTGGATAAAACCTTTCAGTGCACAGTGTGGGACTTACTGCTGCTGCCACTAGAAAGCTGAGACATATCTGCTAATAAGCCCACTTTATCACATAAGGCTGCCATTTGCACTACTTTTGGGACAATTTCCCACCCATCATCAGTCACATAGTTCTGGAAACATTTTTTTCATTTCCCTGAGTTAAATTGTTGGTAACCATTTTGTCTGAAAGGAGAAAAACAAACAGTTATTTATTTATCTCGTTAGCTTCAATGGTGTATCATGTCAGACTGATGTCTCACAGCCTGTCTGAGTGTTACAAGCCACAATTTCAAAAGTACTGCCATCACTGACAGGGAGTCGAGGGAACTGAAAGCAAAGACACTCCATTATTTCAACTCAGGTTCACATTCCAGGTATTCACATTTCCCAAGCATGTTAGCTGAAAGGCAATATCATGTTTTAATTCTCGATAATTGCTAAAATTGTATTTCAGAGTACTTTGAATTTGCTCTGCAGGATGCTCCACATGAGCTGTTCTTTACACGAAAATTCATCTTATTCATGGAGAACAGAGAAGACAGCAAATACATTCCCTGAGGGGGAATCTGTGATAAATATTTGTTATTTCTTGCTTGTTTTGTTGTCATAAACATACCTCTGAAGTGTGGTAAGCAAGTTTTCTGAGCATTAATTCTTGTTACTTTGTAAATTTTAAGGGTTAAAGTAAATTGTAAACTGCTGGAGAATATCAAAAAGACTTCAGACAGCAGCAGTAAGCTGCACCTCAGTAACAGATGGCCTGGGAAGCAAATAACAGAAGATGAGAGGTGAAACTTAACCTCAACTACAAGTCAGTTTCATAAATTTAGGAATTGTCCCTGACAATTAGTAAATCATATTTAAATCTATAAAAAAAGGAACAACAAAGTAAAAATAATCCCTCAATAAGGAATAAAGTTACACTTAATTAGAGTTAGAAGGATGTTTTAAAAGGATTAAGGGGCAGATGACAGATTTGGACTGGCACCACGGTACTGTGGCTTATGCTGGTAACTCACAGTGACTTGACCCAGAAGCCACCCTGGAATGGAGTAGAAAATGGATGGATGAGTGACAGAACAAAGAATTGTTTAAGGAAGATGCCAGCCCTTACTTTTAGATCCATTCGTTAAGAAGAACAGGGGAATTTGACTTAAGCAGTAGGGTAACTCTTGCTATTATGAAGTATTTTTTTCACAAATACAACTGTAGGAAAACAGAGCAAGTTATGAAGCAGTGCAAGTGAAAGTATGTCAGGAACCTTCAAATTTCAAATCATGATATAATGAAGGTGCTTGGTGAATAGAACATAATGGGCTACTTTTAAACATTTTTTATGCTTTATGAAAATCCACTTTGTCTGTGACTCCACTTTCACTTGTTTTCCACAAGGGGTCATCATTAGCTTCCCTGACTTTTTCACATACTTGTTCCAAGTACAGTATGTACAGTATCTCCCATTCTCTATCCTTCTCTGTTTCAAAGTGCCAATTATATACTTTCAAAGCACATTTATTTATTTTAAAATCTCAGTTACAGCAGAGGTCTAAATAATGGAATTTCATTTGGGGAATAAATAACCCAACCCTTGCAAAATTGCAATACACCCAAAAAATATCTGGACCTATATTTCAATATAATGTAACATGTAATGTATGCAGTGTCACACACATGCGCTTGGGAGCCAGCCACAGGAACCAAAAGAATGGAACTCCATGCCTAGCCAGGGGGTGGTGGTGCACATTCAACCCTCTTATTTTGTCCCCGCAGACCAGACACGGGAAATTTCACCTGAATGCGAAGACGTCACTTCTGCCTCAGCTCTGATGACGTCACTTCCTGTCCCAGCCCCGAGGACCACATCACTTCCGCAAACCTCCTTATAAAACCCCAGTCCCTTCCTCTGTTGATTAGTTCTGTTTTGGACTCTATTCTGTACATTATTGTGCTGAATATTTTGCTTATTTTGCAGCCAAGGTCAAGTACACGGGTGGCTGCCCCAAGCCTTTGTTATTGTATCAAGGAACTTTAGTTCACAACAGTAGAGTGCATCCAGAAAGTATTCACAGTGCATCACTTTTTCCACATTTTGTTATGTTACAGCCTTATTCCAAAATGCATTAAATTCATTTTTTTCCTCAGAATTCTACACACACAAAACCCCATAATGACAACATGAAAAAAGTTTACTTGAGGTTTTTGTAAATTTATTAAAAATAAAAAAACTGAGAAATCACATGTACATAAGTATTCACAACCATTGCTCAATACTTTGTCGATGCACCTTTGGCAGCAATTATAGCTTTCAAGTCTTCTTGGATATGATGCCACAAGCTTGGCACACCTATCCTTGGCCAGTTTTGCCCATTCCTCTTTGCAGCACCTCTCAAGCTCTATCAGGTTGGATGGGAAGCGTCGGTGCACAGCCATTTTAAGATCTCTCCAGAGATGTTCAATCGGATTCAAGTCTGGACTCTGCCTGGGCCACTCAGGGACATTCACAGAGTTGTCCTGAAGCCACTCCTTTGATATCTTGGCTGTGTGCTTAGGGTCGTTGTCCTGCTGAAAGATGAACTGTCGCCCCAGTCTGAGGCCAAGAGCACTCTGGAGCAGGTTTTCATCCAGGATGTCTCTGTACATTGCTGCAGTCATCTTTCCCTTTATCCTGACTAGTCTCCCAGTTCCTGCTGCTGAAAAACCCCCACAGCATGATGCTGCCACAACCATGCTTCACTGTAGGAATGGTATTGGCCTGGTGATGAGCGGTGCCTGGTTTCCTCCAAACGTGACGCCTGGCATAGTCCTTCAGGTGCCTTTTGGCAAACTCCAGGCGGGCTGCCATGTGCCTTTTACTAAGGAGTGGCTTCCGTCTGGCCACTCTACCATACAGGCCTGATTGGTGGATTGCTGCAGAGATGGTTTTCTTTCTGGAAGGTACTCTTCTCTCCACAGAGGATCTCTGGAGCTCTGACAGAGTGACCATCAGGTTCTTGGTCACCTCCCTGACAAGGGCCCTTCTCCCCCAATCGTTCAGTTTAGATGGCCGGCCAGCTCTAGGAAGAGTCCTGGTGGTTTCGAACTTCTTCCACTTACACTGTGATCATTAGGACCTTCAAAGCAGCAGGAATTTTTTTGCAACCTTCTCCAGATTTGTGCCTCGAGACAATCCTGTCTCGGAGGTCTACAGACAATTCCTTTGACTTCATGCTTGGTTTGTGCTCTGACATGAACTGTCAACTGTGGGACCTTATATAGACAGGTGTGTGCCTTTCCAAATCATGTCCAATCAACTGAATTTACCACAGGTGGACTCCAATTAAGCTGCAGAAACATCTCAAGGATGATCAGGGGAAACAGGATGCACCTGAGCTCAATTTTGAGCTTCATGGCAAAGGCTGTGAATACTTATGTACATGTGCTTTCTCAATTTTTTTATTTTTAATAAATTTGCAAAAATCTCAAGTAAACTTTTTTGACGTTGTCATTATGGGGTGTTGTGTGTAGAATTCTGAGGGAAAAATGAATTTAATCTATTTTGGAATAAGGCTGTAACATAACAAATTGTGGAAAAAGTGATGCGCTGTGAATACTTTCCGGATGCACTGTATATGCAGTTCAAATATATACTTTATTTAAAAAATAAAGAAACATTTGTTCCTCTTATTATATTGAAACAAATGCATTTCCTAATACATTGTGTATAAGACAAGCAATATACGGTGTGTCTAGACCCATGGTGGATCATTGATCTTTTATCTTTTCACGGGGATGAAGACAATCACATTTTGAATTGCCTATAACTCATTAAAAGCCAGCAGCTCCACCTTCGTACACACAGTGAATTCAGAAAAGGTATCAGACCCCTTCACTTTCTACCCACTTATGGTGTTGTAGATTTAATTTTAAATGGATACATTTGTCATTTTTGCCCATCAATCTACACTCAGCAACCCATAATGGCAAAGTGAAAACATGTTCTCTGAAATCCAAAGAATCCAAAAACTTAAATCTCTCATTTATATGAGTATTTAGGCCCTTTCCCGTGGCCACCCACATTGTGGTCAGGTGCTTCCGGTTTGCTATCGTTGTCTTTAAGATGTGTCTAGAAATTGATTGGAGTCCACCTGTGGCAAACTGAATTATTTGGACACCATCAAGAAAGACATACACCTGTGCATAGAAGGTCCCACAATTCCCATTGTGTGTTATGACAAAAAACAGGCCATGAAGTCCAAAAACTCAAAGCAGACCTCCACGATAGACTTGTGGTGAGACACAGGTCAGGGCAAGAAGATGAAATAATTTCTAAAGCTGTAAGTGAAGCCAGGAGTACAGTGGTCTAAATAATTGTGAAATGGATGAAATTTTGAACCACTGAGACTCTTCCCAGAGTTTGCCAAGCTTAGTAACCAGACAAGAAGGGCCAAACCCATTGGTCACTTTAACAGAGCTTCAGAAGTCCTCTGCTGATCCGGGAGAACCTGTTGGAAAGACAACCTTCTGAGCAGCATGCCATAAATCATTTGTTTATAGCAGAGTGGCTATTCCTTGTTTGTATTTAAAGGACTCTGAGACCATTAGGAATACGATTCTTTGGTTTTGTGAAACAAAAATTGATTTCTTTGGGCAGAATTGTAAGCCCCATGTCTGGCAAAGACCAGGTACTGCTCATCAACTACTTAATGGTGAAACATGGTGGTGGCAGGCATCATGCTAAGGAGGTGCTTCTCAGTGGCAGGGAGAAGGAGACTGATCAGAATTGAGGAATAGATAAATGCAGTTAAATGCAGAGAGGCCCTGCTCCAGAGTGCACACAACCTCAGACTGGGGTGACAGTTGACATTTTGAGCTAGACAATGGCCCATCGCATAGAGCCAATAATACTGGAGTGGCTTCGGAGTGGCCCAGCCAAAGCCCTGACTTAAATCCCATAAAACATCTGTGTAGAGACCTGAAGATCGTAGTTTGCAGATGCTTTCTATACAATCTAATGGAGCTTGGAATGATCTGACAAGAAGAATGGGATAAACTGCCCAAATCCAGGTGTGCAAAGCTTGTTGGGACTTAACCAAGAAGACTCAAGGCTGGATTTGCTGCCGAAGGGGCTTCTACAAAGTACTGAATTAAAGGTCTGAATACTTTATTGAATGAGAGATTTTAGTTTTTGATTTGTAATAAATGTGCAAATATTTCTGAAAACATGTCTTTTATGAGTTATTGAGTGTAGATTGATGGGCAAAAATGGTAAATGTATCCATTTAAAATGAAATCTACAAAACAATAAAAAAAGGGAAAGAGAAGTGGTCTGAATACTTTCTGAATCCACTGTAGGCTTTGATTTACAGCCTTACCTCTTCTCTGTACTCAGTTAGTATGAGGTTTATAATTTGTGCTGTGTCACATTGCCACTGGTCTAGAACATATCTCATTATAACAAAGACCCCCACAATATCTATTGGATTAGATTTTCAATGTCGGATTATTACTGTAGATTTTTAAAATATACCGCAATATACAAAAAATAACAAGTAATATAAATTATAAAAACTTACATTTTATTATTCCTACTATGTTAAAATATATTTAGAAATTTGTATATTTTTAAAATTATAATGCACTATACAAAATTGCAATAGTTTACACATTGTACAATACATTTTACTATATTGTAAGTTATTGTAATATCAGTCAGTCAGTCATTATCCAACCCGCTATATCCTAACATGGGGGTCTGCTGGAGCCAATCCCAGCCAACACAGGGCGCAAGGCAGGAACAAATCCCAGGCAGGGCACCAGCACACCGCAGGGCACACACACACGGGACAATTTAGGATTGCCAATGCAGTCCAATCTTTGGACTGTGGGAGGAAACTGGAGCACCCGGAGGAAACCCACACAGACACGGGGAGAACATGTAAACTCCAATGCATGGAGGACCCGGAAAGCGAACCAGGGTCTCCTAACTGCAAGGCAGCAGCGCTACCACTGTGCCACCGTGCTACCCTATTGTAATATATTTATGCTTAAATTATTTTATAGCGCTGTTTTTGGTACACAAAAAAGAGTTTAATACCACAATTTATCAGAAGGATTCAATGGCAGAGAAGCAATCCATCCACTGAAGCACAGTAAACGTAAGGTTGACAGGTGTAGAGAATTGTTAGAAATACAAAGTGCAGTCAAAAGCTTAAGATGCAGTAATGTATTACAAGAACAGGTCAACTTTTAATTGTTAGGGGGTACTCATTCCACACTCTGAGAGTGGTTGGCATCAAAATCTCAGGATAACCTAAGAGGAGCCAAAAAAAATGCACTACTCAGCTCTGCCACAAGATGTCAGAGAATATTTGAGGCTTTGTAAAAATGAACCGGCTCATAAAGATTCATGTTACTGTTTAATTTTATTGTTCACCAAGCAAAGAAGGCCAAACTGTATTTACAGTATAAAGACATGTCTTACTGCTAAAGTGAATGGCATCAGAGAACACCACAGCCTCACAAAGCTTGGACTCTGGCTAGGCTCTCGACTGGGGCACCTTCTGTTTGAAGATGTTGTTTGCTCATATGGGTCAGCTGGGGAGACTCAACCACCCTTTAAAGGAGTTAAAAAGCAAATCAGTAATCCTTTTCTAATTACATAGTCAGATGAAACATTGTGTCTCTCCTTTCTCTTCCAGTTTGGGAAAAAAAACCTTAAACTTTTTTTTTCCTATATAAAGCCGAGGTGTGTATATGTCAGTCTTTCAATTGCAGATGGGGAAAAATCATATTTAAACAATCAGCTTTTCTTGATAAATCCAATTATTTATTTTGCCAGGGTTGCACTATTTGTTGAAAAGAGTATTAACTACAGTAAATAAGATCTGGCCCAAGCTGATGGTTACTTTCTCTCAATGTTAATAATGGGCAAGACGGTGGTGCAGTAAGTAAGCGATAGATAGATAGATAGATAGATAGATAGATAGATAGATAGATAGATA
>JANRMT010062834.1:1666870-1685757 GCA_026402145.1 Polypterus bichir lapradei
ATAGATAGATAGATAGATAGATAGATAGATAGATAGATAGATAGATACATACATACATACATACATACATACATACATACATACATACATACATACATACATACTTTATTAATCCCGAGAGGAAATTCACATACGTAATCCAGCAGCAGCATACTGATACAAAAAACAATATTAAATTAAAGAGTAATAAAAATGCAGGTAAAAACAGACAATAACTTTGAATAATGTTAGCGTTTACCCCCCCGGGTGGAACTGAAGAGTCGCATAGTGTGGGGTCTCCTCAGTCTGTCGGTGGAGCAGGACAGTGACAGCAGTCTGTCACTGAAGCTACTCCTCTGCCTGGAGATGATACTGTTCAGTGGATGCAGTGGATTCTCCATGATTGACAGGAGCCTGCTCAGCACCCGTCGCTCTGCCACGGATGTCAAACTGTCCAGCTTCATGCCTACAATAGAGCCTGCCTTCCTCACCAGTTTGTCCAGGCGTGAGGCATCCCTCTTCTTTATGCTGCCTCCCCAGCACACCACCGCGTAGAAGAGGGCACTCGCCACAACCGTCTGATAGAACATCTGCAGCATCTTATTGCAGATGTTGAAGGACACCAACCTTCTAAGGAAGTATAGTCGACTCTGTCCTCTCTTACACAGAGCATCAGTATTGGCAATCCAGTCCAATTTATCATCCAGCTGCACTCCCAGGTATTTATAGGTCTACTGTTCATATGTGACTCCTGGCCCACTCCCTGTCTATGTGGACCGTTTGCTATGTCTGTGGAGCGTCTGTGAGGTTACTTCTCTCCAGTTGTTTCACTTCCTTCCCACATCCCACAATGCACATGCATGCTAGCTTAACTGCCATCTCTGAACTGTGTTGTCTGAGCTGTCAGCTACGAGTGTGCATGAGAGTCTCCTACAATGGACTGATTTCCCATCTCAGCTTGGTTTCTGCTTCCTTTGTGTTGCTATTATAGTCTCCTAGCCCCCAAATTAAGAAGGATAAATGGATGGATTGGTAGATGTTGGGTTGGGCCTTTTTCTTATCAAGTCAGTACAATGGACAAATAACTTTTTCAGAGATAATTGCCTCCTTTTACTCTGTTACAAAGCTTCCAAATTGTTTATATTTATCTTTTCTGCTTTAAATGTCCTTCTAAATTGGCTTTTTTAACACTATTTCTCTCCAGCTGATAAGATCTACCGATTACATTAATTCATTTTCTGCGCAGTATATTTGGTTATTAAAGGTTCATTTAGATTTTACTGGGAGAATTGTGAATTGTCTTTGCAGGACATTTCTCAATGACTCCTCCGTGTGTGTGTGTATGTGTGTGTGTGTGTGTTTGTGTATTAGATCTTCATGAGTCAATCTTAACTTGACATTGTCTTCCTTAGTAATCTTTTCACTTACTTCTTTAACTGATCAGTTTCAGAGGACAGACAGTTCTCCATTTTGACTTGAAAGTGTGAAGTGTAAGCTCTATCTTAGTCATGTATCTTTATATATAATATGCTACTTTGCTGTCTGTTTGTCTGGCCAGGATTTTAAATCACCTGTAGGTTGCAAACCGTTTGAACTATTGACGTGAAATTTGGTACACATATACTATGTGATGTCTACTATCCGCTTTCGGGGTGATGGTTGACCTCCAAGGTTATTCCTCTTTTTATTTTATTTTATTGTAGGATCAACTTTCAGCAGCAGCCAGCAGGGCGGCCATGCGACGCATGCATACGGGCGCCGTTCTCATCCCTACCACCTTCACCGTCACTTCCCCTACCTCTTCACATCTTAAATCATTCTTTGGGCAGATTGAAGACTTAAGTGCCAGCTTAAGTGAAAAATTAAAGAAAACATACTAAGTAATTGCAACACAAAAACTAATGTAATCAGTTTTAACGCGAAAAGATGCTGATGAAAGAAGAGAAGCAGCGGGCCGATTTAGTGGAGAAAAGAAGAGCTGCTCAGGAAGCAGCAAGCGCATCAACCTCTGAGCAATCGAATGCTAAACAGAGACAGAGAAAGAGTTTGAAAACTATGAATGTTCAAGTCAAGTGTATTCACTGCACGTTATTGTGCAGTGCGCAGTTACTGGTCTAAGAAATAATTGATGTCTTTTGTACTAATAATGAAAACTTTATATTCTTTTTCCTTTACTCATTTAATTCTTGATTTATTTCAAAATCTCACTGGCCATCAAATAAGTTATTTTCCCACTTTAGTTTGGGTTCGAGATGACATGTTATCCCCATTATTATCACCTCTAGTTTCACAAATTAGTGATACTACTATTTTTATCATCCATACAAACACGGGGATTTTGTCCATCATTTTTTGAGTATTTTTTAATGAGAATAGGATTTTTAATGATAATTAAAGTATTTTAAAATGACTATTGTTAAATAGTACGGGTCAATCTAAATTAAGTAAATCACATGATACAAGCTGGCCATCATAACACAATTGTTACAAAATAAATATTCATAGAATTAAATAAAGATGCAAATCAATACATTAAAGATAAGAACATTTTCACAAAAATTTGTTAAATTGTTTAATACACATAAGAAAAGGCCATCATTTTACAAAAGAACTTAAGCTGATCCCATCAAAATCGTAATGTTTACAAAACCAAATGATATTAAATGATGTTAATTTATGCAAAAACAAGTCAGAAAATACAAAAAACAAATTGACCATGCAAAACAATTTCCAGGTCCAATTTCCAGTTTGTTCCAATTTGTTTTTGTGTATTTAATTTGTTTTCACGTTTTCTGATTTGCTTTTGCATATTCAGTTTTTTTTTTTTTTTTAATTTCCATTTTGATTTTTCATTTTCTGATTTGTTTTTTCATTTCCAATGTGTTTTTGTGTTTTACGATTTGCTTTTGCATGTTCAGTTTGTTTTTGTGCACTGCACTTCTGGGCCACCGTAATTCACTTCTGCTCTGCCTCCCAATTCAACACAATTTTTTTCATTTGAAATTAAGTGTGAAAAGAATATTTTAACAAACTGAAAGTTGTTTTGAACACTATTAAAATACTACTAAACGTGTTAAAGAGGACAAAACAATGAATACTATATTTTTTGACATTTAATAGGTTACTTTCATTTTTCAGAGAAAAAACAAACTAGTCTTAGAAGAAGACCTCACCATCAAATTTGGGATATTTTACAAGTACTTTTCATAATGTTAGCTTATTAAACACACTTATTTACACATTTTGGTTATATTGTAGAATCCATTATTTTCACAAACTAAAACCATGGTCAGAACTTATGACAAAAACCTGATACAAAAAGTTTACATTATTAAGCCTACCGCATTATGTCAGACTATGATCTTTAACTTATGAATCAGTAGTAAAGGTCAAGGTGTTCAACTAACCTCAAAAATTCTTCAATAAACTTCAGATAACCCAATTAATAGAACAGCTGCCTGGAGAACATCCCCTGTTTCGGTAAAACACTAATACAAAATCTCCTGTCTCACAGCGGTCAAGTCAGGTCAGGTTGGGGAGCAGGCACTGGTACAGTGCATTGCCACACCCGCCACATGACGAAACAGCTCGGGATCCTGGTTGTCAACTCCCCAGGCAGACACACGGTCCAGTCCCACCCTCCAGAGCAAGGTGTTACGTGGGCAACCCCTTGGCCGGGTCCTTGGCAATGAGGAGCCTGAGTGCCGGATAATCCTTGGAGAATCACGCCACACGGCCATAGTGCCATAACTGACACTCCCTCACAATGTAGGTAATGTGCCTCATTCGCGACTCCATGAGCAACCGCTCATTCGACACGAAGTCAAATCACCAGTACCTAAAGATTCTCCGAATAGACACAGTACCAAAGGAGTCCAGTCTTCATCTCAGGTCACTGGATAGCGTCCATGTCTTGCAGCCATATAGCAAAAATGGAAGCACCAGGACTCTAAAGACTTGGACCATCATCCTTTTGCATAGATATTGGGAGCGCCACACACCCCTTTCTAGAGACCTCATGACCCCCCCCATGCTCTCCCAATCTTTTTACTGACTTCATAGGGGCAGCTAAACTGCTATGTTTCTGAATTGTGATTGTCAGGATGTGTTTTTTTTTTAAATGTTTAACTAGTATTGTTATTATGATGAACTTTTTTAATGTCAAATAGTGCATTGGACTAATAATGCATCAGGCTATCTTTTCTTCCTTATTTGTGAAAAGTATCTATATACAAGGCAACAATTTCACTTTATCTCTTTGCCATTAAACACTCTTTCTTTTGGCATAAGCTTCTGGAATTCTTGTGTCACGGGGGGTCTGTTCAATCTGGTGCATAAAGCCGATATTACAATACACAACTTTTCATTCAATAATGTGCTGACTGACAGAGCTGGTGCTCATGAGAAGTGTGTACAGGTACAGCAAGGTCTGCCACAATCTTGGGCCTTTATTTTCCATTCTGTCATGGTACATAAAACACAAGACACCAGAGAGACAAGCTCTCTTCTGCTTGCAAGGTCCCAAACTCCCACCTTCCTTTTTCCTCATCTCTGCATTCTACAGATTGTACTTTCAGCGTTCATCATTTGTCAGCTTTTATGAACACAGAACCTATCCATTTGACGTAAGACAGTTTGTTGTGACCAGTCCCATACAGGTTGAACTGAGTCGCTGGCTGTGTCATCTAATGCATCTCTTCTACCTCCCTTTGCAGAAAGAATGATTGATGGACTGGCTTCTGTTACTTTTGGTGTTGGGTCTAGTGAACCCACCTCTGTGACGATGCGGGTTCGCTGCATGCTCCCATTGTCTGTTCGGGAGCCCTTGAACCCAACACTGTTGGTAATGTCACCGATGAGCTTGGCAGTAAGACACAACAAACAGAGTGAGGGGATGGTGTAAAAAAGTGCTAAGTGCTTTTATTAAAAACCAACAACAAAAAGAAACAATGTTCAAATAAATAAAGTGCAGTGCCTCCAAAGTCATTAAATAAATAATCCATAAAATCAGGTGTTATTGTGGAGGTTAAAAAAAACACAGAAAAAAAAACAATCCTTTAAAAAGAGGTTAAAACAATGCTGGAAGCAGACCCTTTAAAAACAAGCCGGTGTCTTCTATTATCTGGCGGCTCTCCTGCTTCTCCCGTCTGGGCCCCGCAACAGGAGAGTCACCCTCTCAGCAGCTGACCTTTCTACTGTCCAATTGCCTTCCGTTCCCTGGCTCCGTATGGCTTCCTTACCGGACCGAGACTTTGGGTCCTTAATGGCCAGGTCTCTCACGCTGAGGAACACCTTTCCAAGACTCCACGACTCCCGCTGCTATCTTAGCCTTACGTGGCCAGGCATCCCCCTTCTCCGGTCACTCCAGCTTCTTAATCACTCAGCTGGACTGACCGCTTCCTTCTGCCCCACCTAGTGTCGGCCAAATACCCCTGCTAGGGCTTGCTGTCCAGCTGCCTGCCTGCAAGCCTTCGCTCACACTTTCTCTCTCTCACACACCAGCTTTCTCTGTGCTGCTTTCTGCCTTTCTTCCTGCAACCTCAGTTTTTCTTTCTCTTTCCTTTTTTCTTCATTCTTCTTTCTTTCTCCCCCAAACCACCTCACGTTTCTATTTATGAAGAGGACATGGCAGCCGTAGCAATCAGCAGCTCCTGGGAACAATTACGGCCACACACCACCATGCCCCCTTGCTAAGCCGCGAGTGCGGCGATTATTTATTTTAAAAGTGGCCCTTATAACATGAGCTGTGGACCCGCTATACCACAGCCTCTTGCTCTGAATTTTCTATATAAACCGCCATCTTGAACAGTCGGACGATGACCTGCTTTTTTATTTTCAAAACTTCATCATAATATAGGGGATCACTTTGGTGCCCCAAACCTTTTTGTCTGCTCTTTATCAACAGATACAATGATGAATCAACATACTAAGAAAAGGCACAGTTTATATGACACCTCAAACTTCTCACTTACAGTACATGTCTAAGGGGAAAGAAGGCAAAGGCAGACCTCTATGTATCACTGTTAAAAGTCACCCTTAAACTTGAATGTGTAAGACAGCAGCAGTGGTGTAAGGGCAAAGGCTCTAGTCCTTCAAGCTCCGCTCCCTCCTGTGCCTCGCTGAGTGATCCTGGGCAGCAAATCGGTTAACATGCCGGTGCTTCAATTGTAAAAAATGTGTGTAAACAACTGTACTTTTAATTGATGTCAAAGTCGATTCAAATTAAATTCAATTTTATTTGTCACATACAATTATACACTGTGCAAATTGTAGTAAAACGCTTATTTACACAAGTTCATGTAAAATATAAATCACTTTGTTTAAAGCATTCAGCCTACTTATACAGCATAAAAGCAACCTCTGTTCTGTGTAAGTCTACTTAAGTAGTGAAGCAGGCAAAAAACTGACAGCGAAACCTCAGAACAATTGATACAACAATTGTACAATTGATCTTAAAAAGTATTTATTTTTTCACATTCTTTATTTTTTATTACTGTTATTTTTAATATTTTTTCAAATAATGTGCCATGTATTTTTTAAATTAAATATTGTTGGTTTCGAGAATCAAAGCATGTAGGCTTTTGATATGCATATGATATTCACTATATGAAAGGAGTTTACTACATAGATTTGACCACTGAGATAAAGATCCACTATCTTATTCATTTTTACTCCATGGTAGCCAGAACCTACGCCAAGCTAGATGGATGGAATGCAGGTATCTTCTTCTTCTTCTTCTTCTTCTTCTTTTGGCTGCTCCTGTTAGGGGTTGCCACAGCAGATCATCTTCTTCCATATCTTTCTGTCCTCTGCATCTTGTTCTGTTACCCCCATCACCTGCATGTCCTCCCTCACCACATCCATAAACCTTCTCTTAGGCCTTCCTCTTTTCCTCTTCCCTGGCAGCTCTATCGTTAACTTCCTTTTCCCAATATACCCAGCATCTCTCCTCTGCACATGTTCAAACCAACGCAATCTCGCCTCTCTGACTTTGCCTCCTATATCATAGGGAATATACTATCACACACTGGGCAAATTTATTGTAACCAGTTATAAGCAGGTCTTTGGGATGTGGGAGGAAAAAAGCCCCATACAGGACATGTGGAAACAGGGACCAGTCTATGAAATGAACCTAGATCACTGGGCAACAAGGCAGAACTACTAAGCACCATCCTACTGTAATCTGTAGAGTCCATTAGAACATTCAGATAATCTAGAAGAGAACAGGCCATACAGCCTAACAAAGCTCACCAGTCCTATCCACTTAATTCTTCTAAAAAAACATCAAGTCAAGTTTTGAAAGTCCCTAAAGTCTTACTGTCGACCACACTACTTGGTAGTTTATTCCAAGTGTCTGTGGTTCTCTTTGTAAAGGAAACTTCCTCAAGTTTGTGCAAAACTTATCCTTAATAAGTTTCCAACTTTGCCCCCATGTTCTTGGTGAACTCATTTTAAATTAACAGTCTCAATCCACTGTTCTAATTCCCTTCATAATTTTAAACACTCATGTCACATCTTAATCTTCTTTAAAGGTTCAGCTCTTTATCTTTCCTTATAATTCCTTTCCTTTCCTTATAATTTCCTTATAATTCATCCCATGTAGCCTAGTCACTCTTCTCTGGATGTTTCCTAGTGCTTCTATGTCCTTTTTGTAGCCTGTAGACAAGTTCAATTAAATAACATACATTATGACTAACATGGTACAACTCCCTACTACTACATTTAGTGGTGACATCAATGGGATTTTGAGTTTCTTTTTATCTACACAAAGCTCACAATTGTGAGATGGAACAAGGTGGTGTCAGTCAGATTTTTTGGCTCTCTGGTCTGAAGGCAGAGTTCACTTTTCTGCCAAATGGCTTGCATAAAAGTTCAGACCTTTGCAGGACCCGGCTTTCGTTCAATTTTGTTTAGGGTCATCTCATATGAGTCAGCTTGTATGAATTCAGTTCAGGAAGCCCTGCAGATCATTAACAGCCGTTAAACTATAAACCAAGAATTATTACACATGAAATATGGTTTTAGAAAAACTATATTTTGCAACTAAAGGAATCATTAATCTTTGTGTCTTTTTACAAACTGATTAAAGGAGTGACAAGGAATATGAACAGCACCCAGATGTTACCAACAAAACTGTTAATAATTCACATAATATAGCATTTATTAGAATAAAAATGCAGTGTAATGCTTATAGTTAAGAAAACAGAACAGATATTTATCAAGCTAAACTCTTTCCAGTTTATCCAGTTTAGGGACACATGGAGCTGTTGCCTATTACTGGTAAGCAAGAAATCAACATAAGCAACAATGTAATTAATTCAATGGTGTGAATTATCCATCAATTAACAGCTATCATCAAGAGTCATGTTACCTCTCTGCTTATCTGCTGCAGGTGCCATAGAAGAAGGACAGGCATCCTGGCCAGAATGGAGGATGAGTTCTTGCCTGGCCAGGAGGCCATAATGGATGCAACGGCTGAATGGGCATACCAGCAGCAGTTCATTTCCCCACACAACAGCTGGAAACATTCCTCAGAGCTAAACCCCTTTAGGGCACCAGTAGGGTGGCATGGGAATTGGGGTCTAGAACTGCAGCCCTGTCAGGGTTTTTGGGTACTGTCAGAGGACCCTACCGGGTGAGGACTGCCCTAGTTCCCACACAACCCAGAAGTGCTCTGGATGACCTGAGCATGACACCAGAAGCAATTCCCAAATCAGATTCAAAAGAGAGCCCCCAGCCTCACTTGATTGAGTCAGAGTTGGGAGGCAGCAGGTGACATTTTATTAGAGGTGGAAGGAAAAAATATATATTTATGTTTGTGAGTGGTGCCCCCTTGTGATTGTACTGCATGTAACATCTCATGAGCCTAGGAATCTGAATACAAATGGGGTTAGAAACTGAAGATACAGTATATATATATATATTATATATAATGTTCACAGGGTGGCACTGTAGCGCAGTGGGTAGCGCTGCTGCCTCGCAGTTAGGTGACCCAGGTTCACTTCCCGGGTCCTCCCTGCATAGAGTTTGCATGTTCTCCCCGTGTCTGTGTGGGTTTCCTCCAGGTGCTCTGGTTTCCTCCCACAGTCCCTAGTGTGTGCTTGGTGTGTGTGTGTGCACCTTGTGGTGGGTTGGTGCCCTGCCCAGGGTTTGTTTCCTGCCTTGCACCCTGTGTTGGCTGGGATTGGCTCCAGCAGACCCCCGTGACCCTCTAGTTAGGATATAGCAGGCTGGATGATGGATGGATGGATAATGTTCACACGTGCGAGTAGGAGGCAGCTAAAGGGCCTGAGTAGTTGTAATACCACCACCGACCGGGGGTGGCAGAGTGTACTGACTGTCTTTCTCAGTTACTTGCAAACCATTCCCAGGAAATCCCGCCAGGTTCTGGCACCCTCGATGACGTCACTTCCAGTCCCAATGTCACCATTTCCAGGTCCGGCCCCAGAGATGATGTCACTTCTGGATCCAGCCCTAAAGATGATGTAACTTCCAGTCCCAAGGACATCACTTCTGGTTCTAGCCCTAGAGACGACATCACTTCCTGAATGGGCCTTTAAATCCACCATCTTTACTATACCACAGGGGCCAACAGAGGACGCTGCATGGAGGCCCAGAGAGTCACATGTGCCCTACAACCTGGAAGTACGTCATAGGCAAAGTGACAATGGAAGTGACATACTTCCGGGATGAAGCAGAGGATTTTTATCTGATCCGGAAGTGATAAAGAGTCACATGGACTGAAGGATGGAAAAAGCTTCTGGGTCAGGGACTATAAAAGACTCTGAGAAACACCAGAGCGTTTAGCTGAGCTGGGTGGAAGGGTGGCAACGCGTCTGGGAGAGTTGGAGGATTGTATTATTGAGAATTGTGATTTATTTATGAGTACTGTGGAGAGGAGGGTGCTTTGTGCTCTGTTTATTAATAAAAAGTCATTACTTTGGACTTTTATCTGGTGCCTGGCGTATAGTCTGAGGGTTCAAGGGAGCGATAGCACCCCCTATCTGTCACAAGTGGATATAAAAAAGAATCATCCCCTTTACAAATATTCATGTGTTCTTGCAGCCTAAAATGAAAACACATGCAAAAATATTTTTTCAGCCTTATTTACTCAATGCAACTTATAACATCCAAGTCAAAGATATAATAGCAACAGTTATAATATAAAGATATCCATCCATTATCCAACCCGCTATATCCTAACTACAGGGTCACGGGGTCTGCTGGAACCAATCCCAGCCAACACAGGGCACAAGGCAGGAAACAAACCCCGGGCAGGGTGCCAGCCCACCGCAGGGCACACACAGACCAAGCACACACTAGGGACAATTTAGAATCACCATTGCACCTAACCTGTATGTCTTTGGATTGTGGGAGGAAACTGGAGCGCCTGGAGGAAACCACGCAGACATGGGGAGAACATGCAAACTCCACGCAGGGAGGACCTGGGAAGCATATAATATAAAGATATAATATCAAATAATAATAATAATCTAATGTCAAAGATATAATAGCAGCAGTTTGGAAAAATAATAATAAATAAAAAGTAACAATTGCTGAGATTGATCTGTAATCTTTGTGATTGGTTTAGCATTTAAACAGCTATTCCTGGATCATTCCAGTGCTTGGAAGTGCAAGAGAAAGCAGTTGACTATGGGTGGCAAGACACTGTCAAAAGATCTCAGGGATAAAGTTGTGGACAGGCACAAGTCAGGATATGGATACAAAGAGATATCAAAAGCTTTCTCGATCCCAAGGAGCATAGTAAAGTCCATAATTAAGAAGTGGAAAGTGTTTGGTACTACTGGGACTCTCCCCACATCACGCTGTCTTTCCAAACTGGAAGGAAGAGCAATGAGGAAACTGGTCAGAGAGGCTACCAAGATGCCAATGGCAACTTTGAAGGAGTTACAAGACTTTATGCAAAGAATGGTCATTCTGTTTATGTGACAAAATTATGACAAGTGCTCCACAAATGTGGCTGGTACTGGAAAGTTTGCAGGAAAAAAGGCACTCCTCAAGAAAGGCCTCATTACATCTTCTTTGAATTTGCCAAAACACACTTTGAAGAGTCTGAGGCCAAGTGGAAAAAAGTGTTATGGTCAGATGAGACCAAAATTGAACCCTCAACACCAAATGGTACACCTGGTGGAAAGCCAATACAGCTCACCATCCAAAACACACCATACCTATGGTAAAGTATGGAGGTGGTAGTATCCTGCTGTCGGGGGTGTTTCTCTGCAGTAGGGGCTGAGGCACTTGTCAGGATAGAAGAAAAAATACTATCAAATAGCTGAAGAAAACCTGCTGCCCTCTGCCAGAAAGTGGAAGATGGGAAGAAGGTTCACCTTTCAACATGACAATAACTCAAAGCACACAGCAAAACTGACCACACAGTGGCTGAAGGAGATAAAAGTGAATGTCCTTGTGAGGCCTAGTCAGATCCCAGACTTAAACCCTACTGGAAATCTGTGGAATGATTTGAAGTTTACATTTCACCAGCGGTTACCATCCAATTTGACTGAGCTTGGACAAATCTGTAAAGACGAGTGGGCAAGTATTGTACAGTCTAGATGTGCAAAGTTGGTACAGAAGCATCCTAACAAACTCATGGCTGTAAATAAAACATAAAGGTGGTTCCACAAAGTACTGGCACATCCACGGGATGGAGGTGATCCTTCATCAATTCAAGTTTAGTTTTTTATTTAGCATTATTTTTCTGAAGTTCCTTATTTATCATTGACTCGAATGGTGTGGGTTCCATTGAGCAAATAAAGTTGAAAATAGTGTTTTTGTGTGTTCTTGGGAATATTTTCAGGGTGGGTGATTCTTTTCTATAACCATTTTGTGTCTGTTGCAAAGTGGCATGCCAGTGCAGGAACCTCATATTGGAAATAACTAGATTTAGATTCCTATAGATTATAGATAACTATATTATAGATTTATTTTAGATATATTTTGTAATATATAGATTTATTATAGATATATTATAGAACCATTTTGTGTCTGTATGTAAAATTGCAATGTGGCATGCCAGTGCAGGAAACTCAGATTGGAAATAACTAGATTTAGATTCCTATAGATTATAGATAACTATATTATAGATAACGTATTTTCTATAGATTTTTAGCTATAGCTTTCTTAAAAAGGACTCTCACGCAAAATCATGAGAAAGACACTGAAGTCACTGCTCATAAGGTATGGCTGCTGATAGGAGCGGACTGGGTCTCAAAACCGGCCCGGGCATCCTTCAACGAGTGAGGTGACGAGGTCGACCCACACGGCCCATTATTCATTGTAATTTTCTTAAAATCTGTGATGAGTACGCGGCTCGCTACTTGCTATGAGCCAATGATATGAACTATACTCGATAATTAAAATGCTTGTTTACAATGGAATAAATTATAACCTAGGTTATAATGAAAACTCACATGATTGAAATGTTCCATTAACTTAACGATCAACTATAAATGTTCCGTCCTAATATGAAAAAATTCCTATCCTGTGCTTTATAACTTTATTTCATCATACTTACAATCGCAGCTGAAAACCACTAATTATTGCTCACGCCAACGACCAGAGAAAAATAAAATGCATAATATATAATCTAAACTAATTATTAGTACCGGAGAATTTAAATGCTAGATATGAGATAAAATAAATTGCAGTAATGTATATGCTAACCGAAATGTAGCGGTATTGAAACATAAATCGGCAAAAGGCAGTTTTGACCAAATGTTTCGCAGCAACGTTGTGTACTGACAACTAAAACAACTTGATGATGTAATATGCTATATTATATAGGACTATATAAATCTCAGAACCGGACAGATAATGTCCAGTAGTTTAGAAAATTAATTTTTATGTCAAACAGTAACCAATATTTAAAATGTATTTCATGACACGGCCGGCCCATGACCAGACCAGAGTCCGCGGCCCACCGGGCATTGCCCAAATGCCCGGATGGCTAGTCCGCCCCTGGCTGCTGAAGGTCAGTGTGCGTGCACCCTTTGCAGTTTCCCACCAGTGAGCAGTAAGCCACCAGAAGCGAGCGCTGTTTTGTGCTGAGGTATCACGTGACAGAATGCCATTTAATGTTTTGAGTCGACAAAGCCTACTGGACACGATTCTTATTTTCACTTTCCACAAAACGAAACTAGAAAGAGTAAGCAACAGCAAAGTTGTATGTGACATTACAGAGACGTGTTTGATTTCTAAAACACTGTAGAAGGGCTTGAAAGCCATACAGCGGCAATCGCCGAAGACTGAACTACCTGGTCCATTTGTACGTCACGCTCAGATGACATCCAGAACACATATTTTCAGCAAGATTGTAAACGCATGACACTGGTCTGGCATTTTATGAAGTTCGTTGTTCCGTTCCCATTTGTGAACTTTTTTTTTTAATAGGGCGCAGCCGAAAGAAGAAGAAGAAAAAGAAAAAGTAACGGAATGTTGGAAAACAGCGGCCAAGAGAGGCCAGAGGAACGGAGGACCTGCTAGTTACAGTACAGTAGATCGATCGGATTGTACAAGATCACCCCAGCTGGCTGTCTTGTGTGTGTGGTTTAAATGCTCAGGTGGCATATATGGCTTACATGACGGGGTGTGTCTCATTGAACTGATTTCAAACTGTAAAAAGAGCGGCGCGTCCACTGATGTAATTTCATCTCTTCCTTGGCCGTGTTCGTGATAAATAATTAGTGGATATGGAAAGAAGTGAAGAAGTGGATCTGGAAATGGGTGAGTTCGTAGATTTATGCACAGAGAAACTGTATTTTATCCTTTAGAATGGCACTAAGAAAGTTGCACCGACTGTCCTCTGCGGTTTAATATAATGATTAGAAGGGCCATATACATTATAGATCACTCTCGAGGTATTAAATCATAAATTGAATTTTGAATCAAGTCCTCATCAGATCAGCATGACTGTTCAGCACACTTATACCTGAATTGCACACTGAGTCTCTTAGACCCAAGTCTCTTAATCTGTAAGGCAGGATTTATAATATACCGTGTGTTTAAATGACAAATAAATCTGACACTGTGCTGTATTAAACAGTGGACATCAAAGAACCAATGTGTGTATAAAAATGAAAGGTACAAAACTGCCATCATTGTGTACTAAGCACCCAGCCCCTTTGCTTTTATTGTGTCTTTGTCTTAACACAGTAAATCAATTATAAAGAGGCTATAAAAATGGCTTACTGTAGTGGTGAGTGGCCGATGGCAAACTCCTCTGATTTTTGAGTGCAGTCTGCTAAACACAATGTCCTGTCTGTTGTACTTTACACCTCGATTAATTAACATATGCATGGTTTTCCTTTATTTTAGCGTAACGCCTTTGTAATTGAACACTTTACATTCTTTAATCAGGGGCATTCACTAGTCTGACTTCTCAAAATGTGCCTCATACTTTCTTGACTGAATTTAAACTGTGGATCTCAAACTCAGTTCCCGGAGAGCCATTTTGTTAATTAGTAGCCAGTCGCTGCTGCCGCTGAACATAGTTTTGTGGCCTGGATTTTATCTGACTCACTTTTTAAAACTCAAAGCCCTTGTTTTTTTTTTTTCGTTTTTTTTAACTAGCTGCCAGTTAACGTTAAGTACTAAGCTGCTCCAGGTCCAAAATCCTTTAGAAGATGCCCTCATAAAGTGAAAATAAGCAATATTAGAAAAGTTTGATTTGTCTCAGGCAGTGCACTCCTAAGTCATATGATTAAATAAGGCATCAGGGGTCATTAACAGCAGGAATCGACTTCTGATTACAACACTGGTGGCAGCGAAACCTTGAAGCCACTAAAGCCTTTTAGGAGCTGAGTATGAGATCACTGGTTCAAATTTTTTTTGTTTTTTTTTTTATCTGGAGCAGCTCAGTATTAATTGTAACCTGGCATCTGATTAAAGAAACAATAAGCCATTTAGTAACTGGAATATTAAAAAGCAAGTCAGTTAAAGTCAAGGCAACAAGGTATTTTCTATTAGCAGCAGTAATTGGATACGAATTAAGTGTGGTTGGGAAGAAAATCTGCAGCCTTCCAGGAATTGAGTATGAGACTCCTGACTTAAGTCACACTGTAGCTCATACGCCCTTTTCAAATGACTGTACTCATGTTGCACGCCATGTGTATAGAGAAACCAGAAGATATTATTACAGTTAATAGATAGGCACCAACTACCTGTGTTCAACACCAATCTCCCTTCCTCTCTTCTTTCCAAGAGAACCCCAAGATAAATAGTCAAACTCTCAGTTCAGCAATGCAGACTGGCAGTGCCAACAAAACACTGAATGATCCAAATGGCTGGTCTGATGTAGCGGGCAAAAGAACACAAAGAACAAAAGTACTTTTGCCAAATATGATTTTTTTTTTTTCTCAAAGCTGCAAAACATAGTAATACTAGCTGAAATACCCAGCATTGCCTGGAAAGAAAAGAAAGTGTTTTTTTTAATTGTTTGAGAAAAAATAATTTAAAAAATACAACTTTAAAAATAGAAATAAATTAACAAACAATAAAGACGCACTGATGTGCTTGTCTTAAGGTCTTGTATGTATGTTATCATCCAGTTGACGCCCGGAACCTTCCAACTCTATTTAATTTCAAAAGCAACAGCGGCGTGGTGTTGCTCAAACATAAAGAATGCAGGCAGTCACATCCCGTTTGCCTTCTGGTGGTCACTCGGAGTGTCAACTGGATGATAACATACATACAAGACCGCAAGATCACCCCCACCCTACCCAGAAGGGCGTGGGTTAGGGTTGATTTTACCCTACAGTGTTTTTGTTGACCAATGAGAAACATGTGTACCAAGTTTCATGAAAATCACTCCAGCCGTTCGGAAGTGATGCTGGAACATACACACACACACACACATACAGTAACTTTTATATATACAGATATCTGTTTCCCGTGGCTGCGCCCAAATAGTAATGAAACAGGAGAAACTTTAAAAATGAATAGACGTTGGCACCGCATCTGATCGTGTTTAGCTCTGACATGAGAGCGTTCCCCGCGTGGGGGAAAAAAGCACATGACCGTGATATCTCTGGCAATCAGCAGCTACCCTCTAAAACACATGGAGCTCTGATCTCTCTCTCAAAAATGTCAAATGTTACTCCTTAACAATCTGTAGATGATAATGTCCGTTGAACAAACAGGTATCGCAAGGTAAGAGGAGGTAAGGTGCACTCCAACACGTGGTGAGACGTAGACCAACTCGAACAGAGGCTGGCGAGGGAATGAGAAAGGCCCCGCCCTCTTGCTCTCGGCCCACAGCCACTCCCTTGTATTTGCATAAATACATCGGTACCTCAAGCGAACTATGGTACTTAGTGCGATGAGAGAAGTCGCAAAATCAACCTGGAAAGTTCAAGCAAATAATAGAAAACAACCAGATCTAAATCCGTTAAGTAATTCTCTCGTGAAAAGCGGACAGACATACAGACAGAACACGCTTGGACCACGAAACCGTTTCTTAGCGAACACCTATGGGCGAAGGGTAACCTACCTTCCAAATTTCAAGTTCTCATGGTTCGGGAGATTTCGTGATGAGTGAGTCAGTGGTATATGGCTTATATATATATAGAATAAGTTAGAATTTAAAAATATAATAATTATGAGGAATGTACCAGTATTCAAAACACCTGCTTCATATACCTGCATTCATTTATTTGAATAGCTTCTTGGAATCAAAAGATTAATGGATACCTCTCATAAACAAGCAGAAGTGCTGCTGGCATGTTTTCCGATCCTGCATTTCCCACTACATGATCGAAGCCAAAATTGGCAGCATTATGAGCAAAGCAGGACCCACACCAAGGTGGGATGACAATCCATCACATGACGTATCTGTGCACACATCAACACTTTTAGCAGTTCAGAGTTTTTAATCAAGCTAATGATGTGTGTTTTGACTTGAGTTTGCAGAGAGGAACAAAGGTCTGTGCATATTAAGCTACTTGAAATGATTACTTTTAGAACACTAACTTGCCCATTCTTAACAGTTTTGTGCTTGTGCTTTTTAATTTGCTAATCTAGCTGGATTGAAGGCTGCTGTTGCTTACAACCATCATAAACATCACAGCGATCCTTTCTTACTAGTGGCAGGATTCTTAAATAAAAACGTCTAAATGACAGCATTTGTACCGAAAAGGAAATTTTCACATTTTTTTCTCTGAGGTGAACAAATGATCTGGAGACTTTTTTTCAGCCTACTCTTTATTTTAGGTTCCTGAGAAAAATGTCAAAGTTTTCCAAAACAACTTTAAAGCCTAAAAGAACATTTATTAAATCTTCCGAGATGAGTTCATTCCACTCTTGTTTTATAAGATTCAGTAAAATTCAAAGACGTTTTTGTCAGAGCTGCTCTCCTGCAGCAGGGTGGAATCACAGCCCTCCGGGAGGAACTGAACGAATTTTATTAGAAAAACAGGCACTTATAAGGACTTTTATCAACATGAGATATGAGACGTAACTGTTGCTGTATCTTATACAACATTATTTTGATTTATGTTCACAGAAAAGTATGTTTTCTTGCTGAAAAAGCTTCCCATTACAGGGAAATCTGTTGCCTCTCCTGTCAGAAAATATTTTAACACTAAGTGGTGTGGTGACTGGCCCAGACACAAACAGGCAGACACGTTCATGTCACCCACAAACACGTTTATTTACAATATTTACAGTCTTAGAGTGCACCACAAAACCCCAAAGTCCCCAAAGTCCTGGCCTCACAACAATGCCTCCACTCTTCAGGCCGCCTCCTTGCCTCCTTCAGCTCAGTCCACTCCGCTCCCGACTCTCGCCTCAAATGAAGGGAGGCGGCCCCTTTTATTATCACCTGGATGTGCTCCAGGTGGGTTCCCGCAATCACCCGCCCACACGCCCCTGTGTGACGGAAGTGCCGGCTACATCCCTGGAAGCACTCCGGGTGTCCCTGCTCTTCTTCCCCCCAGCACTTCCTGGTGTGGTGGAAGTGCTGAGGTCCAGGGCTCCCAAGGCATGGGGGCGCCCCCTGGCGGTGACCACGGACCCCTACAGGGTTGGGCTTCCAAGCCCTTAACCCGTGGCCCCCAATGCAACCAGGGTGGCGGCCCCCATGTGATCCCAGGTGGGCGCACGCCCTCTTCCGGTCCTTAATGGCATCCCGGCCGGGTCGTCACCCCTGGCACCTCTGACAGTGGATAAAGTTTTCTCAATTCCGATGCTCCATAAGTTTTTGCATTATGACACTGAAGAAAACACAGTTATGATTTCCAGAGGTTAACAAGTTGACAGTAGTTATGTAAAGCTGAAAATGACTTGACAAGATTCTAAAATGTTAGCATGTAGGTCTAGGCTGAGTCATTTTGATGTGATCAGGTCAGATCCTCATGCTATCTTGTGTATGTTCATGAAGGAGTGTAATTTAAATTCAAAAACAAAATTATCCATCCAATTTTCTGTACCCTATGCCCTTGGTGCTTGATTGGTTCGTAGGGAAGCTGGAGCCAATCCTATCAAGCACAGGGTGCAAGACATGATCAATTCCTGGACAGAGTGCTAGTTATCACAGGGCAAACACACACACACACACAGAGTCCAATTTAGCATCCATCTAACCTGCATATCATTGAGTTGTGGGAGGAAACCACATTATCAGAAGGAGACCGATGGACACTTGGAGACCATGAAATCTCCACAAGGGGAGGATCCAGCATGCAAACCATGGTTTCCTTACTGCAAGGCATTTAACACTGCAGAAAGAAAATTAGATGACCAAGCAGCATTATAATGATGATCAAAAACTTTATCATGCCAATTCATTAAGGACTAAGAGCACCGAAGAAACAGTAAATTAACTAAGATAGATAGATAGATAGATAGATCTATCTATCTATCTATCTATCTATCTATCTATCTATCTATCTATC
>JANRMT010062834.1:1685767-1756553 GCA_026402145.1 Polypterus bichir lapradei
ATCTATCTATCTATCTATCTATCTATCTATCTATCTATCTATCTATCTATCTATCTATCTATCTAAACTCAGATAGATGTTAACACTGCTATCCCAGACGGTATCAAGATATACAGTATTCTCCTCTTTGATTTGCCCAGCTCCTACCAAATAATTATTTTCAAACACACTGTTAAAACAGTGTGAATATCATGCTAATTTACCTCCTCAAACCCTATTCACCCAATATTTCCAGTATCAAAATTTGAAGGTCCCATTTCCTGCTCTCAACCACTCTGTTACTTTATCCCTTATATCTACCCCATCTACTATATAATAAAACCCTATGGTATGTGTGTCCACTCACAGTGAGCAATCTGATTGGTCAGATTGGCTTTGGTGCAATTGGTCAGTTTGTCTTTATTGATGCAATGAAAGAGCAAGTGCGAGTGTGAGACACACAAGGAAGAGTAAAGGTGTATGAGGTATGATGAGATTGTTGCTAAAATTTATTTTTGGGATGTGGAAGGAAAACTGACACACCTGGAAAAAACCAAATATGCAATCTGAAAGCTTCAAATTGACACTAAACTCAAAGTTCAGGAGCTGTGAAGCAACAGGACTAATGAATGCACAACCATGCTGCTGGGTAATTGGAGTCTGGTAAGCTACCTACAATCAGTGGGCACAGTTCTTGAATTTCTACACCTGAAACCTAGCCTTTACCAACTTATAAATAAAACAGTTCTTTTTAATGTTGATACAATTTTTCATTCCATGGTTACCTTAATGCACTATACAGCATACTGTATTTTTACTTTGATACGAAACCAAAATAATGCATTTGAGTTCTGGGCTCCATTGTGAGAACAGACTCCAGTTTAGGTTAATTTAGTTTAAATTATTAAAGTAAAAATTAAGCCTTAGATATGGATATTTAACATAATTCATATTATTTATTTTTGGCAGGAAATGGACATGTGAAGCAATGATGACAAAGGAATTCTGCATTTATTTATATATATTGACTGACCAGGAAGGGTTCATCAATGTAGGAATGGATGAAAAATGGCCAGCTTAATGGACAAATTCAAGATTAAAAAATCACGGGGAAAAGCAGGTCATATTTGGAGTAGGTGATGCATTGTCTGCAGAAAACTGAAGTATCTGTTTTACTGCCCAGCAGCAGTACAAGGGTAAAAACAATTAAATTCTACAATATTGGTTTGCATTTTAGAAGAAAAAGAAAACAAATAGCTTGAGAAAATGGCATTATGTTTAAAGAAAAGGCTTCCAGAAAATAGGTTTTACACTGAATTTAACAACACAATCAGAAGCTTTAAGACCCTGCTTTGTTTTGGCCTCTCTCAGTCAAGCAAGAAAATTTGGTCCCTGTGGGGATACATGTACAACCGTCCAAACAAGAGCCATGCTGAAAGCATCTTGCTGCAGACGGTGGAGGGCTTCTTCAGTGAAAATCCAGCCGAAGCAATAAAGCAGTACACACTGGCAATATATATTTCTTTCAGCCCTTGCTCCAAGTGCTGTGACAGTCTGATCGATTTTATGAGATTACATAACAGGATTCACTTGGATGTCAGGATTTCTAAACTGTATTTTCCAAAAAACTCCCTTAACCAGGAAGGGCTGAAGCGACTCAAGCTTTCAGGAGTTTCTCTCCGCATGATGGACAGGGATGATTTCAGTGAATGCTTCTATCTTTTTGTCAATGAGCAAAAGCTGTTTATACCTTGGTCTGACCTGGAGAATGAAACAAAGAAGTATTCTGCAGCATTGTGTCACATCCTGAATCAGGTATTGGTTTTGGAAACTCTCATACTTATTTCTTTTTGTAGATGTATTACATATTTTTGTTGGAATAATTGCATTGTGTAATTACAAATTGGATGTTACTTGCTCTAAAGCGGAGATTCTCAAAGTGTGGTACATGGACCATCAGTAGTCCCCACGTGTGACTCAAGTGGTCTGAAAGCTGACAGTCATCAAGGAAAACATCTGGGACTGGCTGAAATCTGGGACTTTGACATGCAAATCCAGCAATGTTGGATTTGATTCTGAGTATTTTTCCCATAAGTGCCTTTAATAAAATAAATTTGAGAAACTAACAGTTATGCTAACAGGTAACTGTCATACTCAGGCGGTCTGCTCTTTAGTACCACTTTGGGTACTGCTACTTTAGAGAGATGTAGTATACTAAGAAAGGTCTAAATAATGTATACAGAATGAGAATTAAAACATATATTTCTGTACTATACAGAATAGATACTCAAATGGTGCATTTTGGATCCTGCCACAAGTGATATAAGTGGTTAAATTTTGCAATATGAGTTTTAGAAGTGTATAATTTGTTTTGAAGAGCATGATAAAACATTTAAAAAGTAGGTGGAAGCATTATAAAAATACAATCAATCCAATGCCATCTTCTAAGGTCAGGTGGAAGGCTAGGAAGAACATTCTCAGTTGCGGAACATTGAGGGGAATATTCAGTGTGTTACTGTGAGTTGGCTGGACTGTGGTCAGTCACTATGAGAGCAGTATGACTAGGAATGAAACCCGTAGAAAGGGGACAATGGGAGCATTAAAAAAATCAGTTCCACCCAGCCTTCTAAGATCAAGTTCTAAAGTTGGTGAGAGCAGGTAAAACATTTAGTGCGCAGGTAGGGGTGAAGTTGGTTCTGTGCAGGAGCAGTCCAATCTGGCTTGAGGTGAAACCTTAACAAAGTGGATGGGATAGGCAGGATATACTGACTGCAGTCAAGTATAACAAGTGGCCTGTTTTATTTCCATAAGTTACCTTCTCTGCTGTAGCATTCAGCACATGTTGACTGAATTCCTCTTATTTATTGTTTATTCTGCCATCACTTAGCATGGCAGCTAGCATTTGCCTCCCACATGAGCAGGACCCCAAAAAGATAATTACTTACAGTACATATGAAATGCAAAACTCATTCCCAAGAAAGACAGAGGAAAAACTGTCAGGACATAACTTATTATGAACTACTCCAACTTCTTTATTTCCAAGTAAACAGGTTCCCAAGAAAATTACTCATACAACATTAGAAATACTAATGCATAAAAAATGCTGGAAGGAAGTTAAAGAGAGCCAGATGTGAAAATGTGTACACATGTTGTAGTAAACCTGGCAAGCATTTCACATCCATACCTGCATCCTTTATCATTTACACTTCATCATGTTCAGGGTTGTACGAGGGCAGACCTTATTCACCTCTTTAAAAGAAGGAATGTATGATGCAGATCTATAGAGAAGGAAGCCTGGATTCCCTTAAACAAGTGATCATGAACATCATTCCTCAAGATGTCTATGTATAAACCTCTGGTAATGTACTGTATCAAGTGATATGATTACTTACACAGTCTATTATGATAATTTATTTTGTGATTGAACTGAGGCAATTTTCACCTTATGGTTTCACAGCAAACTGTTAACCAAAAATAACATCAAATTAATAATTAAGCATTTATTGACTTATATAAAATGAAAATCAAATATAATTGAAACTACCCTCTAGAAAATGTCAGATAATCTAATTCTCATTCCTTCTACCAAGTTTATGAAAGTTTCTTGCAATCATTTTCCAATGTTGGCACAACTTGATGATAGCACCTTCTCTGTATCATAGCTTACATTGCTCTTAGAGTCAACCTTTTATAATATGTTGATTTAAAATTGCATTGCATTGGTTTGCATCACTCTCCCATGAAGCCAGCTACTATCTCTGTCTATCAAAGCTGCACTGGTGTTTTTATTGCATAGGATTAGAAATGAGTAGATTAGAGGGTCAGCTCGAGTCGGACAGTTGGGAGACAAAGTCAGAGAGGCAAGATTGCGTTGGTTTGAACATGTGCAGAGGAGAGATGCTGAGTATTTTGGGAGAAGGATGCTAAGGACAGAGCTGCCAGAGAAGAGGACAAGAGGAAGGCCTAAGAGAAGGTTTATCGATGTGGTGAGAGAGGACATGCAGGTGATGTGTATGACAGAACAAGATGCAGAGGACAGAAAGATATGGAGACTGATAATCCGATGTGGCAACCCCTACCGGAAGCAGCTGAAAGAAGAAGAAGAAGAACTTATCCATGATCACTTAACTGACCTTCTCATTAGTGGAAGCTCTACTTATATGGTAAAGCATGGTGTAGATTTTTTATAGGACAGCAAACTGATATCATATTCATGAATATCGTTCCTGTCTGTCACATGTTTTCAGTAGCCTTCTGCAAAAGGAGCTTTTAGACTAGCAAGTCCTATGATTCTGATTCTGTTTCTGATTCTGTTAGAGATGTACCACATGAAATTACCTTTTATTATGCCTTCCCTGGGCACCTTGCTCATGCATTTTATCTCTATTAGCAGATAAGCTGTTTTATACGACAAAGAGAAGTTGTAATTTTGTTGATTCTTTTGCTGGGCCATGTACAGTATTAGGACAGGCTCATCATTCTCTTGCCAAGATGACACAAGGCAGAGAACATTTCTGTAGAAAATCTTCAGATAAGGCCAATGCTTGTAGCCCCTGCCATTGATGTTGTCCTAAAAGTGAAATCTCCAGGGGTACCAACAAGAAAGACATTTATTATTTTAACTTTATATCATAGAAATAGGGCGGCATGGTGGCGCAGTGGGTAGTTAGGAGTTAGGAGACCCAGGTTCACTTCTTATGTCCTCCCTGCATGGAGTTTGCATGTTCTCCCTGTGTCTACGTGGGTTTCCTCTGGGTGCTCCAGTTTCCTCCCACAGTCCAAAGACATGCAGGTTAGGTGCATTGGCGATTCTAAATTGTTCCTAGTGTGCGCTTGGTGTGTGTGCCCTGCGGTGGGCTGGCACCCTGCCCAGGGTTTGTCTCCTGCCTTGGGCCCTGTGTTGGCTTGGATTGGCTCCAGCAGACCCCCATGACCCTGTAGTTGGGATATAGTGGGTTAGATAATGGATGGTTGGATGGATCATAGAAATAATTAGATCTGCTGAATAAAAGTACCATACTGCCATTTTTCTATGGTTTTAAATTGTCTTGGATTAAAGTGGCTACTAAATAAGCAATAATTATAAAAAGATGAACCAGCCACTAAGAAAACCATGTGAAAAAAATAAAATTCAACCCACCTACCTATCTTGGTATCTTTACTAAATGCAATTTCTCACTTTGCAAAAGAGCAAGAAATGTGAAAAACACTATTTGATGTTTTCCATTTCCATTCCCACTGTATCTGGAGCTGTTCCATCTCATTTACAGGGAGACCTTATCTTGCCTGGCGGCACACAATCAGAGGTTACTGCATGTGCAATGGAGGATTTCAAGTTGAACTTCAAACCATATGAATGTTGTGCCAAGCCAAAGTGAAGAAATGACAGAAATGAAAAAGGATCTGAAAATGGATAAGACTGGATCTTAGTCAATATAGGTGCAGGGATCAAAAAACTGAGCTTCAAGCCAAACTGAGCTTCAATTGTAGAACATGAACCAAAGCTGAATTGAAACAGAAATAGCCACTTTCTGCAACCATTTAGCAAATTAAAACGCATACAAGTCTTTTCTTTTAGAATGATTATCTATAATCCTGGAAATAGTCATGTCCGTGTACCAAATTATAAAGCCTTGCATGTGTGATGTCTTGCCACATGAGCTCCAAAGACATATTCTAAATGACCAGACTGCATCTAGGTGATGATTGCACAAATTGGAATTGGAAATAAAAAATATAATGGTATTGTGGTATTTCTAAAATAAGATATTGAATAAAACAAAACTATAATGTAAATAATCAACTAAAAATGTTCCTTGATAAACCAAAGAATAAGCCACAAATAAAGCCCAGAAAAAAATAATCAAAGTGAGAAAGACTTTTACTGAATCATTACAGTTGAAGGACACTAAAGAATTAGTATACATACCTGTATGATATGTGCTACTGAGGCCAGTAGATTTGCTCCAAGCAATTTTAATATTGGTCCATAAACCTTACCAATGAGTTAACCATTTCTAATACAACCCTAAAATCACAGGTAATCATTAACTTTTGTAGTTAAATATAGAAGATGGCATTTAGCTTACTGTGATTGTTTTTACAACTTCTGTTAGGGAAAAAGTGAACATCCTAGAAAAATATGTACAACTTCTTAGTACATCTATATTCTAGACACATTCTAGGACATTGGATGAATGGGTATTTTCTGTGCAGGATCCTTCATGGCAAATCTAAAAAACAGCATTTGTACTGGATGAATATGTGTATGATTTATTCACTAATGCGGTATCAAGTTTTTCTTTTTTGTGTTTTTAGGATGAGGATACTAAAAATCTTGAAAAGTTTTGTCCAGGTAAGTCAAAATGTGTCCCTTTTAGATGATGCTATGTATATTACACTTTTGATCAGTATCTTTCTTAATTAGATTTTGTTTTTATTTACAAAGATAATAATTAAATAATTGGTGAAAAGAAGATAACAAACTGTGCCTTTGATAATGAAAATGGTTAAAAGTAGCATAGGGACTAGAATTTCCCAACACAAGGCTTAATACTCCCTGGCAAATAATAACATTTGTTATCACCACCTTTGTTTACTATTGCTCCAGTCCAGTTGAAGTCTGAAATTCATGCACTTTAAAACTCAAACAAATTATACCTTTTAGATAACCATTTTTATTTAAGAAAAAAACAAACTTTGGTGCGTTATACAGGTAAGATTATTTCTGAATATAAAATATCATATATCATTAATTGCTAAGCAAAATAAACTACAACAACCAAAAATATAACTCTCATCAGTGTAAATCCACCATTACTATCATATCATCATTTCCACAATCATGAACAGCAAAATATAGCATCACCTGTGACTTTTACTCAGTAGACTGTTTCCTTTTAGATACCTCAGGGTTCACTTAAAATCAACACCCCTCTTACTCTGCCCCTTTCAAAAAAATACACAATCATGTACACACAATCAAAAACCAGACCTCCCTCCTTTGATGGCGACGAGGCCCCTTACTGTTATGTCTGTTTTCTGTTTCATTTTACATATCAGCATTCTGAGGTGTCTTTAATGAGCAATAATTTTAATTCTTCGGCCCCAAATTCTAATAAAATTATTAATTTCACAATCTGAATTAAAGCTGTGTGGCTCCAAACCTCCCATTGGCTGTCCTGAGGCCTCAAACTAATTAGAACTTTGTGTCTTATCTCCAAAGTCAATAGACATGTGCCATCACACCAACCACACTTGCAACCTCGTCTTTAAACAATTCTCCTTAAAAAGGTTCAGGGGAATCATCTGTCGTGTGTTCACGCCTACTGCTCAGTTATATTTTGTATCACAACATGCAAGAGCAAATTCATTACAGTAGGACAGCAAACCATGTAAGAAAGACATATTAGTATTGATTTTTTTATATGTGACATATTATTATGATACTTCTCATGTTCAGTATAATCTGAGTAGACAAGAAAATTAAGTATGCACATCACATAGGAGGATCTAATATGTTTGTGTGTTGTCTGAGAAAGTAGTGTCCATTATATTCACCAATCAACATATTCTGCACATCTCCGGGGAATTAGGAATATCTATAAGCTCCACCCAGACATGATTCCTTTTGAATATTGCGCACAAGTCTCTGGACCTCTTCCTTTACATTTACTCCTTGGTCACGTTCCACCATTTCTGGCATCTACAATTTCTGTAGAATGTCGTCATTGCCATTTTCTGCCACTAAGGTGTTCTCACTGACTTACCAAATGCGCACTGCTAGTGTAAAGAAGAACAGGCAAACACCAAAATAACACCCACTCATTTTAGCAAGATTTGAAGTTGAATGTATCATGATAAACACAAGCTAATGTGTATGGATTCATATTTTTAAACATTGGCCTTTGATTCAACAACTGACACAGCATAAGAGACAAATCAACAAATACAACTCAAGAAGATATTACCCAACCATCAGATCCCCACCCTTTAACATTATAAAAAGTGCCAGGGATTATGCTTTCATCTAACAGCTATATGGCATACAAAAACTACAAAAAAAGAAGTAATTTTCCATCCATTATCCAACCCGCTATATCCTAACTACAGGGTCATGGGGGTCTGCTGGAGCCAATACCAGCCAACACAGGGCGCAAGGCAGGAAACAAACCCTGGTGGGGCACCAGCCCACCACAGGGCACACACACACCAAGCACAATTTAGGATCGCCAATGCACCTAACCTGCATGTCTTTGGACTGTGGGAGGAAACCGGAGTACCTGGAGGAAACCCACGTAGACACAGAGAGACATAGAAACTCCATGCAGGGAGGACCCAGGAAGCGAACCCAGGTCTCCTAACTGCGAGGCAGCAGCGCTACCCACTCTGCCACCCAGAAGTAATTTTTTTCTTTTATAAAAAGTAAGATAAATTGGTGAAATCATATTTTAACAAATGTAACTCAACAAATGATAGTAAAGCCACATAAAAATTAAACTTTTTAAAATTCAAAAATAACATATTTTTAAGATCACACCTTCCATATTGCAAAGACCTATTTTTATCTAAAATTGTTGAACCTTTTTAATATATTCAGATTTTTAAATAATATTTGCAAGATCATTTCCTATGAAATGATTATTATTTTTTTTAACTTCTCTCACTCATTTAATGCAGTCTAGTAACCAAAAGGGAACAATTAATATATTAACATCTAATTAAATACACTGGGGTAGACAAAAGTAGGTTTACAGTCGTTTGTCTGGAAAAACACATACAGGCTCTGATTATTACAATAACTACATTAACTCAAAAGACTGTCACAATGACACAGTGCATTTACATACAGTCTTGTAAGTGCTCAAATTGCCAGCCTTTATTATTTATACATCTTTGTAAATCATAAGTAAGAATAAAAAATAATAGCAATAATAATGATATATATATATCTTTTTTTTTATTTAAGTTGACCATGAAATTCAAGAATTTTCACGTCATGCAAAATTAAATTAATTTAAAATAGTTTCAATTTGCCAATCATGTTGCCTTTGCAAATACAATATATCACTAAGGTTACATATTAAGCCCAGGAAACATTGAAGTTCTTATGTAAAACTGAAATAAATCCACCCTTGTATAAGCTACTGCTTTGAACTACATACCCTACCTAATTCATACTTTACATATTTTGATTGCTTGTGCAGCATGATGATACCATTTATTTTACATGTGCTCTGATTTTATCCCGTTTCCCAAACCAAAGACATGCATGTTAGGTGAACTGAAGATTATGTGTTGGCCCTACGGATATGTTAGTGTGAGTGGACCGACACCCTTTCCTGGGTTGTTTACTGCCTTGATCCCAGTGCTTCTCAGATAGGCTCCTGCCCTCCCACTTTCTAGAACTGGAATAAGTGGGTTTAGCTATTTTTTACATTGTGCTTCAAAATGAATTGAATATTTAAAATGTATTACTCAGTAACTAAATATTGTATGAACACACATTCTAAACCTCTGTGGAGTAACTCTCAATTTTTTCTTAACCATAAAAATGTTCAAAATGCATTTCATGATGCACACATTAATCCTGTTGTCTACTTCATCCCAAACCCATTTCAGTATATCACTGTTCATACGTTTGCACACTACATGTTCGCATGATATACGTATATGTAGTTACTGAATGGTACAGAGTTTTTCAGAGTGTTCTGTACTTTTTGAGTCACGCTGTATTATGTTCTTTGATTTGGTTGACTATACTTTAATATGTTGACTGTAAGGTACTGGGGTTCCTGTACAATGGCAGAGATAACAGCTACATTCTTATGTTTTTAAAATCTATTTGTGTTTCTCAAACATACTGTAGTTCTACAGTTTTATTTCTATGCTTTTGTATAAAAAGTAAAAAAATATTCTTTTAAATATGCTTTTATCAATAGAGTCAACTCACTGTGAGATCATGTTACATAAAAGACAGAATGGCGTCTTGGATCAGCTTCTTTGGGAAGACCAGTGCACCCCTTCAAAAAATGAAAGAGAGGAGCCGTCTAGAAGTGAAATGCAAAAGAAACGAAAACTGAACTATGAGTGTGTTGAAAAAGCAAATGATGTTAAGCGGAGATTGGTTTTTGAAGACTAAACATTATATAGTAGATAAGATTCCTGTTGCTGTCTTTTTCCCATGTACTGTATGCAGAGTAGTTCAGGAATTAGACTGTGTGGCACCATTTACAATTAATGATTCTGTCAAACTATATCAACGAAGATGGTATTTTTAATATAAAGAAATCAGTCATGTTATTCTCTGTCATGTCCACACAAGGAAAAAAAAAGCATTAGCAAAGTCTTGTACAAAATCTATTCAAGTCTAGCATAAAACATTTCATATTTCATTGAATAGGAAGGGATACAGGTCTGCCAATGTACAAAAGCATATGTGTGGCAGCTTGTTTTACTTTAGTCAGATTTGTTTTAATTCACTCCTGGTACATCTCTCCCCTGCTTTCTTATGCAATACATGTAACAGATTTGCATTTAGTGAGGAGATATGATGTAAAACTTCTGTTTAGTTTCAAAGAACTTCCACTAGTCATACCCTACATACTCAAAAACAGAACATATAACCAGATAATTATGAGGATGGTACAATCAGCAAAATAAAAATAGAAAAATAGATGTAGATGCAATGCTGATAAGATTTTCACTGTATTCTGTTCACTTGACAATAAACTCACCATGAACTTGAAATGTCGTTCTTTGAATACATTTTATTTAGTTAAATATATTCCTGAAATATAATTTTTCTTACTTCTTTAATGTTAAACAGAGGATACATTTTTCAAATATTAAGATGTATTTTACTGCTCATGTAAGCTTTTAAATTAGACTAATTTATTAAATTAATTTTGTAAATCTACTTATATGTGTTTTGGACAAGCTCTAGCTCTAAGAATTTTATATAATATAATTTTATATAAATGTACTCTTGTACATTGTTTAAACAAATGAAAAGAAATCAAAGAATGCTGCTCACCCTATAGAAAACATAAAAGGTTAAAATGATGGTATTTTTATTTATCCTTTCATTATATTGTATATATATTTGAGTTCTTATGTAGAAGAAACATGGGAATATGTGGGGAGGGGATGTAGGAGAAGCACGGGTGCATTAGTACCAAAAGAGCTAAATGGAGAAAAGAAGAAGGTGATTGGAAAAAGGAAGGGAAAGGAGATTGAAATAGGCGAGAGAAGAAAGGCAGAGGAAAGGGAAACATTTTTTTCTTTGGATTTGTTCCCATGACAAGACACCAGGAGGCAGTATAGTTCACTTGACATTTCAGCATCAGATAGAATTTTTAGAAAATGTTAAAAACAACAGTAATATATACACCGGGTGATAATATTCTGAGCGTTTGTAAATGGCTTGAGATTACTTTCAGTGAGTTAAAATATATAAATTACAAGACAGTAGCATTTGTGATCTTTAGTGTATTTATTTGGTGTCAGAACCCTGTGGCATTTGAAAGAGAATGATTATGGTTCATATTGATGAGACAAGAATGAAGCTCCAAAAGCATTTTGTGCTCTGGTGTTAAGAATTCAGTGATAGCGCAATACTTAATTTTTCAGCAGCCATACTGACATTGTCCTGAAACATGAAACAAGGCCTAAAAACCAGTGATGATACACATTTCTGATTCACATGTTTTAGCACCCAGAAACTAATCTTACAAATTCAGCACTGTAGAGAACCACTTTTAGGTTCAGACCCAAAACTTTTAAATCATCCCTTGTACATGCATGGGTATTTATATTATGAATTGTATACTGTGTACCAAGATACTACTCTTAGATTCCGCTTCATGTTTTTCTTTTAGTTTCAGATTACTTATTTATCTAGTTTTATCAGTGACTGAAGGATCAATAGCCTGACACTATAAATTAAGTCCAAGGACAATCCTTAAAACTCTGTTTCTAATCTCTGGTGGTTTTTCTTTTCTTCTTAAATAGACTATTCTTTCTTCTCATTTTCTTTATACATATTTTCACAGACTGTTTTTCTAACTAATAATGAGTGTCCTTTTGTAATTCCAGCTTCCGGGAGGTATAATTTCAGCTAGGATTGCAGTCGCTTTCTCCTTCTCTGTATTATCTATTTTTATTACTTTTCTTCCCTGTTTTTCTAGATATTTTCTGTCCTCTTTTTCTTTTTCTAACTAAATGCCAGTTTCCCTACTTAGCAACTTCTCAATCAAAAGACTGAGCTACAAGAATGTTAGCACAGTAAAAGGAATGGTTATATACAGTATATGTTCTACTTACGCATTACTCATGATGATTATTGCCTACTTCATGGTCATATAAGCTTTTGCTGGAATCTCAATGTATTATAATAAAGGCCTTCTTTCCAATAAAGTAATCTTTTACTTTAATTTGGCATGAATATACTGAGAATGAGTAGAGCAATGGTGTCAGGAGTCTTCTACTCTTGGTGGGTTTGGCATACTGATTGAAGGGAGAGTTCAGTAAAAAGCAACCCAAAAATGGACACCCATAATGGTTCAGAAAAAGGTATAACAATCTCTTCTGTAAGGTAGGGGTTATGTTTGCACAGACCAGGTCAAGGCTTATCACACATTTATAGCTTAAACACTCATATAATATATGTTCCCTCACCTATGAAGGAGACAGATCATGAGCAGGAAGACAAAAAGTACCATTACTCAGATTCATATTTAGGTAGACTTCTTGATTGGTGGTGGTCTCTGTCATACAATGGAGTTGCCACACAGCAAATGTATGGGTGTGAGGATACCCACAACGATATAGCTGGACCTTGTAGAGATGTATCCTTTAAGCTGCACCAAGACAAATTGCTGGTTTTATGTATACACCTGACAACTATTTAATGTAGTTTACATGTGTCTTTTTACAGAAGCTGTACATACTGAAGTAAACTGAACTACTTATAGACTCACTATTTCTATTGGTGAATGATGAGACACCTATAGTGGTGTTATTGGAAAGTGCTTCATCTAAGTCATAGTGGAGAACTGTTAAGTGATTTGTATGTTAGCCATGAAATGTCCATTTGATAAAAGCAGAGTACTTCAAATTGTTGAAAAAGGCTAACTTTGGACCATAACACTCATTTTGCAGTCATTTCATGAAAATTGGAGGCTATACGTTTGGGACAAAAACATGCCAATCACCTGAAAAGTGGGGAGCTATAGAACAGATCCAGGCAATCCAAAACAGGCTGTAAAAATTCCAAACACTTGAATGTGTTTGTCCCAGGTTAAGCTTAACTTTTATTTCCAAAGCACTCTTCCTGAATCTCAGTATTGGGGACACTGTGACTCAAACCCCTAACATTACAGGAAGTTTGTCAGTTGAAAGAACCGGACCAAGATGGAGTAATTGCAGGATTGGACAGATTTAAAGCCCACGTATGGAGGAGTTTGATGGAGCTACAGATGGTGACTGTTAGGTGACCTTAAAGGATCTGTTCAGAAGAGGCAGTGCACCCTGTAGGGCTGATCCTATTACTGCCCAGAAGACTACAGCAGTAGCTGAGAAACTTCACAATGGCAAGAATGCAAACTGAATGACTTCTGGCCAAAAACATTAAAGGCTATGACATTGACATTGACTGACACTACATAGCCACTGCTGGCATTTTTGTTAACATGCCTAAATTTTCAATGGTGAATGTAAGGCAGAAACAAAGCCTCTACTCGGGCAGAGATGGGTGGTAGATCTTACTGTTTGTGGCTAGTTAAATCATCTTGCTATGTATCCAACAGTATCTTATGGGTAGTTTTACAAGGCAATGAGGTTTAATGTAACCTGTAGAAAGTATTTGGCCAAATGTATTTGCAAAGCAGTGTTTTCTTATTCATATTCCTTGTGCTCATCTATAAAACTCACTTTCTGTTAGTGATTTTCTTTGACAGGACATCAGCATAAACCCTAGGACTGGAAAACATCCAATCTGAGGGCATGGAGTGTCTGCATCTACAAATCTGAGGACTTGAGTATCACAAGGAAAAGAGTGACCATTTTCTCTAAAGGTGGAGGATGGAACCAACTGACCAAAGAAGAAGAGTTTCAAACACCTTTACATTTCTGTAAACACATTGCTACAGAGGCACTGCAGGCTTTGTACCGAATGATGGCAATGAAGAGGAATACAAGTCCTTCAACAAAGTTCTTGATTTATCTATGTTATATTTTCAGTCTTAAACTTTAGGGTAGTGAATTAAAGAAATTTTTTTTTTTCTTCTTAGATTAAAAAAAAACATCCCGCTGGGATAATGAAGTCTACCTTGATATTTTTTTTCTGATCTTCTGAAGGAGTTTCTGGGGGTTTTGAAACATGGAGCAACTGATTTTATTAATATATCCTATTTAAAATTAGTTTAAAACAGTGCTAATTTTCTTTAATGTAACATTTTTTTATTTTTCACCTTGCTATTTTGTTTCTTTCTAAGGCATTGATATTTCGTGGCACCGTCATTAGTATGTGACAGTTGGTTGTTAGGATGTGTCCCTGGAAGTTGTGTAATGGAACATCACACAGGAAATTTTAAAAGCTGACATTACATTCATTGTGGCATGCAAGATTTTGGCTATTATTTAAAACATATCCATAAAAGTTCCTGTAGAAATTTCTCAACTAATAGACCACCTAGTTTCTTGTTTTGTGTACTGTTTCTCATTTTGGTTTTGTCATTTGTGCCTTTTGACTTTCCAGTTTTGGTCTTCATTTGTTTTTTGACCATGTTTGTTCTCTTTCAAAAGATTAGCCCTACCCTTTATTCTTTAATCATAGCAGAACAGATATGTGTCCAAAATGAGTATACACAGGGTTAATAAGGTATAGTCTTCCATGACAGGAGAGAAGCTTAAACATTGAGGAGAATCTTAGAGCATTGGAGCATGCTTAGGTGACTTGAGCATTAAGTAAACAGTGACCATGGTCTGTCTTCCCTAGACCCAGGATCAAAGTCACAGTGAAATACAAAGGAGGACCTTTAACTGTTGCTTGGCTTAGGAAGGTCCAGTTTGCCTGACTTAATTACTTCAAACCTCAGCAGAACTGATAATGATGAGATTTAACTCTACTCTCTCTCAGGTTGCAATGGTCCATTTATTAACACCTAATGAACTGGACAAAAATGTAATTTAAGGCAATAGACTTATCTTTTGTGCCCAATCCTGTTTTCTCCAAAACGATTATTTTCTCTATGCTCAGATTGGCAGGATTTCTGGCTACATTTATTTTCCTAGTAACACTCAAGTTAAAGAAATTCCATTTTCCAATTTTTGCTTAAGTATAATTAAGACCAACTGCATATGTTTGAAATAATGTCACTCATTTATTTTCTGATTTTTTGTTATCTATCTTTGTCTTAATGTGGTGATAAAAGGTACACAATTTCCTGTCAGTCTCTCTTGTCTCTGTACATTTCAGGCTGTATTGGCTCTTTCCAAATTAATACAGTATACTGAAAACATTTCTATATTTGTTTCAAAATGCTCTCATTTTTATCAAAACATTTCATTAATTTGTTTAAAAAACCCTAATACTTTAGCAGAGATTTTTGTACAGAATCTTCTGTTTTATTGTTTGGATAAAAATAAACTTAAATGACAAATTATTATATTGAATATCCTTGTAGGTTTATAAAGATAAAGACCCTGTTTTTTATGATTTTTTGACTTTGATTGTTTTTCTGGCCCCAGAAATTTTTCTACATCTCTCTATTATAAAAGAAAATCTTGAGACAAGACTATTGCCAAGAGATTTTTTTAATTCCCAACCTCCTCTCAACCATTTTCAACCCTGCCTACAGTCCTCTCCCCTCTCATTCATGTCAATGCTTTTGTCAGACACAGTTCCTGTGCTCTCATCTCGCATACATTTTTACATTTTTCTCACTTTAACTTCCCAATAAAAGAAGACTTATTATGTCCAAATTTTATTGAAGAATTTCATCACGAACTGTTATTAACAGAAGAAATGAGTCACAGAGAAACAATGAAGTCAAACAAATTAACGCGAAAATTGTCAACCGGTTAGATGACAAATTGCTTAAATGTGTATCAATAGACTATGCTGAAACAGTTGGTGATGGTGCGGAAGATGAAAACATCAACTTTCAATATCCCATAGAATATCTACAACCTTTAACACTGTCCTGTCTTTCACCAGCCAAATTACTGCTGAAAGAAGGATGTATTATAATGTTATTGCGTAATTTATGTCTGAGTGATGGGCTATGCAATAGGACAAGATTAGTTGTATTGAAAATTAGTCAAACAATTCTGACATGTAAACATTTAACAGGCAACAAAAAAGGTAACGTAGTACATCTTCCACAAATAACATCAGACACTATAGGAGATCTTGATATGCCATTCGTATTAAAATGTTTACAGTTTCCCGTAAGAATAGCTTTTGCTATGACAATTAACAAATCAAAGGTACAAACATTTGAAAAAGTTGGTTTATTTATTAGAGAAAAATAAACGATATTCACTCACGGGCAGTTATATGTTGCATCGTCATGATGTAAGTCCAAACACAGAATCAAAATTCAATGCGGTATTGATGAAAAGTTATTTCAAAAAATTGTTTTTACTGAATTATAAAGTAAGTTTAAAAAGTATTTGCATGTTAATTTCAAAGCTAAACAGAACGAAAACGTATAACGCAACGAATACCTCTAACACAACATGAAACATAATTTTTTTTCAATTTATTACATTTTACTATTTTTTACTATGGTTAATTACTTGTTGTAATGTAAAATAGTTAATTCTATTATGATTATGTAACAATTCCCATGAAAATAACAATCTGTTTAAATTGTACATCTACTTACCCATATGCGAGTGGCAGATCTGCGAAGTGGCTAGCGCGTAGTTTTTAATTATGGAAATTCTGAATATTTGATTACTTCCATTATGTTTTAGTATTATAGAAGTTAATCATTGTTTGTTTTGGATTTCCGGCAATGCCATTTTGTTTTCATTAAGGGTTCCACCATTTTGAGAGCCTATAGTTAAGAACATAAGTGACATATGTGTGACAACTTATAACCAAGCAGTGTGGAGCACTTGTCATACAAGTTTGTGGATTTGGTCTTAGTGTGTTTCATATTAAAAGATTTTTATCAAACAACTAAATGATCTTGTTTCTGGCTATGATTATGGCTTACATTCTGCTTTTGGCAAATAGGACTGATTTATTGGTGGTGACTTTGGCATGTGTCTGACTTAACATTTTCATCTTCCAATCCAGTTACTTATCTCTACCCTGGAGCCTGCCACATTCTACCTCTTGTTACTACACTGTTAATCCATTTTTCTCATGTCATCTGTACTTCTGGGTTTTCCACTTTCTAGAGTCATTGAAGACATAATCCATTATTTTTTGTCTCCAGATATGAACAAACTTTGGACATCCCTAATTATATTTGACATGTATATCCCCTCTTTTTTGCACATGACTTAATATTTGTCCCATACCTTGAACATGATAAACTAGTTTGAAAATGAATGGAAGGATGGGTTTACTATGTAATTTAAGTAAAACAAAAATTAATACTTAAGATAAGAAAATCATTTATGGTTTTGTATCCAGTCAGCTTTCACGCACCTCTGTCAAACTTTTGTCTTATTTTCAAAAAACATTAATTTCAGATTAATCATTAGGAATTTGTTTTAAATGAATCCAGGCTTCTGTTGACACAGTCTAGTCAAAAAATAACAACCCCATATACAGTGGGATGCAAAAGTTTGGGCAACCTTGTTAATAGTCATTATTTTCCTGTATAAATCATTGGTTGTTACGATAAAAAATGTCAGTTAAATATATCATATAGGAGACACACACAATGATATTTGAGAAGTGAAATGAAGTTTATTGGATTTACAGAAAGTGTGCAATAATTATTCAAACAAAATCAGGCAGGTGCATAAATTTGGGCACCACAAAAAAGAAATGAAGTCAATATTTAGTAGATCAGCCTTTTGCAGAAATTACAGCCTCTAAACGCTTCCTGTAGGTTCCAATGAGAGTCTGGATTGTGGTTGAAGGTATTTTGGACCATTCCTCTTTACAAAACATCTCTAGTTCATTCAGGTTTGATGGCTTCCGAGCATGGACAACTCTCTTTAACTCACACCACAGATTTTCAATTATATTCAGGTCTGGGGACTGAGATGGCCATCCAGAACGTTGTACTTGTTCCTCTGCATGAATGCCTTAGTGGATTTTGAGAAGTGTTTCAGGTCGTTGTCTTATTGAAAGCTCCAGCCCCGGCACAGCTTCAGCTTTGTCACTGATTCCTGGACATTGGTCTCCAGAATCTGCTGATACTGAGTGGAATCCATGCGTCCCTCAACTTTGACAAGATTCCCAGTCCCTGCACTGGCCACACAGCCCCACAGCATGATGGAACCACCACCATATTTTACTGTAGGTAGCAGGTGTTTTTCTTGGAATGCTGTGTTCTTTTTCCTCCATGCATAACGCCCCTTGTTATGCCCAAATAACTCAATTTTAGTTTCATCAGTCCACAGCACCTTATTCCAAAATGAAGCTGGCTTGTCCAAATGTGCTTGAGCATACCTCAAGCGGCTCTGTTTGTGCTGTGGGTGGAGAAAAGGCTTCCTCTGCATCACTCTCGCATACAGCATCTCCTTGTGTAAAGTGCGCCGAATGGTTGAACGATGCACAGTGACTCCATCTGCTGCAAGATGATGTTGTAGGTCTTTGGTGCTGGTCTGTGGGTTGACTCTGACTGTTCTCACCATTCGTCGCTTCTGTCTATCCGAAATCTTTCTTGGTCTGCCACTTCGAGCCTTAACTTGAACTGAGCCTGTGGTCTTCCATTTCCTCAATATGTTCTTAACTGTGGAAACAGACAGCTTAAATCTCTGGGACAGCTTTCTGTATCCTTCCCCTAAACCATGATGGTGATCAATCTTTGTCTTCAGGTCAGTTGTTTTGTGACCCCCATGTTGCTACTCTTAAGAGAAAATTAAAGGAGGAGGGAAACTTACAATTGACCCCCTTAAATACTCTTTCTCATTATAGGATTCACCTGTGTATGTAGGTCAAGGGTCACTGAGCTTACCAAGCCAATTTGAGTTCCAATAATTAGTTCTAAAAGTTTTGGAATCAATAAAATGACAACGGTGCCCAAATTTATGCACCTGCCTGATTTTGTTTGAACAATTATTGTACACTTTCTGTAAATCCAATAAACTTCATTTCACTTCTCAAATATCACTATGTGTGTCTCCTATATGATATATTTAACTGACATTTTTTATCGTAACAACCAACGATTTATACAGGAAAATAATGACTATTAACAAGGTTGCCCAAACTTTTGCATCCCACTGTATAAATGGGAATAGCTAAGGAAGAAGAAAAAGACATAACATGTATCTACTGTTCATATGCACCTTTCTAGCTATAAGAAGAAGAAGCAGGATTTGGATAGCCATCTGACAGTTTTCCAATTACAGAATTAGAACAGTTTCTTGATTACAGAATTAGGCTTGATTTGTGACTTGTGATTCATTTTCAGGTTGCAATTTAACATACTTGTGGTGTTTCTACTGATACATTACAACAAAAATGTTGTTCCTGTGCTTCCTTTATTTCAGAATCTACACTCTTGTGTTGTACTTTTCTAAATTAAGCTGTAAACAACCTAACACAAACATCGGCCTAAGAAAGACAGTACCACCCCATAAACAGAGACAAAGGATCATTTGGCAAAGTCAAGGAGTGCACTGCACCATAAAGTCTCTGAATCATGAAACCATGCAAGACTTTGGATTCAGCAAACAATCCCCTGCCATATAAGAAGCAAAAAGAATTTATAGTAAGTCATATATATATATATTGATTATTGTGTTTGCTTATGTACTTTGGTAATTTGATTTGCTGGTTATGACCTCAACACTTTTATTCTACTAGACTTACTCTTTCTTTGTTTCCTCATCCTAATAATTTTTTGTCCACCTTTTTTCACCGGTGGCACAACATCACGACCAGGAACCTTCATCCACAGAAAAAGGTAAGGAAAGAATGGTGATAGTACTTCCGAAATGGTTAATTAGCTTTTGGAATTGCCAAAAGCAAAGCCATATCAATGAGTTAATCAATTGATTGATTGACATCATTAAATCCAACACCTCTTCTTCCCCACAGCGAGTTTACTCTAAATTCCTCCCACATCCCAAAAATAAGCAGTTTAAATTAATGGAAGTTCTGTGTGCCTGAGTGTGTCCTGGAATAGACTAGTGTCTCTTCTTGAGTTACTTCCACAGTTATAGTTTAACTGGGATAAGCTCTCATTCCCTGTGACCTTGGACTGATTGATTAATTCATTGATTAATAATGAATGAATTAATAATAATGGAAAATTCTTTAATTTGAGTGGACATTCAATTAAAGCTAGGCTCTCTATTTTATATGCCTTCAAGCTAGTGACACCTAGAGAGACAGGATAATATAGTAACATTAGGTAGATTAAATATAATTATTCAAAATCAGAGAAAACTGCTCATTTGCAAAAAGGAGCAAAATGTTCTTTGTAAGAAACAAAATTAAATGAATCAACCTTGTCCTTTTTGATGAAGCTGTTGCTCTTGTAAGTGTGAAATTGTGAATTACAAAAATGTCAAGACTTTCCTGATGCCCAAACAAGAGTGTGAAAACATAGTGTACTCAGTTTCAAGCTAATTTTCTAAACAGTGCTACACATATTCACTGGGCAGATGCATCTAACTACATTTTTCATGATAAATATATTCCTGCAAAACACAAGACAACAGTATGCTGATCAGCTTTGAAGCACAGAAATCATAACAACTGTTTTTTAGGCATATATGATATATATATCAGGTATTGACAGTTTGTTTACCATGCCCTAGTTGGTCGTTATTAACATTACTGCAGGCCATTACACACTCGTGCATGGCTTGTCACTAGGCAATGGTCAGGTCACATGCAGTGCTGAGTTTCAATCTAAAGCCAAAGACTAATAAATAATTAAAACTTTCTCTCTGTTCATCCTCACAACTTTGAAATCTTATTATGTTGGTTCAAAATTGAGAGGCCTTAAACGTATATGTCTAGCTTCTTAAAAACCAAAGCCGCCCCATAGGTCATTGTGCAAACCCTAAAACCAGTGCCCCAAAAATAATTTTCCAACAATCACTCCTTAAATTACATTCTATCTCTTTTCAGACTTTGGCTAATCTATTTCCCTTCTTGTTTAGATTTTATTCCATCTTTAAATTTAGCTTTCTTCATGCAGGGAGTAGCTTTTAATCTTCACAGAAAAGTTACATTTCCCAAAGACAGAGCCAGGAACATCCCTATAAAATCCTGGGGTCATGCATACATGCTTACTCTGAATGTCCTGTTTTTCTTATCCCCCTACAGTTTTTTAAAATACCAGAGAGCCATGACAGCTTTGAAATTGCCTACCATTTGTACGAGGCAGAAGGGTGCCACTTGTCCCATTTCCTTAGCTACTTGTCAGTCCCTCATAACATCTTTTTTGCTTGCTGCCTTCTAATATTAAAATTAGAGTATATAATTCTTGAATGCCTATATTCATATAAACTATGCCATATTTAAATCCATGCTTTAATCTAGATTTATAAAGATAACAAAATGAATAAAGAAATCACAGTCAAAAAATTAAATGTGATAGAGAACCCATACAACTGTACAACAACAGTATTACAGTATTCTGTTTTAGTATATGGCACATTGTTTTGAATTCCTGCTAATTAAGATTTATTACTGCAAACAAACATACTGTTACCAGGTATGGCAATGTTTTTTTAAGAGTCTTCCTCTGGATCTACTGCACAGGCAGCAGCTTAATTCAGCAAAATGTACAGTACCCAGAGAGTAAGGCTGCAACTTTCATCTGACATTAACAAAATGAATCCTTTGGCAGGTTCACTCTACATTGAGACCCAACTCTAATATGGTCATCTTTGACAATGAGTGCTTCTGAGGACCCTGCAATGGACTAACACTCTACACTGTGTGCACAATTATTAGGCAAGTGAGTATTTTGACCATATCATCATTTTTATGTGTATATTCCAACTCCAAGCTGTATTAACTTGAATGCTTATTGGATTTAAGCACGTCAGGTGATGTGTATTTGTGTAATGAGGGAGGGTGTGGCCTAAGGAGATCAACACCCTATATCAAGGTGTGCAGAATTATTAGGCAGCTAGTTTTCCTCAGGCAAAATGGGCCAAAAAAGAGATTTAACTGACTCTGAAAAGTCAAAAATTGTAAAAAGTCTTTCAGAGGGATGCAGCACTTTTGGAATTGCTAAGATATTAGTGTGTGATCACAGAACCATCAAACATTTTGTTGCAAATAGTCAACAGGGTCGCAAGAAACGTGTTGAGAACAAAAGACGCAAATTAGCTGCCAAAGATTTGAGAAGAATCAAATGTGAAGCTACCAGGAACCCATTATCCTCCAGTGCTTTCATATTCCAGAGCTGCAACCTACCTGGAGTGCCCAGAAGTACAAGGTGTTCAGTGCTCAAAGACATGGCCAAGGTAAGGAGGGCTGAAACCCAACCACCACTGAACAAGAAACATAAGTTGAAACGTCAAAACTGGGCCAAGAAATATCTGAAGACAGATTTTTTTCAAAGGTTTTATGGACCGATGAGATGAGAGTGACTCTTGATGGACCAGATGGATGGACCTGTGCATCAGTAATGGGCACAGAGCTCCACTCCAACGTGGAGGTGGGGTACTGGTATGAGCTGGTATTTCTAAAGATGAGCTAGTTGGACCTTTTTGCATTGAAGATGAACTCAAAATCAACTCCCAAACCTACTGCCAGTTTTTCGAAGACACTTTCTTCAAACAGTGATACAGGAAAAAGTCTACATCTTTGAAGAAGACCATGATTTTTATGCAGGCCAATGCTCCATCGCTTGTATCGAAGTTCTCCACTGCGTGGCCAGCCAGTAAAGGCCTTAAAGATGAAGGAATAATGACATGGCCCCCCTTCCTCATTTGACCTAAACCCTATCAAGAACTTGTGGGCACTTCTTAAACGTTAGATTTACGGGGGAGAAAAACAATACACCTCTCTGAAGAGTGTCTGGGAGGCTGTAGTCACTGCTCCACAAAAAGCTGATCGTCAACAGATCAAGAAACTGACAGACTCCATGAATGGAAAGGCTTATGACTGTTATTGGAAAGAAGGGTGGCTATATTGGTCATTGATTGACTGATTTATTTTTTTTGAAATGTCAGAGATGTTTATTTGTAAATTTTGAGGTGTTTGTTTATTATTCTCACTATAACAGATGAAAATAAACAATTGAGATGGGAAAATTTTCATTTTTCCTTTAGTTGCATAATAAATCTGCACACTAATAGTTGCCTAATAATTGTGCGCACATATGTATTCCCCTAAAGATGTTCACACTCACATTTCCGTTGTGAAACATTCAGGTTTCAGGTTTATTAACATTTTGGATTGACTGATAGCACTGTGTTTGTTCCATATTAAAATTAATCCTCAAAAATACAACTTGCCTAATAATTGTGCACACAGTGTATTTATGGCTGGTCCCTTCTTTTTGCCTGAAGCTTGAAGGATAAGTTTAGTTTCCCTGTAATTTTAAAACTGATTCATATGAGTTTGGTATATGGGTTGGCGGATGGATGGATGCACAGAAAGACATTCATCTTTCACAGTTAGATTCACAAGTATTACATTACTCTTGTTATAATAAATACAAATTCAATTATACTCCCTTTAAAACTAAAACTACAAACCTGATTTTACACTTTTAATGTATTATGAACTTTTAAACTGAATTAAACTGGATTGACTTATGTTTTAGGAATACATCTTTAATCCATCCATTCATTTGATTAATCAGTTACAACCTTTCAGCTAAGACATGATATAAATACACTGCATATAGATACTCATTTCAAGCATGAGCAGACAAAGATGTATGGAGAAAGATGGTAGTCCGAGGAGCATAGGAGAGGTAATGTACTGTATATCCTGCTGAAGAAATCCACTATTTTTGAAGAAATGCACTTACTTTATTTTGCCCTATTATACCTGCAAGAAAAGTAGTTCTTCAGAGTTAACTTTTGATACTGAAGATTTCAGTGCTGACAGCAAATGAAGACATATGCATGGAAAGCATATAGTACTATGAATACTGAAATACAGAAATAACTTTGCTGAAATGAAGTACATGCAAGTATGTAAAAATTAATATATAAATTAAAATAAATATACTTCAACTCTGCATAACATCACAGAATATTTTCCCCAGTCAGCTTTCATAGGAGATAGGAATAGGAAAGTTGTTACTAAGTGTTACATTCCAGATCATTTAATCTCATCTCTTTTATTTACACTATGGTTTAAATCTCCTGCTTCATATCATAAAATCATTGTCTGTGGTCTTGACAAAGTAATGGCTAGGTGGGGAGGCAAGGCAAGTAGATCTAGATTTAAACAGAAACACTGAAGGTTTAAAGAGGCTCACTTCTAAGTGTAATTAAAAAAAACATTGGAGACAAGTTTTGCATTAACATTTCAACTGTATCAAAACTTGCTAGCAAGTGCAACAAAATAAAGAAAGAATTTCATTCATTACTAACAACGGAAAACTACAAATAAATTCAAATTATCCTGTACATGGTTATAGAAGAAGCATTGTTAAAATTTTTTGCACAAACCAACTCTCCACAACTTTCTGTAAGTGAACTGCTGGCTGCAGAGATTTCTGAACATCTAGCTAAATGGATGGTTGTGCTAGATATAACCATCCTGTGGTGCCCCTGTGAGTCATATACTGCAACTCTTGTTAAGGTGTACTTAGTTTAATGTAATACAATTTGAACTGTTCCTTCAAACTGAAACTGTAAAACAAATGTAATCACATGCTTTCATGATTGTAATTAGACAATACTACTTTAAGAGAAAGCATAGTTACAGTAATAGTTTTATAGACCCAACAAAAGTTTCCTAATCCTATAAACTGAAAAAGATATCAAACTCTGCTTGTGATGAAAGATTAATAATTTGTGATATTTTAAATTATGTTATAAGTGGCCAAGCCAACATAAAACACACTAAGGACCATTCGATCAGATGTATTGGTCAGATATCTGCATATATACCAGCTTAGTAGATAAGGAGGAAACTACAGCAATTCTCGCTTTTTTATTTTACTCTTTTTTGAGTTTCTCTTTTTATTTCACCCATTTCATGCTCTTTTGGATATTTTTATATACATTCTATTTGATATATACCTACACACAATGCTTCTTCACAGATCAAAAAATTTCTGAATCATGTTAAATACCCTCAATAGCTACTTCAACTTCATCTTCAGTACACTGCACTTGTTACTCCATTTTCTTTATAAAAAAAAAATCAAGTAATGTACAAACAAAAATAAAGCTTAAATGTATGTCAGTTACTTTACATCTAAATCATAAATATACAGACAGTGGAGACCAGTAAAAATAGCAATAATGAACAAATGGGTTAGACAATTGAGAGGCATATAATTTACAGTTTGTTGATGTCAAGATATGGGAATAGGGTACCTCCCAGATAAAACTCTTTATGATGCAGAATGAAGGAAGTTCTCTGTTCTCATTTATGGTACAACATCTATGTTTGCACACATCTTTACCAAAGTGGATGTTAATCAATTTTCATTCATGTAGGGAAGTTTTCTTTACTTTCTTCTGCAGCTTTTCACAGAATGCATCTTTCTCTCCAAACACAAGACTGAGGCTAGTGTCACTTAATCATCTTAAGCATCTACCTGTTTTCACATATACAGTATATTGTACATTTTTCTGAATTTTGTTCTGATTAAAGATAAAATTTTCTAAATGGAAATATTAAATGTCAGTGTGGTAAATAATCAAGCCTTGCCACAACAAAGAACTCCACCAAGGATGGTCCCAATCCCGGCTGCAAAAGGAGTAGGATGGTCACCCGGCCAAGGTGATCAGAACTGGGAAACCAGGCAAGAAACTGCATGGGATCACAAAAAATTTGAAATCATTTGTTTAAGTGTTTCATGAGTGAAGCATAGAATCCAGCGGCACCTACAGCAGCGTATTGGTATAGAGGACATCCCGTTCCCCCAGACGCCAGGTAAAGGACCCTAAGACTGACTAAGACACAACAAAGAGGTTTGGGGCAGCCTCTCGTCTACTTGAGAATTGGCTGCAAATGGAAAAAGGTTGAAAAAAATGGTCTTTACAGACAAGAGTTCAAAGCAGAACTGAACAGGTTAGGAAACATGGTGAATATAAAGTTGAAAAGCAGGAAGTAGAGGGATCTTGGGATCGGAAATGGAAATGAGGTCATTAGGAGGTGGGTTCTTCTGTTGGTATGGAAGTGACGTCTTCTGGGACAGAACCGGAAGTGACGTCATGAGAGCCAGGTGGAATTTCCCGCATTTGGTCTGCAGGGAGATAAGATAAAGGATTACTGCCACCCCTTGGTCTGACCCGAAATTACCTTCATTTGAGTTCTTTAGCTGCCTCCCATGCGCATGTGTGTGACATCAGTCAGTCATTTTCTAATCCGCTTAGTCCTGAACAGGATCCCGGGGTGTACTAGAGCCTATCCCAGCCAGCACAGGGTGCAAAGCAGGAACAAACCCTGGACAGGACACTAGTCGAAAGCAGGGTGAACACACACAAACTCACGAACCACACACTAGGGCCAGTTTAGTTTCGCTAATCCACCTAGCCTGCAAGTCTTGTTTTAGTGTTTTCATTACAGTTTTTCTCAAATGCTAAAACACATTTCACAAACGTTTCCTCCATGTTCCCCAATGTCTAAACACAACACCCTTTTCTAAAGCTACATAAACACAACCACACCTTCTCACTTCAAAACTCAAACTTTCACACCAAAAGAGCAGCACGAAGCTTTCAAAAATGTAAACACTATACACATCATTACACACTACAGCAAAACAATTGAAAACACAATGCTCAATTTGTGAGAAGGTTCTTTGTTTCATAACTGCCAATGCATATTTTTAGAAACTTTACAGTAACGGATCTTCTTAGATCTCTGCAGAGGATTAGGCATTTAGATTTGTGAGTTTCATATGAAGAGTATAAATCTATAGAAAATTCTGCATGTACACTACTGTAACACAACTCAATGCAAAAACAGAATCTATTGCACACAACAGTACTCTTGAAAACATGATCAGGGTGTGAAGTTTTTTTATTTACTTTATTCACACCACACACACACCACAATCACTGTGCGGCATCATGTCGCTGAGCTGCATCGGGCCACATCACCTCATCCACATCGCAGGCTATATTGTCTCTTGCCAGGCACCGCGGGAAAAATGCCCTGGAATGGCGAATCCATCCTTGGAAGGCCTCCACTGGGATGTCAACACAGGCCAGCTCCATTGCCCTTAGGAGGTTCTGTCTAGTGTATGGTTGTCTGTCATAAACCTTCCATCTCTACGATGAGAAGAACTCCTCTATAGGGTTCAGGAAAGGGGAGTAGGGTGGCAGACAGACGTTTAAAAAGTGGTTACTGTTGGTGGTGAACCACTCTCTGATTTGGTTTGTTCTGTGGAAGCGGACATTGTCCCAAATGATCACATAAATGTGATGTGCGGGCCCAGGATGGTGTTGTTGGCGGTCCAGGAGGATGTCTTTTAGCTCCTCTAGGAAGGTGAGGAGACGTTGGGTGTTGTAAGACCCAAGGACAGCATGCAGGTGGACAAGCCCCTCCGAACCCATGGCCGCACAAAGAGTAATATTACCCCCCCGTTGGCCAGGAACCTCAGTGATGGCTCTTTGGCCAATGATGTTACGGCCTCTTTGCCTTCGTTTCTGCAGGTTGAAGCCAGCCTCATCCAGGAAGAGGTACTCATGAGGTCTGGCCATCGCGTCCAACTGTAATATCCTCTGTGAAAATGTGAAAGTGCACAGGTGTTCAGAACAACAATCAATCAGGTAGCACAGTATTGTCCAGAAGTAATGTAGGCCACTGAGCAACACAGTATGTCCACTAACTGTACTGTGAACATGGATGTATACTTACTTGCACATACTCGTAATGTAGGTCTTTGTGTTGCGCAGAGTTGCGCTCAAAGGGAACCCTATAGACCTGTTTCATCCGCATCTTTTGGCGCCGGAGAACTCGGTCTATTGTGGCCAAGCTGACATCATCAATGCTCTCAAAGTTGACATTATCGGCAATGACTTTGTCTCTGATTTCCCGGAGTCTGATGAGGTTGTTCTCACGAACCATATCCACAATGAGGGTTTCTTGTGCCACTGTAAATATGGCAACCCTCTCACCTCTATGTGGCATTCTTTCAACTCTAAAGAAAGAAATATGTGTTGTCAATTGACATGTTTTATAATAGCAACTGATTTGAAACCAATAGACTGCTTTCACAGGCTTGTAAAACTGTATTGTGACAAAGAAAGCAATAAAGTACAATAACTGTTGTGTTGTCTGAATGCCCTGATAATGGTGGCCACGGGGAACCTACTCAGGTTTGGACGGACTCTTAGTCCTGCTTCAGCCATTGTCATGCCATGGACAATGACATGGTCAATGACTGTTGCTCGCATCTCGTCCGTAATGATGGTGCGAGGTTGTTTTGCTCTCCCTCCTGGACCTTCTCCTCTCCCTTGTTGGCCTCCTCCTCTTCCTCGTTGGCCTGCTCCTCTTCCTCCTCTGATTTGAACTCCTCTTCCTCGTTGGCCTGCTCTTCTTCCTCCTCTGATTTGAACTCCTCTTCCTCGTTGGCCTGCTCCTCTTCCTCCTCTGATTTGAACTCTTCTTCCTCGTTGGCCTGCTCCTCTTCTTCCATGGCCAGCTCTTCTCCCTCCTCTGACTCGAATTCCTCTTCCCCTGACTCTGCCTTCATCCTTTGTGTTTGTTTGGAATCTTCAGCAAACTGTGCACTCTGAACTTCCTTTTATACATGTGGTCACAGCATTAGCAACAAGTGTCTTCAATTTTGAGTCATTATGTGTAATGAATGACGCCAGGTGTGTTCATTGTGTTCAAATATTGTTGACTGTGGCAAGCATTTTGCATCACATGAGCTTTCATTTGAGAATATGAGCAGAGTTCTTTTGCAACTTGTGTTTTAGCAAGGAAAAATGTGTTTAGATTTATGAGAACGGAGGATTGTGTTTTGTGAATTGTGTCTTCATGTGAAATGTGTTTATGATATTGAAAAATGATGGCTAGATTTAGTAAATGTGTTTAGACAACTGGTCATTTGGTTTAGAGGATTGGCTTTTGTGTTTTAGCATTTGAGAAAAACTGTAATAGAGTATGTGTTCCCACAATAGCACTCAAAATCTGTTGAAAATTTTATTTGAAAATGATTCTTATGTGTAATTCAATCACCAGTGATTAGGGAAAGTCGGAATACTAGTACCTGCTTTTTATAAACATTCACTTTTCTTTCCCTCTTCAATAAATGGTTTTTACATAGTGAACAGCCACTCAAAGTGCTTTATAAAACAGGCATTTTTACAATTTTGAGGAATTAAGCTATTAATGGATCCATCAATTACCATTTTATATAATGGATTTTATAAAAATATCATTTAGGTACTGTAGGAACACAGTGTTTTATCTCTTTTACCTCCATCAGGTATGTTGGAAAGTTGTAATACAGAATGAAGTGACTCTCATATTCTTTTTGTTTGTTTGTTTTCTAACTTATTTTGTAGTTACATTCTTATGCATTCCTACTTCAAGTACTTTGTGCAAATTATTGCACCTAATATGGTGCTCTGAATTGCACTATACAGTACAGTACAGTTACTCTTTAATTTAGAAGGTTTTGTATTGTCTGTCTATTTGTGCATACTGTTTTTCTTGATGTTGCAAGTTTTGTTTGTAGTGGTATAATTTGCACATAACAGTGACTTTATTAACTCTGCATATTTCCCAGTGTTTACATTTTTTATACACCACTAAACTTTAGGTACAAATTCTCCTCTCCAATCAACACTAAATATTTCACTGATCCAAGGACATTTCCAAACCACAAATCATGTCCAGGAAATGCCAAAAAAACACTTCTGGGATTTCTGGGTCAAGTCCCTGGTTTGCCCACTGGTGACTACGTTTTTGGCCTGTCTCTGGACAGTAGTCTGGATGACTCAAGGGAGTTTCTCTGTCCATGTTTTTCAAGTAAAGCTCCAACATCAGAGCATGCTGTATGATGCCCGGGTTGCCCACAGCTGGCATAACCTTCTTGAAACCTAGACATCAATAGTCATGACCAGGATGACAAGGACAATGAGGACATACAAAAAAGCCTGGTGCATCAAGTGCATTGTGCTTTTTATTTTAACCAATCAGTGTCCATAGCAAAAAGTGCAGTGCAGTCAAAAACTCCAAAAAATAACTCAATGAAATCCAGTGCACATGAGGAAGTTAAAAAATCCAGTAAATACAGTTAATATATATTCCATTAAAATGAAGGATTTACAAGCAGTTCTCTGTCTCTCACCCCACTCACCAATCTTCCTAGTACAACCAGTAGAGCTGAGACTCTGGTGAAAGCGGTCCACTCTGAATGCTTGTCCTGGTCACCTTCCCTCATTAACCATTGGGATGCACTGAGCATGAATCCATCTTCTTTCACTCGGAGTCTGCAGGATCTCTAGGAGTCCCCTGATTACTCCTGCTCTCCACTGCATGACTGATCTGGTCCAACCCTTGAGCACCTCTCCGCGGGGACTCCCCTGACCACTTTGCAACACTGGCTCCCACCCAATTCTGTCTATTCTCATTTTTTTCACTATATTTGCTTGATTCTTTTCCCTTCTTTTTCTCATTCTCAATTTGTCTTCTCCCAGGCTCCTTTTATACCTTGACGGCGCTGGTGCTTTGCTTACTGACACTGAGTGTCAACAAGTAAACTGACTGAGCTGATCACATTTGCACATAAATATGTGATCAGCCTATTTCTCAATTAAACACTTCGGGGTGCACAGCTTTTTAGCAGCACCCACATGCACCTACAAGAATGAGCCGCACTGATTTTTATTTTAAAGCTGTGCAATGCCATGAACTCCATACTCACTTTAACTCATGCTGCTCTGTGATAAAGCCCACTTCTTCAAGTACCTTGTCCCAATTTATGGCAAGGAGTGAAATGCAAAGCTTAAATGCTCTAACATTTTGCCTTTATTATAATAACTTTTACAGCTTCACAGCTTAGCAGCAACCGATAGTACAGTATATGTATCAACCAACTGACAAACTAAATGAACTCTTATTACCCCGTAAAAACAAACTTCTACCTACATCTCCACATTCAGAACAAGTTCATCACAGTTTTATTCAGCCATTCCAACACAAGGCCACCAGGTTAGAGCTCTGCCTAATGACTCTTGATGTCAATGAAATCCTGAATAGACTTTAAAAGTTGGGTCACCAATGTATCTTCTGGGCAGCCAACCTTAAATGAGCAGAACAGTCCCATTCATTTCAACCTTACTTTACACCCTGTGGTCGAAAGAATGTCACAAATACCAAAATAAAGGTTTGGGGACCGTCCCCATATATTGTCGTACAGACAATAATGAAAAAAAATGCAATGATTCAAAGTCTTGAAAGTACAATGAGCAACTTTACTGTAACAAAATGGTGGTTATATAGCACAGCAAAACAGGTGACAGGAAATGGTTGGCAAATGGTGACGTTGCAGTAGGGACCGGAAACAACGTCATTCTGAGGAGCCGGAAGTGAGGTGGTTTGTAGGTGCCGGAAGTGACGTCATCAATGTTGGCTGGAAGTGACGTCATCGCGGCCATTTTGACACCCGGAAGTTGCGGGATTATTTTTCTTCTTGTTTTTTGTTGGTAAAAGAGAGTTTAGGTAAGCACCATGTGACAACCCCTTATCTCGCGATGTTTTACTCACCTTTAGGCTCTTTGACTGCCTCCTAATCGTACATGTGTGACAACCCTAACGGTCTTGCGCCCTCTTGTCAAACCTGAGCAAAGTCTCTTTCTGTCTCTCTTTTTTCAATTTAGTGGGTTAGACAGGCCTAAATTTTGTGGTAACTTATCTTTATTTACCCAGAGGGAGCAATGAATATCACATTCTACTGTACAGCAACAAGACTTCTCTCTCACCTTGTTCAACTTGGAGGTTTTACTGTCAGGGCATTTTTCAAACTGCAAGAGAATGACTACCCTGCTACCCATACTAGAAAGTCTCCTCCATGGTTTTGATCTGCCCTATGCTGTGTATTGATGCTGGCAACATCTAACCAGTCAAAAATTAACTCATAATACGTATAATTTACTAGAGTTTAAAGAGCCACACAGAGTGCCTTTCATCAAAAGCAGGTTCCATTTACAAAACCATTTTCAAAGATAAGATAAACTCACATGTGGAATACAATCAGATTTGGTAACCTTCTTACATATAAGCATTAATGCAGAGGAGCAATTTACATTTACAAACTTATGGATATAAGTCTAATTAGTAACTTTTTCATTAATGAAATTAAGATTATGCTTATAAAAATGATCCTCCACTTAATTACATTACTTGGGTGTGTGTCTAAATATTAAATTAACACAAGACTATGAGCAATACATGGCTGATAGTACTGTTCTGAAAACTGTGTCTATTACAGACTTTGTACTTTATATATAAAATCCTAGATTAGTTTCACTTTGCTTGCTGATTTTGGTTCCAGTCGTTTTCTTAATATTAGACTATTTCCTTCCTTTCATTAAAATCATTGCTAAATGTCAATCTCCACTGCCAGTTTAAACATCCCCAGCAGGGTACATTCACTTTCATATACACAAGCACGCTCATCGCTTTTTGTTTTAATAGACAATGAAATTCATCTCATTTTCATTATGTATACTTTGGAAATAGCTGCTCTGTGTGGACTCTGCAAGATTCCAGACAGAATATATACTGTGCCAGCAGGTTTCCCTGTGTAGATTACTGCCTTTGTCTCATACTGTCTGCCTCTTTCACTTACACACACAAACACATGCACACACACACACACACACACACACACACACACACACACACAGAGCAACAAACACAAACATATAAACCATATATCAACAAAATAAGATTTAATTGAAATGCTCAGTTAAGAGACAGTAGTTTGTCTCATACTCTGTCTTATTTTCACATAGCTACTAGAACAAACTGACATTAATTAAAAAGTTTTATATTTTATTTTTCTGCTGTGACTACTCAAAGAACTCAAAGACTGGGCCAACACGTGAATAATTTGTCTTACAGTTAACATTCCATTCATTTTCTGAATCTACATTATTCAATTATAGTATGAATGAAAATGTGGAGCCTATACAGGCAATGTCAGGAGCAAAGCAGGAAACACCATCAGATGTGCATACCCTTGGATATGTCCACACTCAACTGTACTTGGCCAATGTACAGTTGTTCTGTGTCTACAACGTAAAGATTTAGTTACACATAAGCACAGACATACAGAAATATACACAGTATGTTTATTTTGTCCTAATTGTTACAGTTCCAAAAATTAATTTAAAGATGGACCCATCATAAACAAGTGACAAACAATTTATTGGAAGAAGCACTTGATTTCAAAATCAATGTGTAAGCTAAGGAATTATTAGTTCACAATTTGAACTTTTATGAAAACCCCGTAATGCAGTATGATCCTAACTTTCTGGAGAAACGCAGTGCCAAAAATATTAAGCTTTACTGTGTCTTTTTCTCTACTGACCACTTACCCTAGATCGATGAATATTGATTAGATGGCTTAACCATTAATTTACAATTACAAGTACAACTTTGAGGGATTATGATGCAAGATGTAGGCACTTTATCAGAATCTTGCAAACACATACAGTACAGGCCAAAAGTTTGGACACACCTCCTCCTTCAATGTGTTTTCTTTATTTTCATGACTGAAGGCATCAAAACTATGAATGAACACATGTGGAGTTATGTACTTAACAAAAAAAAGGTGAAATAACTGAAAACATGTTTTATATTCTAGTTTCTTCAAAATAGCCACCCTTTGCTCTGATTACTGCTTTGCACACTCTTGGCATTCTCTCGGTGAGCTTCAACAGGTAGCCACCTGAAATGCCTTATCAGGGTTATTTAGTGGAATTTCTTGCTTTATCAATGGGACCAGCAGTTGTGTTGTGCAGAAGTCAGGTTAGTTGGACGATCATTTATTTTTCAACAGGACAATGACCCCAAACACACCTCCAGGCTGCGTAAGGGCTATTTGACCAAGAAGGAGAGTGATGGAGTGCTGTAAATGGTCATGAAAATAAAGAAAACACATTGAATGAGGAGGTGTGTCCAAACTTTTGGCCTGTACTGTATTTTATCAAAGACACTAAGTTCCTTTTATTTCAAATAGGAACACTTAGGAACTGATACTATGCAATAACAATACTGCACAGGAATGCACAGAGAGGCACTCTTAATGGAAAAGATGTAGTATTATTCAACTAATATGCAAACATACAGCATCTATAAAAAGGATAGTGCTATTTATAAAAGCTAATGGGGTTAATCATTTGTATAATATAATTTCATGGAAAGAAATATATGGCGTTTATTAATAATATAATTTTGACTGGGCATGTTGCTAAAATGCACTCTTGGGTATTGTTTCAGCAGTTGCCTGTATACCTTGATGTTTGCTACAGTTCTCATTGCTTTTTGCTTGTAGTAAATTTTTGTAAATAAAAGGTAGATCATTTTGTAAGAAACATCTGAGCAGTGGAATGTATTTAATAGAGTATTTATGGTTTCCTTGAAAAGTAATGCAAACTACTTTAAGATGTGCCATTTTTAATCACAAGTTTAATCTTTGAACAATTTATAAAAGAAAAAAGTGACAAAGCTCAATCATTTAATTAAACAAAGTAAAGAGGGTTGCTTCAATGCAGCTATGAGTTGCAGAGATGAAAACTCTCTCTGTTGTTTGTGCATATGCACCAAAAAGCTTTTTGGAATATTTAGCCTGCTTAGAGAAGGTGAGGGACGTGCTTGAAAGCATGCTGCCCACTGACTTGGTAGTCTAATTTGGTGAATGCAATGTTTATGTTGGGACTGACAGAGATAGCTAGAGGTGCGTGATAAGGAGGAATGGCATGCCAGATTTGAACCAGAACAGTAAGTTATCAGATTTCTGTACTTGTCATGAATTGTCCATAACAAACACCATGTTCGAACACAGGGAAGCTCATGAGTGTACCTGGTACCAGAGCACCTTGGTTCAAAGATTGATGACAGACTTTGTTGTTGTGTCATCTGACCTGAGGCCATATGCTTTGGATCCTTGAGTAAAGTGAGGGCAGAGCTTACAACTGATCACCACATAGTAGTGACTTGATTCGAAGTGAAAGGAGCTGGCCAGACAGAATGGAGAAGCCCAGATAAGCAATTAGAGTGTCTTGGGAATGTCTGCTTGAGACTCCTGTTCATGATGAGTTCAACTCCTACCTCTGAAAGAACTTCTCACATGTGCCTAATGAGGTCAGGGACATTGAGTCCAAATTGACCCTGTTCAAGACCTCAGGTGTGGAAGCAGCCACTAAAAACTGTGGTCTTAAGGCGGTCACAGCAGCTGCTTAAAGATGTTTTCTTAAGGAAGTCTGGGCATCTCATGACAGCAACCCTAGGATCTGATGGTGGACACCGAAGGTGAGGGAAGCTGTCAAACTGTAGAAGGTGGTCTTCAGGGAAATGTGGTATCGCTTCACTTGATTGACAGGTACCAAAAGGGTAAAATGACTGCTGCAAAAGTAGTTGTGGAAGCAAAAGCTTGAGCATGGGAGAGGTTAGGAGAGGCCAGGGAGAAAGACTATCAGATGGCTTCAAGGCTGTTATGGCAAGCTGTTGCCTCAGGAGTGGAAGGTGTGACCATACCCAGACTGTGTTAAGCAGGGATAGAGAGGCGCTGAACTCTCCTGGGGAAATTGTCAAGTGGTAGAAGAAACACTTTAAGGAATTCCTCAAGACGATGAACATGCCCTCCTACCAGAATGCAGCATTGGACACATCCAGTGGTAGGAGATCCCGTTACTGTTGCTCCGTGGTGTTAAGGCTGATGGGGTTAAAGAAATCTAACATGAGATGTTGAAAGTGCTGCACATTGTTCAGATAATGTGGTTAATGCATATGTGCAATGTCACATGGAAAGGAGGTAAAGCACCATTGGAATGGCAGATTGGTGTGATGGTCTCAGTATGTAAGAATGATGACCATAGGGTGTGTTCCAACTACAGAGGGATCACACTCCTCAGTTTCCTAGGGAAGGCATATGCAAGGCAGCTGGAGGGAAGACTACATCCAATTGTTGAGTCAAAGATAAATGAGGAATAATGTGGATTCCATTCTAGTCATGAAACAGTAGACCAGCTTTTTACAAGTGTTTTGTATAATTGTAGAGAAGTGACTGGGTAGGATTTGTAGTAATCATACTATTTAATTCATAACAGTGCAAAAATAAAAATTTGGCTGTACTAAAGTCAAACTTGAAAAACTAGACCAAACTAAAGTGAGATGCAATATTGTTTTCATAAGAATTACTTATGAACACATTGAAATTACTTCAGTTTTATTTTTTTTTTGTCAGGTGCCCTCTGACTCACCAGTACAAGTAAACCCACATATATGACATATTATTTGACTTGTCTTGATGTCTTGTTATGCAAAAATTGAGCATTTTTGGAATTCCCTTCTAATGTTGGCCCTCTAAACCTGAACAACCCTTATTTTAAGGCCATTTTGAACAATATTTTGTGCAGTAAATTGCACTCTTATGAAAAAGAGTAAACCAATAGCTGTCTTCAGCAAAAATGATCAGAAGGACTTAAAGTTGTGCCACATCAACTGACCCCAGGGGTTCACTCCCTGATGCAGCTATTGAATGTTGCCATTTAAGGAAAAATAAATCAATTCAGAAGACTGAGTCTTAAAAAAAACAATTAAAATGAAGGGAAGATAATTAACAGCAGAAATTGGTCACTGATGGAGAAAGTGGCAGAAAGGAGAAACTGCAGCCACAATAATCCCCCAGGAATAAAGTTGGACACCTGTGCCCTAATGGGATACGAGCGGTGAAAGTTGCTTCTTTCACAAAACTTTGAAAAAATGTAGATTGGCAATATAAACATGTGGTAGTTTTGTTTTATGCTGTTTCAAAGTTGCATATCACGAATATGAACATGATGTTGTTAAAATTTTAATCTTTATGGTAGTTCTAGCCCTCTAAGAGCCACTCCCAGAAAGTTAAAAATGACAAATTTCAAACAAACATGTGAGGTATCATTTCAGACTATTTCAAGGTCAGTGATTACAAATATGGTTTTATTTTCGATCCTTTACTAGGGCTCTAGCTCTTCATTAACCTCTATCAGTGACTGCAAAATTGACACATTTCTATTAGACTCGAGGATGTTTAGACTTTAAACATTTAAAAATTGAAGCACCCATTTTAACATTTCAAATATGTGAAGCGACTATTCTTGATTATTATGCACTTCTACCTCATGAAGAAATTACAATTCTCTTATGAACAACCCGAATTTGGGCAGCTTATGCTAATCATGTTTAAATCATGTATATTGTAGTACAGTTGCATATTTAATTGTATATCTGTTATATTAATCTTTTAGGGCCATTCTTTTTAAAATGCGTATCAGTGTCACCAAACACATTTTCAAGAGACAAGTACGGTGTGGCAATACTGAACAATTAAAAAGTAAACGTTACTTTTCTATAAATCTACATTTTTATCGAACGTATATTTCATAATAAGCACATTGCTGCTTCCATTATTACCTTCTACCCCCACACTTTATCTTTTTGCATACACTTTTGCCAGTAAGCGCATTAGTTGCTGATGAAGAAAAGCCGCTATTTAACCCGGGATTTTCTTTGAAAGTGTGCTAATCTCCCGCACTTTCACTTGCAGTATTTTGACATGACATCACCGTTCAAAGCCTATGATGCACGCCACTTTACGCGCGGAGCCTGAGAAGAGGCAGCCAATTGACTCTTGGGAACTCTTCGTCCGTGCCCAATCCTCAGCCAAACAAAAATGGATTACGCCCAATCAGAAGATTCGCGCCGTTATAGGGTACGAACATCCAATCCATGGAATTTGTCCGGAGACACCCTTCCAATCAGAGTGCAGACGCGTCCCCAGAGGAGCCAATCAGAGTAGCTGCGGCGGCGTGTCCGATGTGAGAGGTCGCTGGGCCCGCCGGCTTTCCTTCCCTGCTCTTGGCAGCTTTCGGTCTCTTTTTTTCGGCTCTCACAGCAATGGCGGAGCAGCAGCAGTTCCAGCTCTTACTGGGCAACCTGATGAGCCCTGACAACATTGTCAGGAAGCAGTCCGAGGTACGGAATCGTTCTCTCCGCACTTTTTGTTTAATAGAGCCGGGAAAGAAGATGAGAAAAGCGTGAAAAAGAAGAAAATCGCGCTGGTTTAGGCGGCGTGTGGCCGGCCCTCTGGCCCCACGTGTGAGCCGGGGAGTAGCGTGAACAGCATGGGTGTGTGGGTGGCGGTAGCTACTGATAGGGTGAATCAGGAAGTGTACAGTGGACTCCCTCCAAAGAAAACTAATGTAATAAGTGTTTAAGCGGTGATCCAGTATTCCGTGAAAGGACCCTCCAGTTTATAAAGGATGCGCGTGTACTTCTTTAAAAGTAGTCTCTGCTGTAATGATGATTTTTTTTTTTACCGGTACCCCGAGCGGATGCCCTCTTTTAAAACTAGCGGAGGGAACCTGTGTGTTTTAACTCTTTGGAGGTGGACTCCCTTGGCGTCAACAGAATCCGTGTAGATTGCCAAGTAATGGTTGAATTTCCCATTGCAAACTTTAAATTCCCGCGTTTTCTATCGGGAAAGTTTACTCGTGTTGTAACAGATAACTTCTAATTGTTTCCCTACGGGGTGGTGGGTTATTGGACTGGACTTCTCGCGCCCAGAAGCTTTAAATATGTTAGGGTGTTGAAGGCGTCGCCGGTCACGTGCCGCTTGAAGCGCGAGATGCTGAAGAGGTTATGAATGCCGGTCTAGCAACTCGCAATCCATCGGGACCTGGGGCGTGCGCATATAGACCCGCTTTTGTTTCCCTTCCATACGTGGGGTCTCAAAGTACAGACAGAACCGTATGTCAAGTGTCCGTACTCATTAGAGAGAGGTCCTAATTAGCAACCCCCGCCCCCTCCCACGTTTTTGTGTATTGCCACGAAAATGTGATTGGTTCACGATTTTTAGTTCTCAGAATCCGTTTTCACTTAAATAATAGCATACATCTAGTGATGTTCAAACGTTTAAGAGGATATGTAATCCCTTTTTGTTTACGTATCTTGTGTTTTTATTATTTTTTATTATTATTGGTTCCATTATTGTGTTGTATAGTGCTAAGTGGCCCCGATACTTTGGCACCTTGGATGAGGCGTCTTCATTTGCTGGTGTTCTGACATTTTAGCTACCATATCCATTTCAGTTTTACTTTTTATATTTCTAACATTTATGATTTTGTTTCAGTTCTCCATTTTTTTTAGTTGAACTAGTAGATGCTTATTTGATGCGTAAGATTTTTAAAGTGTAAATGGTGCTGTGTTGCATTGAAATTAAGGCTGCTTTGATTAGGTTTTCTTAGGGCCAATAACTGTTTTGTGTTACTAAATTTTGCTTTTTTTATGCTTTTAAATTTTGAATCCTCCCCCAGCTACTAAGCTTCTGCATTACCAGTCATGTAGAAATTATATGTTCTATATTTAAGCGGTAATTAAACTGCAGACCTCAGGTGTTACCTGTTAATTTATCAACAAAATGAAATTTTGTAGGCGTATTATTCATTGACTATGAAAATACTAAAATAAAAACTCCCTTAAAACATACCTTTTTTAACTAATAAAACATGTAACCAAATGTGAAATTCAGGCACAAGACAGCCGTAGTGATTGGGTGAGAATCGCAGACATCCAGGAGAGGCTCGGAGTAGAACCACTGCCCCTCCGCATCAAGAGGAGCCAATTGAGGTGGTTCCGGCATCTGATACGGATGCTTCTTGGACCGCCTCCCTTTGGAGGTTTCATGGGCCTGACCAGCTGGGAGGAGACCCAGGGCTTGTTAGGAGGATTATATCTCCCAGATGGCCTGGGAACGCCTTGGGATCCCACTTTATGACTTGACAAGTGTGACTGGGGAAAAGGACGTATGGGCCTTACTACTAAGATTGTTGCCAAGATGACCTGGCTTTGGATAAGTGGTGGAAAATGAATGAATGAAAGATGTAGGAAGCAGCAGAGACATAAAAAAACAAAGATGCAGACTCGCAGGACAAGTACAATCAATAGATCACTAAATATATATTATATAGTGTATAAATAGCTAATTCAGTATAAATAGCTAATTCAGTACAAATGAGCTTAAAAAGTAATTCGGCTGGTATACTGGGGGAGGCGGGAAGAATTGAATTGCCCAATAGCAGCAGGATGAAAAGATCCCCAGAGGTGCTTCTTAGTACACTGTGGAAGAATGAACTTATGGTTAAGTGTTCTGAGATGGTGCCTCCTGGAGGGAATGGGGCAATTTTCATGACAACATCCAATTTTGGAGCCATTTTCTTTCCTGAAACAGCTCTTGGTGTGTCCTGGGTTAGCCCTGTGATGGTGCAGGCTTTCCTAATAGGTTTGTTCAGGAATTTTTTGTTGTTTTGCTAGGAGACCACAGTGTAGAATACACTGCCAATTAATGGACTGGTAAAAATTTCCGACAGCTTTCAGCTCCATAATATACATGCCATAAATGTCTTGTAATTACAAGCCACAATTCTAATAATGTTTATCAATAAGATATAAGGCTAACCTGCTTAACAAGTTTACACATTAAATTGACATATTTGGCTCACATGCCTATTGTTTAATAAGCACAGAGGGCTTTTATCTTTTCTTTTTCTAATTAAAAGTGTGAGCTGCTGTACTAAAAGCAAGCTCGTTCACGGTCTGCACTCGGATAAGGAGTCTGTTTTTAATTGCAGTACAAAATGGAAAGTCCTGAAGTCAGTTCTCTTAACTTATGCCAAAGATGTGCGTCTGTTTTCTTACACTCTGCCATTCCTGTCCATGATCAGCATGATTCCTCAGGTTCTTAGTTTGTCAGCTGTGAAAAGGGTTAACACACAGAGCAATTTCAGTTCATTTCTTTTTTCATTCTGTATTAGTACGTAAAACATGAAACATCAAAAAGATGAACCTCTTTTCAGTTTGTGGGGTTCAAAACTTGCACGTTCCTTATTCCTCATCTCTGTAGTCTATGCATTGTACTTCCTGTAGTGCATTCATTGGTTGTAAGCTGTTATGTAAACAGTTATAAATGCGACAGCCTTACTGTTTGGTACACATAATCAGCTCTTGGGCAGAAACATTAAGTTTCAATAATACAATTTAAAAATAAATTAGAACATTTTGAATCTTTGCGCTCTGCATTACATTACTTTTACACCCGCCGAGGTCTTTTTTTCCATTTATTTAAGAACAATTTTTTGGAAAGGTGGGATGACGTTTGTTGTCATCCATGAAAAGGACGGCCTTCCATCTAAAGGACATCTACTTGTGAACACCATTGCTGAATATTGCCAATGTCTGTAAACTTGAGAGGTATAATTGCATTCCTCAAGATGACTAGAAGAGCAGCACCCATTTTATTTTCTTATGAGGACTAAGTTAGACTGGTCCTGTCAAGTCCTACAAGTGACAAGTGTTCCTAGTTTGAGCTGTTCCACCTGGAGGATGTCTGTACACACTCCACTTCAAATTATTCATTAAGTGCCCCTCACATTTATAATCGACTTAACAAAGTTAAATGCATTAATTCTTTGCAGTTCTGCAATTCTCAAACATGCAGATATGAACAATTTCCAGTTTATACAGGTTGCATTCTTACACATGGAGGTATTAACGGAAAGAAAGTCTAAAAAGATTAATAACTATGTAACATTGTCAAACAATTGCTGGGAAAATCTTTGGATACTATCCCTTCGCACATTTTGACACACAAGTCTTTGCATGTAGTCTAGGCAAAAGTACAGGGTGGTCCAGATCTAATTATGCAGATCCAAATCATCTGAATGACTTTGATTTATGCGGGGATGATTCCAGTTTGGCGCAAAGACGATTCTTCATGTCATCAATTTGCACACTTCTCGATGGTCTGGGATTTTTTGGGTGATTTTTCTATGTAATAAGTTATAGCATAATGAAAATTGCATATACCATGGAGAGAATGTAACAGAGAAAAATCCGGATATAATTTTATGCATGCTGTGCAGCAAAGAAATAGAAATAGGTGAAGCTCTGCAAGAAAATGAATGTTTAAAATAGTCATGAGGGAAGAAATGGGACATTACAAGACATTCCCAGTCCCAGATACAGTATTACAACTGAACTTTTATCGTTACTTGGAACAAAACTGTACTTAAAAGGCTTTGCTAGTTTAACATCAGTACCACATAATGGCAATTATATAAAAGATCAACAAATAATTTGAGAAAGCAGCACATTATTTCCTTGAGTGGCATGTACCTCATTTAGAAATGCTCATGTGTACTCTTAAAATGTTTGCCCAAATTTGTATATATGTAAACATTTTCCATAAGAACAGGAATCTTAAGATGAACCTTAAATATTAATTCAGAATATAAAATAAACTGCATAAATAAGTGCTTCAAAATTTTCTGATGGTGAAACAGTGATGCTTGTTCAATTCATATTTATGTAGTGGACTTCCTCTTGACTGAGTGGGACTATGTGGATATTTATTCTAGTTAACATTTACACAATCTTTAAAAAGTGTAAAATGCTATGTACAGATGTCACAATACCAGAATTTTAGAATTTGATACCAAATCGAATATTTAGTATTTGTTACCAATATTGATGAAATATCACAATAATTAATACCTGTTGTACTGTTGAATTAGTGTGTACAGAGGTAATTCAGGGTATTTTATATATCTGTTTTTCTAACGTTTTAATTTTTGGTTTGTCAGAGAATCGCACTGTTGGTTTGAACATTTTCTATTGTAAGGTTTATATTTGCATCATTAGCCAATTAAAAGCAAACTAAAGAGTAATAAGTGAGTCAAATTGATTCAATTTCCAAATGTCATAAAGACGTGGAACTTTTTTTTTTTTTTTTTAATTCCAAAACCGACACTTTTATTTTTTTACAGTTGTCCCAACCTTAATGTAATAATGAAAGCTGACAAGTTTGATTTGATGAAGGAAACTATTTCAGAACTACTGTAAATTTAGTAATGAAGTATGTCATTTTGCCCGTCCTGCGAACTGACATAATTGCAGTACTTTATGCTTTGAAGCACTAAATAAATTTTATTTTGGTATTAACAATTGGAGCAACTCGTTTCATCACCAGTGTAGGCAGTCCGAATAGCTACTTCGCCTGAAACTTGCCTTGACACCTGTTCGCACTGCCAGCATGTACAGTCCTATATGTGTTGTGCATGCCACATTTCTTTCACGACTACGAACTGTATAAACCGGTTAGTAAATGGATACTTAAAGCACATCCATGGATATGTTCGAAATAATCAAAAAATGAATGCAAAGCCTCTGTTCCTTTCTATAGTCTCTATAGGACACAATGTTAAAAAGTAATTGACTTCTCCATCATTTTGTCCCCTTTTACAACATCGTGACACAAATTAATAATACATTTTATTTATAGTTGAGCGATTAAAATTCTCATCTAAACAGTCACATCATTGTGCTCTCAAAGCATGCATGAAGTTATTTATGAATGGACTCCATTATTGGATAAAAGTGGTTATAATGAAAGGCTGTCCTTGTGTTTTGGCTTTTATTATTTTTATAAAGTATGTTTTCCCATAGTCACTCCCTGACATTATTCTGTCTTGAAGACAATACATATTTAGACATGTCTGTTTTTCTTTTCGACATGTGATGCCGTGCTATATCTTCATCAACGTCCTTATCACAGTGAGCCATTTTTATATATAGTTCTTATTCAAGTTTTTCTTGTGTATTACCTTATCTTATGGAGTAATTTGTCCACTTGCAATCATGCATGAGTCCAGCATTGACTGTACTACTGATACTGGGGGGCAAAAAGCCAGAACCATTGTTTTTGGAACACTTTTGTCGACTGGTACCAAAAGCATCTGTTCATGTGACATCCCTAATGCTATGTAATATGTGCATAAAATGTACTTTGTGTGTTATTGTGTTGTTCAATGTGCATATTTTCTAGCCACCTGCAGTTATTAAAAATGTTATGCATATGAGGCAAATTAGGCTGAACAAAATAACTAAATTTTTCCTCCGGTGCCAGTGCACCTGTTGCATTACGACTAGCTTGCAGAACTGAGCGCTATCTAGGGCTGTCAGATTGAACATCACAATTAGAATCCAGTTTATTTAAAAAAGGGTCTTATTCAAATGGAAATGGAAATGGGACATTCAACTGTCAAAGGGCAGTTTGTTTTACCTGCACTAATTTTATCATTTTGTTACTCCACTCACTATGCAAAACTATAGTGTTTTACAGATCTGTTTTTGTGCTTTGCTTCCACAAAGAGCCTTTTCGTAATTTTGAATGGTTAGCTTATCTTCATTAGAAAAAACAGCCTGACCCCTTCAAAGTGTAGTCCACCCAACTCCAGTTCACCATTCTGCAATTTGATCGTCAGATCTCCCCAAGTGTTTCTAATGTGCTCTAAAGGTATTGTTTGGCATCTGATTTAGCGCCAAATCTGAGGTCCCTAACTTTTGCTTAATGTTAAGGCCTTGTCATTAATGCAAATGGAATTGTCATAAGCCCCCACTTTAAAAAGCCTTGTTTGCCAGCATGCCTATCGTACAATTATTCTATATCTTATGAGGATTTTGGCTTGACGCATTGCCTAAAACAAGTCCACCTTTGACCTGCCTGCCTCTTTCCTGTTCTTTGGGTTTGCACCTTTTTCTTACCTGTACTAAGTAAGCTGCATTCCTCCTGATCTTAAACCTCTATGCCCGTGCCTGTTTAGCACAAAAGCACTATGACTCAGCCCGTCGCGTAGATCTTTCTGAGGACGTGCCTTGTGCCCTCATTAAAAACGTTTTTTCCCTGGTCTCCACCCCAACCCTGCTTCCCATTCACCATAGGTGGCTGTGCAGCAGCAAACACGTCATGGTATGTTTGTATCACAGGACACCAGCTGAGTGTTACAAGCAGGACCCATGCAACAGTGTTCTTCATGATTTGCCCATGCAAAGGTGGTTTTTTTTTTATTTTTTAAATAGTGAAAATATTAATAATAATGATAACATGTGATGGAGCAAATAATTCTAAAGTAGAGCACATGATTTTTTTGTTTTAGTTAGTCCTAAGACTAGATGTAAAGTAAGACTACAAAAACCAAAGCTGTTTGACAGGTGTAGATCCAAGACAAGAACAGAGGGCTAGAAAGTCTAAATAGTCCCTGGATGTTGGTGAAAAACTGTTTTCAAGAATTACCTGTTGCACTTGTCCAGCAACTGCAGTTTTAAAGTATGTTAGATACAATTGTTCAGTCCTTTGGAGCAGTAAATTTCTCATTTCTTCACCTAAATGTAAAAAATCACTTTTAAATGGTCAGCTATATAAATGAAGAAATATGAAATTTTTGGTCAATAACGGTGCCATCCCTTAGGATTCAAACCTGCTGAGTTTAGAATATTACTGCCAATAAATGTTTACTTAGGATCTCTAATTAAATTACAAGAATGTGCAGAATAAGGAGACCTTCCTCACAAATGTGACAGACAGTTTTGCTGATTATACTTGATTGAATTTGATCATTTTTATTTTGACTTGCAGTTGGCATGACTAAATTTGTTGATATTTTTAAAACCTAAAGTTTGTGGTAAGAAAGATTAGGAAAGAAATGAATAGATAGATAGATACCTTATAAATCCCCAAGGGGAAATTCACATACTCCAGCAGCAGCATACTGATAAAAACAATATTAATTAAAGAGTGATAAAAATGCAGTGCAAGTTAAAAAAAAATACAAGGTGGAGAGTGCGAGGCAAGTATAACAGACAATAACATTGTATAATGTTAACGTTTAACCCCCGGGTGGAATTGAAGTGTCACATAGTGTGGGGGAGGAACAATCTCCTCAGTCTGTCAGTAGAGCAGGACAGTGACAGCAGACTGTCGCTGAAGCTACTCCTCTGTCTAGAGGTGATCCTGTTCAGTGGATGCAGTGGATTCTCCATGATTGACAGGAGCCTGCTCAGCGCCCGTCGCTTTGCCACAGATGTCAAACTGTCCAGCTCCATGCCTACAATAGAGCCTGTCTTCCTCACCAGTTTGTTTAGGTGTGAGGTGTCCCTTTTTTTTTATGCTGTCTCCCCAGCACACCACCGCGTAGAAAAGGGTACTTGCCACAACCGTCTAATGGAACATCTGCAGCATCTTATTGCAGATGTTGGACGCCAGCCTTCTAAGGAAGTATAGTCGACTCTGTCCTCTCTTGCACAGAGCATCAGTATTGGCAGTCCAGTCCAATTTATCATCCAGCTACACTCCCAGGCATTTATAGGTCTGCACTCTCTGCACACAGTCACCTCTGATAATCACAGGGTCTGGGAGGGGCCTGGGCCTCCTAAAATCCATCACTAGCTCTTTGGTTTTGCTGGTTTTCAGTTGTAGGTGGTTTGAGTCGCACCATTTAACAAATTTCTTGATTAGGTTCCTATACTCCTCCTCCTGCCCACTCCTGATGCAGCCCACGATAGCAGTGTCGTCAGTAAACTTTTGCACGTGGCAGGACTCCGAGTTGTATTGGAAGTCCAATTTATATAGGCTGAACAGGACCGTAGAAAGCACAGTCCCCTGCGGCACTCCTGTGCTGCTGACCACAACGTCAGACCTGCAGTTCCCGAGACGCACATACTGAGATCTGTCTGTAAGAGTCCATGATTCGTGCCACCAGGTATGAATCTACTCCCATATCTGTCAGCTTGTCCCTAAGGAGCAGAGGTTGGATGGGCACAATGCTAATTGAAAACTAGTTTAGAAATATTGTACATATGTTAACATGCTGATGTACATCTTTGTACATTGTTTTTAATGTAGTTTATGTTTAGTTGTGTAGAAAAATGGCTTTGATAGCATTCATTTAACTTAAATGCACCTCTGTGAACTTGATCTAAATATTTGTTTTTTCTTACCTTTTAGGAAGCCTATGAAAACATTCCAGGACAGACTAAGGTCACGTTTCTTCTTCAGACCATCAGAGATGCTGCAGCTGCTGAGGAGGTAAGTGGACAAGAGTAACAAAACAGATTTGCATTTGGGATGAACTGATGTCGCTATTGTCAACTAATTTACACTGTATGTTCATCTATTTTGTAAGCATGCTTTTTTCAACACAAGTTTAGGTAGGAGTGCAGTTTCTGGTGTAACGTAGTCTTAAATTGCAATAAAATCAAACACAGGCACAAGTGCTCACAGTGAGCCGAGTTATTCCACAGTCAATATAGAAAATACAAATCGGAAGAAATCTGAGGGATAATAGAAAGAAATAAAAAATATTTTTTATATTTTTGCTTTGGTTTATATTTGACATCATGGCTTTGAATGCTGTGTGTATAAAAGCCTTTTAGTGATGACCATATAACACTAGAATTCCTGAAGTCTACGAAAAACCTCATAATCCTGGCCCACCTTAAATCCATTTACACCTCTCCATCAGCGTCAATTGTTTTGTAAATGTGTCGAGTGCCACATCTCATCTCGGGCAAAAAGCTCTCCCAGCTCAAGCCAAGACTCCTGATCTGCATGTGTGGTGCCTGGAATTGTATAGGATAAATAATATATCGTAATTGGAATAAATACATTTCACGTGTGTTCTGTGTCTACAACGATCTGTATAAATTGTAGGTTGAAGTGCAAGGCAGGAATCGTTGAACACATAACTAAACAAAGAAAATGTTTTTCATATTTTTGTAATAATTGACAAAATGTAGTCATGAAGTGTATAATGTGTGAAGACTGAAGTCCAAATTTCAAATAAACTCACAAAAGGTACAAGTATAGCAAAACCAAGTGTGCTTTTATTCAAGAAAATAACCATCACTGAGCTCCTGGACAGTCTGAGGTGCAACCTGGTGGCGTCTGATGGACCAAAACATAATGTCCCAGAGCTGTCCTATTGGATTTAGGTCAGGTGAGAGTGGAGCCTAGTCAATTGTATCAATTCCTTCATCCTTCAGGAACTGCCTGCATACTCTCGCCACATGAGGTAGGGCATTGTCGTGCACCAGGAGGAACCCAGGACCCACTGCACCAGCATAGGGTCTAAAATGGGTCCAAGGATTTTATCCCGATACCTAATGGCAGTCAAGGTGCCTTGTCTAGCCTGTTCACGTCTATGGGTCCCTCCATGGATATGCCTCCCCAGACCATCACTGACCCACCACCAAACCGGTCATGCTGAATGATGTTACAGGCAGCATAACGTTCTCCACGGCTTTTCCAGACCCTTTCACGTCTGTTGCATGTGCTCAGGGTGAACCTCATCTAAGAAAAGTACAGGGTGCCAGTGGTGGGCCTGCCAATTCTGGTATTCTATGGCAAATAACATTTGAGCTCCACGGTGCTGGGTGGTGAACACAGTGCCCACTAAAGGAATTCGGGCCCTCAGGCCCCCCTCATGAAGTCTGTATCTGATTGTTTGGTCAGAGACATTCACACCAGTGGCCTGCTGGAGGTCATTTTGTAGGGCTCTGGCAGTTTTCATCCTGTTCCTCCTTGCCCAAAGGAGCAGATACCGGTCCTGCTGATGGGTTAAGGACCTTCTACGACCCTGTCCAGCTCTGTTAGAGTAACTGCCTGTCTCCTGGAATCTCTTCATGCCCTTGAGACTGTGCTGGTAGATGCAGCAAACCTTCCGACAATGCCACGTATTGATGTGCCATCCTAGGGAATTTGGTCTACCAGTGCAACCTCTGTAGGGTCCAGGTGTTGCCTCATGCTACCAGTAGTGACACTGACCGTAGCCAAATGCAAAACTAGTGAATAAACTGTCAAAGATGAAGAGGGAACAATGTCCGTGGCATCCACCTGTTAAACCATTCCCGTTTTGGGGGTCATCTCATTGTTGCTTCTCTAATGCACCTGTTGTTAATTTCATTAACACCAAAGCAGCCGAAATTGATTAACAACCCACTCTGCTACATAACTGACCAGATCAATATCCCAGAAGTTTCATTGACTTGATGCTATACTCTGATTAAAAAGTGTTCCTTTAACTTTTTTGAACTGTATATATAAATAAAATCCAACGTCTGTCCATTTTTCACGAGAGACCTACTTAACGGATTTAGATTGGGTTTTTTTCAATAATTTGCTTGAACACTCCGGTTGATTTTGTGACTTCTCTCATCGCGCTTTGTATCATAGTTCGGTTCTGGCACTGATTTATTAGCGCAAATCCAAGAGACAGACTGCAGGCCCAGGGGAGGGGGAAGTGTGATGTCAGGAGTGGGGAGCTTGGCGGTGCCCTCCTCACTCACACACCAGCCTCTTTTCGAGTCGGTGTACATGTTGGAACGTACTTTGCCTCTGCTTAGCAAGTGATGCCTGTTTGTTATCATCTAAAGATTGTAAAGGAGTAATGTTTCACATTTTTGAGAGAGAGAGATCACATCTACGTGTGTTTTACACAGCACAGTACCTGCTGATTGCTAGAGATATCAAGGCCACATGCTCTTCTCCCCATGTGGGGTATGCTGTCCTGTCAGAGCTCAACACGATCAGATACAGTGCCAACGTTTGACGTTGGACCGTACCTACCTTCCACTTGGCCAGAGATGCCGTCCCAATTTTTTTCATTTTTGGTAAAGAGATCACAGCTACATTCTCACCCCTGATAAAACCAAAATTATTGTATATGAAGAGGCCCTTGGATAAGAAAGGTACCAATATAAATTCTTCTCAATACAATTTTTTTTTTCTTGAGTTTTAAAGTTTGTCCTGTTTAACTCTTATGGCTATTTTTTTTTCTTTTCTCCCAGGGCTGAATATTTTTCCAAAAACTCGCACAAAGCAATGGTTTAACACATCAAATCAACAAAAATATTTCTTTTTGACAAATGTTACTATCTTGCATGTTAGATGAGCCTGCATACTATATGATTTCACATACACAGCAAAGTCCTGCAAAGTATGATATTGCTCAAAGCAGCCAATTTCATGCATTGCCTCATTGCATTGCTTACAATATGTGTTGCACTGGTGCCTCCATTTCAGTTGTCTGTTGCTGCACACAACGCAGTCAGGTTTGTATTTTTTTTTGTCCTCAAATGTTGCAGGAAAGAGGTGCTCAGTCAGCCTGTCTGGCACTGCTCTTTGTGATGGCCTTTCTCGCTTTGCCAAAGGCACTGCAAACATACTCTGCCAGCAAGCTGTCAACCTCCTTCTTGTGAAAATCTGCTGCAGTCATAGCGCTGTCACCGTTTGCCTGCTTGAACAATATACACACACCGTGTGGTACCACTTGGTGGCCGTAAGCGTATGACTCCAGCTTCTGATCCAGTCGATCAACTCCAGCCATTTTACAGTTCTACTCCTCAAGAGCAACTGGCTTGTCCAGCTTCCTACCTTCTGGGTTTCCCTTTTGACGAATAACTTTCTCACATATATTGTTAGTGTGTACTGTAGAGAGACAAGTCACCCGTTTGACATCGTGCCATGCCACAGCCACCAAGTTTTCCACCTGCATGAAAACCGGATTGTCCTTTCTTTTCATCTTCAGCCTGTCTGGCTTCAGCTATGAAGGAATGTGTCTCCTGTTCACCCTCACTGTGCCACAAGCTCCAATTCCCCTGCTCTGTAGCTCCATGAACAATTCTGGTGATGTATAAAAATTGTTCATGTACACAACATGACCCAAATGTTCATAGCCCTGAAGCAGCTCCAACACATCCTGACTTGTCAAGGGACAGTTCTCTCCGTGAAAGGAATACTTTTCTGTATATGTGATTATTTTCAGGCAAAACCAGTATTTGCTTCTGCCCGTACAAAATCCTTTATGCCATACTTTGTGGTATTGTCTGGCATATACTGGTGGGGAAAAAAAGGCATCCCTTGTACAGGTGCCGGTCATAATATTAGAATATCATGACAAAGTTGATTTATTTCAGTAATTCCATTCAAAAAGTGAAACTTGTATATTAGATTCATTCATTATACACAGACTGATGTATTTCAAATGTTTATTTCTTTTAATTTTGATGATTATAACTGACAACTAATGAAAGTCCCAATTCTAATTTTATGACTGGCACCTATATTTTATCAAAGATTCATCCACAGACAAATCACGGCCATGCTGATAAAATTGTTCATATGTTAGTTCCATATATATATATATATATATATATATATATATATCAAGCAGGGGCTGAACTTTATACATGGGGTTATAGACTGACTCACCCCTTGGGATTTTTCTGGTTATCACAGAAGTGAATAAAAATTTACAGGAGCAGGTACCTATCACGCAGCATAACTTGTCCAAAGCCACCAGGCGACACAGCATGTTTGGACCAATGCTCCCTGAAGTTGTATCGCCAGTGTAGTCCCATCTTGTCTTTTGTTATGGGTTTCCACTTTGAAAAACGAGAATGCAGTGCAAGCGCAGCCCGCAATTCAAAAAATTGCTCTGCATACCTGTTTGTCTTGTCTGACAGTAGCTGAAAGGCAGCCTCAGGAAAGAACAGATTGAAGTAGTCCCGCGGCTGGTAATCTGTGGTGTCCAACAGCAAGCCTTGCCGTCTTGTGAAGTCTGGTGTCCAGTTTGGCTCCCATGGATCAATGTCTGGGTATTCCTCCCACACGAACCTTACCATAGGTGCAAGCTATGCGAATGCGCTCAGCTGGCAGCCGATCAGCTGGGGCAGCGTCAGTTGGTGTCTGATCAGCTGATGCCAGTTCCTCACTCTAATGCTCGATATCCTGATCACACTCAACAAAATCAGATTCTGAAAAATCGTCTGCTTAGTATTTTGTTTTCTGCACTTGCTTCGCTCCCTCGTGAGATGTCGATGCCATCTTGCTTTTATTTACATTTCGTAACTCACGCACAGACAAGGGTTAGATGCAGAATCAATGAGTCTAACATTCCACCAAGCAGAGAGGGAATGCTTTAACATAACGATGAGTTTTGTCGCCATTAACAGCTGGTTGTCGCCCTTTACCTCTGGATGTCGACATGCACCCTCAACCCCTCCTGTCGATAGTCATCAACATCCACCCAACAAGAGTTAACTACTGCATGGGCGGAACCACAGGGGACAGCTAGTATAAAGAGATAAATATAGAGATATGTATATCGATTAGATTTAATATGAAACCTTGACACATTTTTAAAAAGTCACTCTGAAGGACTGGATAATGGTGAATGTTGTATAAATAGGGTGATCAGGCAAGTCAAAACAACTATAGGTCAGTAAGCTTAATGTGCATCATAGGTAAATTAATGGAAGGAATTATTAAGGAAAATATTGAGAAACGCATGGGCAGAACAGGAGTTATACTGAGCGGTGAGCATGAGTAGACACTAGAGGCTGTGTTTTACTAACATGCTGGAAATGGATATGGTCAGAGTAGTAATATATGATGATAATGATATAATTTATTTTCACATTTAGAGAGTGTTTGATAAAGTCCTACATGAAAGGTTGGTCAACTGAAAAGTGGGGGTTTTAATGCAAAGTAAATTGTTGGAAGTACAGTAAATGTGTTATACTTAGGAAGTAAAAATGTTAGGTTTGAATACACAATGGGAAATCTTAAAACTGAAAGTACAGCTTATGAGAGGGATTTAGGAGTCGTATTTGACTCGTCATGGTCAACTCCAGACACTGTTCAGAATCTATTAAGAAGGCTAACAAAATGTTAGGTTATATAGCATGATGTGTAGAGTACAAGTTAAAGGTTATGCTGAATTTTTATAATGTTGGACCTCATCTGAAGTGCTGTGCATTGTTTTGTACTCCAGGCTACATAAAAGACATAGAAGTGCAAGTCTAGAGATAAGAGACAGGCTGATTTCAGGAGTGCAGGGAATGAGTTAGGTCTTTTCAGTTTCAGCAAAAGGATATTAAGAGGTGACTCCGTATACTGCTGCTGGATTATTTGAATTTCCCCTTGGGATTAATAAAGTATCCTATCTGTCTATCTAATTTTAAAACTGCAAAGGAAATTAGTACAGTGGATCAAGACTGTTACTTTAAAATAAGGACACTGTATGAAACTTACCCTACTAACCCAACTAACACTTGGAAGTTTTTCTTCACATACAGAGCCATAGACACAAATAGGTTACCAAGCAGTGCATTAGACAGTAGGACTGGGAGACCTTCAAAACAAGAATAGGAGTTCTTTTTTAAGTATTAAATGGATAGGACTGGCGAGTTTTGTTGGGCTGAATAATCTGTTCTTGTCTAGACTGTTCTAATGTTCTATGTAAACATTAAGATTTTATTTTTGCTTGTTTATAGTGAGTCCTAAAGAGTGGCAGTCTAATAAGACAAAGTATCCCATTCTGGATATACTGCGATGGACAGTTCCTTCTTTGTAGCACTGAAGTCACGGAACACAGTGTTTAATATTTCATATCCACCAAGGATTGTAACTGTTTCTGGATCATTCCATCTAGGTTTACCAACTTCTATAGATGCACAATGGAATCCATCCAGCCTTGCTACATAATGCCTTAGTATGGCATTGGCATCCACTTGGTCCAGAGGCTGAATTTGCACAGACTATAGTGAAGTTTGAAAACCACATTCTTAAAGACCTCAATCATCTTGCACAGTCACATTACATACTCCTTCGTTCTGGGGAAAAAATGCAAGTCCAGTTTCACTTGCATCATTAGACTTGCAGATAGTTTTTCCCCTTGGGTTATATGGCTACTCAACTGTTCCCAATGCATGAATGTAAAACTTGTTTGTTTCTTGTGTATCTTTTGATTTTCTCTCTAGTGTACGGTCATTTGTCTTTTTTTTTTTTTTTTTTTTTTTTTTTTTTTTTCTTTTCTGATGCTAAAGAGACATGAAAAAAGAACAATTGTACTGTGTCCATGTAGCAGACACCACACATAACAAGATGACTCAGCCTTTTCCTTGGTCTAAAGAATTTACACATGGAAAATCTTCTTAGAAGAGGTCCGGGTTTCTAAATTGTGCCAAAAGTATCTGTAACTACTGATTAAAACTGCTCTTTTTGATTTTGTGTTAAAGAAAATGCATTGGAAAAAGGAGTATTAACAGAGGTGGAGTGTTGGTTTAATTTGTGTTTTGTTATTTAATTATTGCACACTGTGCTTTTGATTTGATTGATGTTCGAGATATTCAGTTTTGTGGATGGAAGAACTGAAAAACTGCTTACATCATTTTATAAAGTCACTTTTTCTGTTCATGTTTGAAAAATAAATTCACCTTAATTCTATTAAAACTGATTATCGCCATCAGTGCCAGATAAATTAGGCAATATGGGAGTTCCAAAATACTTTTATTTAAAATACAGTGGTACCTCGGTATACGTCCACTTTGGAATAAGTCCAGCTTGGTATACGTCCTGTTTGGATGTGAAAAATTTTGCTTGGTATACGACCTTTGTTTGGAATACGACTCGCGTGCTACCCTTGTTTACCTCTCTCTCTCTCTCTCAAGCCACGACTGCCCACGTGCGTCAGTACGCCAGTTGCTAGCATTCAGTGAACAACCCGCGCTATAACTCTCTGTGAATTTTCATGTGTGTGGTATAGCGGGTCCACAGCTCCTGTCAAAGGCCAGTTTTAAAATAATCACTGCGCATTCATGATGAGAGAGAGAGAGAGAGAGAGAGCCTGGCTGTTGGGCCGACACCCGGGGAATAGTAGTTATGGTCACTACTGCTGAGTGATCATGGAGTGGGATTGACCGGAAGGAGGATGGCGCCCAAGTCGCTGTCAGGAGGAGCCTACTGGAGCCAGGGATCAGAGAGGTGAACAGAACAGCTGAAGCAGGCAGAGTGAAGATCAGCTGCAAGTAGGGCGACTCCCCTGTTGGGAAGCAGGGGGGCCGCCAGGTAAAAAAGCACCGGGCTTCTTGTTGTTTTTATTTATTTATTTTTTTAAAGAATGCTTCCTGCTGTATTTTAACCTCGTCGTTTTTAAGAAGACTTTTTTTCTATTGTTTTTAACCTCCATGTTTCACTTCTGATTTTATGGATTATTTATTGGAACTTTGGATGCTGCACTTTAATTTGAACACCTTGTTTTGTTTATTTTAATAAAAGCACTTAACACTTTTTCACCATCCCCATGCTTTGTTGTGCCTCACTGTTAAGCTCATCGGTAACATTAGCGACGGTGTAGGGTTCAAGGGCTCCCCAACAGCAACCCGCATCGTCTCAACGTGATTTTGTGTTTTTTCACGTAAATTTGAATTGATTGTTGAAAAGTATGAAGGTGGCATGCGTATCCGGGACATGGCTGTTGCATACCAATTGTTTTTCACAATCGTAGATACCGTTGTTCTCGGCAAAGACGTTATTAGATAGATAGATAGATATTAAAAAGTAAAGTGAGGCTAAATTTTCATTTATTTCATCTAATTGCTTTTGTATTGATGTATTTTAGTATTAAGCAGTGTTTAAATTATTTTATACTACCCCATCAATGTATAATATGCCAATAACAATAGGATTTTTTTTTCATGGGAACGGTTTAATCATTTTCCCATTATTTCTTATGGGAAAAATTAGTTTGGTATATGTCCTGTTTGGTATAAGTCCAAGGATCTGGAACGGATTAAGGACGTATACCGAGTTACCACTGTAACTCTTTTACAAATATTCTTTATAGCTGCTTTTCCAGAGTACCAATAAATTTTTGCTAGATATCTATCTATGCTTCACTAGTTTCATTTTTTTGTATATTAGGCACTCCCTAGGGTGTTTTTTTGCAGCAAGTTTATTTATGAATGCACTTTAAAATTGAAGTAATTATTGTTTAGAAGTATTTGCTTCTGTTTTAAATGAGCATTAGAAGATTTACTCCCCCAACATGAAATAAATAGGACCAGCTCATTTTTGTCAGCTTTGTAGAATTACTATGAATACAGAGAGTATGATTTTGTCTGAAACTTGTCTAGACCTCCGTTTCATTATCGGGGAAGACTATGATGCATTTTTATTTAGCCAGCAATTCATCTATTTCCAATTCCCTCATTCAGTCTGCAATGCTGGCTTTGCTAATGTTACCACTGTAAGACTTGTTAAATGCAAATGTCACTATGCAATAAACTTTTTGTGTTAGACAGGGGCATTAATCATTAAGTATACATTCAATCAAGCTCTCACAAAAAAGGAAAGAATGAATCGCAAACCAGTATTGAATTAAAAGCATCAGTTGTATAGGAATAATTTTATGATGTAATCCTTTAAAGGATTTCTTTTTAAAACAGAAATGCATTTCTAATTAGGTTGTCTGCACATTCTGCAGTGTGAAATATCATGATTAAGGTAACAGGCTAACTCAGTTTTACTTTTTGTAAAAATTGATTGATTTTGTATGGAATGTTTGCAATAAAATTAATAAAACTTCAAAAAAAAAAAAAAAGGTAACAGGCTGTGTATGGCTTCTTGTAAACATAACTGGTGTGCTCCATAGGTGCTTTTGTGTAATTGTTATAAGTCAGTGTCTGAATTATGTTACTATAGACACGACTGATAGAATTCAGGATAGGTTTTATAAAGCAAATGTGATCATCATGAACTGTTCAGTTTCTCTTGAGTGTTTCCAACAAAATCTGATCTAACAGCCAGGGTACCACTTCAGGAATGAGAGCCTCCTTTGGAAAATGTTGCTAGTTTGGTCGCATGACCATTTTTGTTATTTTAGTGTTGGCAATTACATTTTTATCTGGATTTATTGCATACTTATATTTAAATCAATAGTGGTTATGATAATTGTTACTAATTTGAATAGTGTAAATTTGATAAAGTGGTCTGCTAAAAGTATCACACTTGAGCATTTTATTTTCATTCATTGACCACAGTTAGTGCCTGTTACACAGTACTTCCTACTTTGAGGTGCACCAACAGCTTTCTGGTGTATATTATGGGACAATGAAGTTTTTCTGTTTTATTTATGGCAGGACTTAAGATTGGCACTAAAATAATTGCAAATGCAGCCAAAAATAGGCTTTGGTAAATATAATTTCTACTTTGATTGCCAGTGGTAAATTAAATCAATTAAACTTTACACAAGGTGGTACTTCGGGGGTGGAGGGTTGTTGGTGGAGAGATCCACGGAGATCCATGAGTTACATTCCCCAAAGGCTGGTTTATACTTGATGCATCTCCAGAATGAGTGCAAGGTGATAATAATGTCAGCCTGGGAGAAACGCACCCAAAAATATTTCTAATTACGCTTTACAGCTGATGTGGAGTTCATGTATTCCAAATGGTGAATTTCAAGGAGAACTACTGAATATGATGCCTCAGGTCATCAAAACACAAGGAACGCATGCAACACATTTGAAATTCATCTGCCCATCATGCAAGTCCCCTGTTATTAAGATGTCTATGCTCTGTAGAATTCAATCGTTCCTTCTGACTTTGCACACGCGTACTAAGGTGTGATTGTCACGGATCTTTGTGTTCGCACATTGTAGCAACCGCAAGATACACGCACGCGATTCCTACACTTCACATCCCAAAGGGAAGTGGATGATAATAGAAGGTTAAAGTAGCATTACCATATTCGGTCCTCGGCCCCTCTTGTCCCCTATGCACGTCCTTATATAACTGGCAAAACAAAAATCTCATGCAAAGGAAAGTGGGAATGAAAATATATTAACATTTACTGTTTACATTTACGTGCCCTGTGCCTGAGTGCTCATTAGTGAATCCCTTTCCCAGACGCCCTCCCCAGCGCCCAAATCCGAATCCCCGGTTCAACGTAGACAATGAACAAAAGAAAAAATAATAATAATAAAAAAAATGTTCTCCGAAAACGGCAAAAAAGAAAAATGTACTTAATCCAAATATAAGGAAAAATAAATACTACAGTTCAGTTCTTTACGTAGGGCAGGAGAAAAACACAACAGTCCTCCGGTGGAAATGGCTTCGCTGCGGACTATCACGAAGAAATGCGTATTCCGATATCTGACTCACCAGATGGGAGCACCCGGAGAACACCATCCTGGCCTTTTCTCGGGGATTCGTCACCGGATTATTTCTTCGGGGTGGCCACCCACAAATAGCAGATGTCCCTGGGTGATGAAAGATCCAGAATGATCCTTTAAGCGTGGATAGTCTCTCCTTGCCTTCAGCCTTTTCCTTCCTTCTTGATTCTTTTTTTTTCCTCCTGCCTTGATCCGCCATTCCCCTTAAATAGAAAAAATTTCCCGCCGAAAACATCCTTGCCCCTCTCGGTTGTTATGACAACCTCACGCCGGCAACAGGCAGCTTACTTACCGGGCGGGGTCCTCCCAGACTGGAGCGTCACCAAAGGTACCTGAAGGGCTATTTACAAGCACCCTTCCAGCCAACATAATAAAGTGACAGACAGACCAGGAGGCCAACCTGACTGTCAAGTTATGTAGCCTTGCTACAACATCTTTGAGTGCCATTTCTCTTTTGATTTAAATCATGCTCTGTGCAAAATGCCAGGCCTGTCCATCAGTAAACGTGCACATGCAGTATCTTGCCTGCTGTTTCCTCACAAACAGTAAAGGAAGGTTATAGGTGTATTGTATGTTGTTTTACCTGTGTACTTTGCAGTTGACTGTGGAGAGTATACTTAGCAAGAATGGTATCTATATTGTTTTGGCATGTACACTATTTGTTCTGTTACCAGCAAGTTCTTCGATGGTATCTAATCAACAAAGAAACCTGGAAAATAAGATTTAGTAAAATAATAATAGTAATAATAATAATCAGTTGACCACCAAGAGCTCTGCACAAAGATATTTAAAAGAGAAATTGTTAAAATAAATGTACTAATTCACTTTCGCGCCATACATGGTTCCTTGCTCTTAAACATTTACTTGGGGGGGAGCATGAAGTAATATCTCTCAATGAGAAAATTCTTTTTGCGTCTTTTGAAAAGTTGCATCTCGCTTAAAATGTGAAAAATGCATAACCCAACTTTGTTTTTTAATCCTAATTGTGTTTCTTAAAGTAGTAACTTCTCAAGAATATGAAGTGGCTAAAACACACTGAGCTACAGTCCATTTTTTCTTCTTCAGATATAAATATATAAAACTTTGATTAGCCATATAAACACCGCTTCTGTTTTACCCGAGATAGAGGTCCAAGCCGGTCAGTCCATTAGATTACATGGGTAGGGTGTTGTCATCTAAAGGGGGGGTGACTTTTATGAAAGTTATTGGTGTGCACTCTGGGCAAAAAGGAGGGGAATTGCCAAACTGACCACCATCCATCCCCCTCCAAAATAAGTCATCAGACACAAATATATAATTATGATTGGGTGGTTTTGCCTGCTAGGCAGTGTTTAAGAAAGTAAAAGTGTGCAATTTACATACACCAAGGGACAAGTGCTACTTAGCGTCCATGGTATATACATCATTGGGCACCATTTGTGCTACAGCAAGGGGGCATGTGCTATGGCGAGCAATCTGTCCACCTCACCTAGGGTTGAAAATGGGCTTTAACCGGTACTGACTGAAGTACATTTTCGGGTCACAATTTAATTTAAATACGTTTAACTTGTATAACTTGTATGAATTTGGCTATATATCAGTTCCTGAAAGTAATCAAAAAGTATTGATAAGTTATTCTAAGTTACGCATTTTGAGTATTCAATCTGAATGCATATCTGAATACATTAAGAACTGTATATTCAGTACCTAAATACTATTTTAGAGTATTCTGCCCAACACTGTGGACATGGATGGCTGATGGTAAGTGAATAGATACTGTAGAATCATAATAGACAATAACCCATTAGTGTCGCTCTTAATTGTGAATTGCATTTTTTTTGTTTTACTCACTAATACTGAAGCTTTGGGCATCCCTGTTTAACAGCAGATTCAATCATGTAACTATATCTAGTAATTCTGCATGTTAATAACATATATTCTAAAGGGTCTCTAAGCTTTCCTTTGCTACACTAGTTATTTTATGCATCTGAAAGCTTGTGCGAATGTTGCAGTTGGTGTTATCATTTTGACCCTCACCCTTATTTAAATAAAATTTATTTGGAAAGAAAGAAAAAGAGAGAATTTGATATGTGAAGTACTAATTGATTAGTTTGAAATTATAACAGATTTACATTTTTACAGAAATGCCTTGTAGTTTATACAATTTTATTTATTTATATTTTCCTTTAAGGTTAAACAGATGGCAGCAGTCCTGTTACGGCGTTTGTTTTCCTCTGCCTTTGATGAGATCTACCCTATCCTTTCAACGGATTTGCAAAATGTCATCAGAAGTGAATTGTTGTTGGGCATTCAAATGGAAGGATCTCCTAACATCCGAAAGAAAATCTGTGATGTTGCTGCTGAGCTTGCTCGAAACTTAATAGGTACTGTAATCAAAATCTAGTTACATAAATCTATTTATGTGAAACAGCATTTTCGGCAATTACAAATATGAAGAGCAAGTACAGATCCAGACTGGCCGTTGAAAGTGACTTGTGTGTGAGCTTATCAAAAGTAGCACCGAGAATTGACAGTTTGTGCAAATCAAAGCAAGCACATCCTTACCACTGACATTTAGTATCAAATGAAACCAATGATAGCCTAATAATTTCTTAAAAATGACTTTATTCCATAATTATTGCATGCACTTGTTCATTTATGATTTTCTGTTATAGTAGTCATCGTGATAGTGAAGAAGGTACTGTGGAACTTGTATGTCCGTTATTTTGCATTTTACGTTAGAAAATTTTACTTGTTCAATATAGGGGTCCGCGAGCTAGGCCCGTAATTTAATAAGGGTCCCTGGTGCAAAAAATTTGAAAGACGCTGGTCTAGATGATAAAGCTATGGATTGTTCTTTTTTTTTTTTTTTTTTTTTTTTTTTTTTTGGTAATGACCAAATCTGCACAGCAGTGGACACGAGAGCAGGCATGTCAAACACGCAGCCTGCGGGCTATACGGCCCGCATGACAGATCTTAGAATCATTTTGCATCTTCGGCGTTACTTATTGACTTTTCTTACTTCCGTCTTCTGACAAAAGCACGTTTTCCCATGGCATTACAGTACCGGAAATGTCATCTGCTAGTATAGCTGCAGCTGTGGTGTCGGCTCCTTGATACCGTAGGCATGACACTCTCCCTGCCTTATGAGCCTTGACCAAAGTTAATGAGCCGCAACGTCACAACTGAAGTGCTAGGCTGCAGCAGCCTGGCAGGCTACGCTACTGGCTGGGCTGCTGAGACTGACCATCACGAGTAGTAATAGCTCACATATTTTCACGAAATGGAGTGGGAGATCGACAGGCGGATTGGTCTGTCGTGATGAAAAAGGAGCTGAGCTGTAAGGCAAAGCTTTCAGTTTACCAGTTGATCTATGTTCCTACCCTCAGCTATGGTCGTGAGCTGTGAGTAGTGACCGAAAGAACGACATCGCGAATACAAGCGGTTGAAATGGGTTTCCTCTGCAGGGTGTCTGTGCTTTCTCTTAAAGATAAGGTGAGAAGCTCAGTCATCCGGGAGGAACTCGGAGTACAGTAATCCCTCGCTATATCGCGTTTCGACTTTTACGGATTCACTCTATCGCGGATTTTAAATGTAAGCATATCTAAATATATATCACGGATTTTTCGCTGGTTCGCGGATTTCTGCGGACAATAATTTTTTGGTACATGCTTCCTCAGTTTGTTTGCCCAGTTGATTTCATACAAGGGACGCTATTGGCGGATGGCTTAGAAGCTACCCAATCAGAGCATGTATTACATATTAACTAAAACTCCTCAATTATATAAGATATGCATCCCGCGCGGTGCTTGATTGTTTGCTTGTCTCTGCCCCTATCTCACCCTCTCTGACATTCTCTGCGCCTGACGGAGGGGGTGTAAGCAGAGGGGCTGTTTGCACAGGGGCTGTTTGCACAGAGGATACGGACACTTCTCTACAAAATGCCGCTTTATCGCGGTGCTTCGGCATACTTAAAAGCACAAAAGCACATGTATTGATTTTTTGATTGTTTGCTTTAATCTTGCTCTCTCTCTCTCTCTCTCTCTGACGTTCTCTGCGCGCCTGACGAGGGGGTGTGAGCAGAGGCTGTTTGCTTAGAAGATACTGACGCTCCTCTAAAAAATGCTGCTTTATTGCGGTGCTTCGGCATACTTAAAAGCACATGTATTGATTTTTTTGATTGTTGGCTTTTCTTTGCGAGCGAGCTCTCTCTCTCTCTCTCTCTCTGAAATTCTCTGCTCCTGATGCGGTTACTCCTTTGAAGAGAAGATATATTTGCATTCTTTTAATTGTGATAAAGAACTGTCATCTCTGTCTTGTCATGGAGCACAGTTTAAGCTTTTGACTAAAGGGTGTTATTTCATGTCTAGAGGGCTCTAATAATGTTAACAGTGTGGGAGAGTTTATAAGGGCTTAAAATATATAAAAATAACCATACAAACATATGGTTTCTACTTCGCGGATTTTCATCTATCGCGGGGGGTTCTGGAACGCAACCCTCGCGATCGAGGAGGGATTACTGTAGAGCCACTGCTCCTCCGCATCAAGAGGAATCAGATGATGTGGCTTGGCCATCTGATCGGGATTCCTCCTGGACGCCTCCCTGGTGAGGTATTCCAGGCATGTCTAACCGGGAGGAGGCCCCGGGGAAGACCCAGGACACGCTGGAGGGACTATGTCTCTCGGCTGGCCTGGGAATGCCTCAGGATTCCCCTGGAAGAGCTAGTAGAAGTGGCAGGGGAGAGGGAAGTCTGTGCATCTCTGCTCAAGCTGCTGCCCCTGCAACCCGATCTTGGATAAGAGGAAGAGGATGGATGGATATTTTCGCATTTTTTTGCTCTAGTTTTATGTAATTTTGTGCTAGTATTGTAATGAACAGTGTGGAATACAGCTGAAGATCTGAAGTGGCCGCGAGAATTTGGTGAGTTAACAAATTTTTGTGATTTTGAGTTTGTAAAATTTAGTATAGGTTGGGGCTTTTTGCATATCGGCTTATTTTACAATATAAACTTAAGTAAACTTTGTAAAGTAAAAATTGATTTTTGGAGGATTTGTTTTCCAACTTGAATTACTGAGCAATGAATTCGGTTAGCATTTTCGTGATTTCAGTTCAAACGAACAGGTCTTTGCCCTGTTTACGTCACCATACTCTTACAACGTTGAGAATGCGCCTGAGAATATCCAAATGGAATTGATTGAACTGCCATCAGATTCTATTCTGAAGGCAAAATACAACAAAGTTGGTGTGCCAGGCTTGTATGCTTACCTGCCATCCTCGTATGTACAGATCCGTAAGTTGGCATTGAGAGTATTGTCTGTGTTTGGAAGCACTTACCTTTGTGAGCAATTGTTTTTGTTAATGAAAGCTACCAAAACCCCACATCGCTCAAGACTTACTGTCAAGCACCTTTCATCCCTCATAAAAGTTGCAGCTGCACAAGATTTCAAGCCTGATATTGACGAACTGGTTACTAACAAGAGATGCCAAGTGTCGGGACAAAAGAAATAGATCTCAGACTGTAAGACTCCTATATAAGGACCTAGCTAAGGTCTTCGTCCTCTTGAACCCTCAGATCAAATGTTAGACACCAGATAAAAGTCCAAATTATGAATTTATTTGAACTAAACAGTGCACAAAGCACCCTCCACTCCACAATATTCATCCAATACAACACAATACCAATAATCAATAATAAACGCTCCACCACTCCCAGACACGTTGCCACCCTTCCACCCAGCTCTGCTCAACGTCTGGGATATTCCATCGTCCTTTTGTATTTCCTGACCCAGAAGTGTTCCCAATCCTTCAGTCCATGTGACCTCCTATCACTTCTGGGTCAGTTAAAAAGTCCTCTTCTTCGTCCCGGAAGCACATCATTTCCCCTGTCACTTTGCCTATGACGTACTTCTGGGTTATAGGGCACATATGATTCTCTAGTCCTCCCTGCAGCGTCCTCTGTTGGCCCCTGTGGTATCCAGCAGGGCTGTAAAGGAAAACTCCATAGTCCAGGATTCCCTGCTGGTATTCGGGGCCCCTCCATGCTGCAGGGAGAGCTCCACCTGGTAGCCTGGGGGTATTGGCCGGGATGACAAGCTGGCCATAGATCACAAAGCTAAGACTCTAATTGTATGCTGTTGTACAGAGATTGTATGGAAATAAATTGCTTTTCTTTAAACTTTAAGTGTTACTTTTTTTAAAGTTTTCAGTATTGGAAAGAAAGCTACAGTAACTTTGTATAATAGTATAATAGTATTTGTTACAATGTCACACGCTGACGCACGTATGGCAGTTGTACCGGCCCACCAATGGTAGTGAGTTTGACATGCCTGCACTAGAGTATATTTCATATCTTGTTAGCCCATTTTGAATCAATTTCAGATAGTTTGTATATTAGTATTTGTAATATGCAAATAATGAGAATAGACTTTTTTAATCAACCAAAACTACAGGGCGGTCCAGATCTAATTATGCAATTTTCATTACGCTATAACTTAAGTTTATTACTCCGTGCCTGTATTCAACTGAATGGAGGACAAGTGGGACATTACATGGAAAATCAGTGAATTAATTCAATGCAAGTCCATTTTCGTTTATTACAAGATATTTCAAAGTATTCTTTTGTCTTGTTTTCCTGCATTGCATTAAAAGTTGCATAATTAGATCTGGACCACCCTATACAGCTGCAATGGCATGTTCGTTTGAAGCAAAAAAGCTTCAGTTGCTGTAGTTCCAGGATGGACAAATCGGGAGAGCAATCTTCTAACAAGCAAGGGTTGGTACAAATTCTCAACAGTTTAATAAATCAGACCAAGACGCTAACCAAAAATCGCATTAAAAAAAGTACTTACAAACTGAAAATAATCTACTGTGCTTTGTTTTTGTTTTTTTTTTTCTTTTCGTATAAGCAAATCTTTTATTAAAATGAAACAACACTAGCAGTGTACTTTTGTAGTGTAGCTGTGCAAAAAAGCAGTTTGTCTTTTTCTCCTACCCTTCAGTCTTTTCTCTTTTTTTAACACATTTTCCTACCCTTTTTACATCTTTTAACACCTTATAAATTATCTTACTAATTTTTTTATGGATTCCACCCCTTTCTTCTTAGTTCTCCTCTCTTTACAACTATTTTGTCCTCTTATTCTGATCTGAAGCCACACAGGTTTTTGTTCATTTTTAGAATCAGATAACTTTAAAGATTTTTAAATGTAGCCCTACTAATGTAATTTTAAACATCCTTTCAGAGGCTGTTGAGGCAGTTGCCAGGGTATGCTATGTACATTTTTCAACAGTTAATCAACTTTGCTAAGGAAATAGAGCATAAGATATTTCACAAACGAGAACACTTGGTGTCCAAGTACATGATTCCTCCTTAAATCTGAAAGAATGTTGCTGGATCTATTTTATCAATGCTTTTGTGGATTTGAAGACCTGGATTAGGTCCCCAAGGAGTCTCCTCTGCTCAAGTCTAAACAGGTGTACTTCTCTGAGTCTGTCAGAGTAGGACATGTCTAAGTGCTGGGATGCACTTGGTTGCACTCCTCTCCACAGCTTCAAGTGCTGCTTTGTCTTTCTTATGTGGAGCCAAGACTTTCACACAATACTCCAGATGTTGTCTTAGAAGTGCATTATATAGTTTGAGAAAAACATCCATTGACTTAAATTCAACAGTTTTTATGATCTAACATTTTATTTGCCTTTTTAATTATTTCTCCGCATTGCTTAGCTGATGAAAATGTTCTGTCAACAAATACCCCTCCATGTGTAGCACTTCACACTTTTCTGTATTAAACTGCGTTTTCCAGGTATCCACAAAGTTCTGAAGCTTGTCCGGGTCTCTTTGAATTTTTTGTTGCCTCCTGTCTTCTGTTCCTCCAGTTGTGTGAATTTGAAGTTTACTAACTATACCAAAATCCGTGTCATTAAAATACATGAGAAACAATACTAGTCCAAGGATAGAACCCTGAGGGACTCCATTGTTGACCTTACTCCTTGTGGAGCATTCTCTTCTTATATGTACTCTGTCTCCTGCTGGTTAACCAAGTAGAAATCCAGTTTTGTTGGTTACCTCTGATGCCTACTGTTTCTAGTTTCAGAATAAATCTTTGGTGTGGGACTATATCAAATACTTTTTGAAAGTCTAGGTTAATTATTTTGTATGCTTTTGTTTTTTTTTTTTTTTTTTTTAACTAAACTGGTTGCTGCTTCAAAAAATAAGATTGTTTTGACAGAAAGTTATTTTCTGTTTTCAATTGATTTATCTGTTGGTCGGGTTCACTGTTTTTTTGTGTGTGTCTTCCTTAGTCTCCCCAACCCAGTCTAGTTAAAATGTTAGCAAACCTTGGGTGGAGTCTGACATTTAGACTGGGGGGCCAGACGAACCTTAAAACTGTAGTACTACATTTTTGCATTATATTCCAAGTCAAGTACCATACATTGTAATATAAAGTTACAATAATATAAATCTCACACATTGACACATTTTAAAACTCAGAAATTAGTAAAAAGTAAAACAAGCACCAAAAACCTCCTTTTTCGATTTGTTTACTTGTTATAATTGTGGTAAAATAATTACATCTTGTAACTTACTATAAAAAAATAAAACTGTTTGGTGTAACCTACAGGTGCATTCAGGGATTGAGTTAACGATTTCGAAAGTTGGAGCTTTTTTTATTTTATTTAATTTTTTTAGTACCTTTCTGAGACATCACATTTCTGTTTTCTGAATATTTTGTGACAGTGCAGTAAGTCACATATAAACAACAATGCTGTAAAATGGTGATGGCTAGAGAAAAAGTGTGCACAAAAGATATGGAACTTCTGTCTGTCTTGTTGCGCCCCATGTATCTGACAAGAGATATTCCACAGATTTTCATCACAATTGTGTTTGTTCATTCATATTCATTTTCTTGGGCAGTGGTCACTGAATAACCTGGACTCATTATGGCTGACATTCATACAGAAATCAATAGTTAAGTTCAACTGGCAGTGGTCAAAACTGTCTATCGTTGCACAACTTGAATGAGTTCTAGTCAAGATTTGAAACACAGGGTTTTGTTTCAGAAGCAAGTCAGCAAAAGAGCAGACTGAGGGCTGGAGCCAGGAGTTGGCCTTTTTTGACCAGAAAGATGTCAGAGAGGTCCTTAATCAAATATCAAAAAAGAGCTTGGACGGCTCAGACAGAATAAGTGGCTGTCTGCTTTACTGCTGTGCAGAGGAGCTCTCTCTAATATTCCACTCTGTATTTCAAATTTCCTAGGCTTCACAGCAAGTCCCCAGCCTATGGAAATGGGCAGTTGTTATTTCATTGGCAAAGACTGCACACCCCCAAAGCATTAAGTGACTTTAGATCAGTGGCAATAACGTCTCATTGCCTGAAATTTGCAGAAGACTTTGTCATTGAGTCTTTTACAATTAAGATACACAGCCATGGACCTGTTGTCAGTGAGTTTGTTCAATGACGTGATCACTCCAGTTTATGACAAAATATTTCTAAGACGACAGATGTAATGGTTGATTTCAGGTGCTCCACACAATCCACTGTCTCAACCTTAATTAAAGGATAGACAGTGGTGATTGTGGAGCAATAAAAATATCATCTGGGAACAATCAATGATGACAATCTAAACTTTGATCTTAACACAGAGCAAATTTGTAAAAAGGGACAGTTCATGACTTTCTTTGCAAACTCAATTGTTTTAAAGTGGACAAAACCTTTTTTTTAATGTAAATAATTCCTTTACTGGATCCATTTTTAAATTTGCTTTTACCTGTAGGTTTGGAAATCTCAGCAATAAGAATATAAACTATCTTAAATTTTAAAAAATTACTAGTTAAATTATTGATTCACCGTAGACCTCTATCACTGAAATGTAATGCAAACAGGTTAGTAAGAAAGTCATCTCAGTTCTTTCAGGCAGGTGTCATCCTCTTTTTCTTTGAATTCCACCTTTTGCCATCAGGCTGCAGATTTAGGTTTCCAAAAAGCAACCGGTTTAAGAACTCTTTTATTCCTAGAGCTATAAGCATTTTAAATTCTGTTACTAATAGGGACGCTGCTAAATGTTAAATTCAGTAATATTGTTTTGTGTAGTGTTGAAAGTAATTATTCTTTGTACTAATCTTGTGTGTATGTTTATACAATAAATTGGTTGGCAAATGTTGTATCTTTGATTACCTATTAGATCTCTGTAACAATGTCTTCTGCTTTTGTACTTTACTTTAGAAAATTTCCCTCTGGGATTAAAGTCTACATAACCTGTTTGTACAGACAGCACATTCAGGCAGAAGTTCTGCTGTCATTTCAGTAACTTGTACATTTTGTATATATTATATTCCTTATTACACATCAAATACTACCGTTTCGGCAAACAGATCCTCAGCAGTCAGTACAAGTTGAAATAAGACTTGATAGCAACTACAGTGGAACCTCGGTTGACGACCATAATTCGTTCCAAAACTCTGGTTGTAAACCGAGTTAGTCGTGAACCAAAGCAATTTCCCCCATAGGATTGTATGTAAATACAATTAATCCGTTCCAGACCATACGAACTGTATGTAAATATATTTTTTTTTTTTTAAATTAAGCACAAATATAGTTAGTTACACCATAGAATGCACAGTGTAATAGTAAGCTAATGTAAAAACATTGAATAACACTGACACAAAACACCCAGGCTCCCTGCTCAGCTGCAGGAGCAGGCTCGCGCTCTCTCTCTCTCTCTCTCTCTCTCTCTCCCTCTCTCTCAGCAGCACGCGCTCGCTTGCTCTCTCTCATGTGCAGGCAGGCAGGCACGTGCACACACGCGCAGGCAGGCAGGCACGTCTGACCGAGAACAATGCAACACGTGCGGAAATTATCGGCGCGCACAAACCGAAAGGGAAACTGGCTTGTTCGTATACCGAGTGTGTGGTCGTGAACCGAGGCAAAAGTTTGAACTTTTTGGTCGTGAACCGAGTTGTATGTGTACCGAGACGTTCGTGAACCGAGGTTCCACTGTACTTTAAAAATGCATGTCAAAAGTCTATTTGAATGGCAACAGTGCTCGTGTAGCAATCAATTCGGAACTAGATTGTAGAGCTGGCTCATTGCAAGAAGTCAGTCCAACTAGAGGCAGACGTTGCACACTCCAGCAAATGAACTAACACCGCTAGAACAGGCATTTTACTCAGAAGCCAAACTAAAGGTAACCAGAGAACTGCACACAGATAAAACCAGAATGTAAACTTATTAAACATTTTGAATCTGTAGATAAAATGTATTAAATATTACACAATATTGAAGCTGTATTTGCCAATGATAAAATGCCTTGTACCTTGTGTTTTCAGTCACCATATATCAATGGTAATTACAAATAGAGGAGTTGGAGTTGGAGGTTTTGTGTACTGATTTCACAACCCTTTTCGTTTCTTGCATGCTTGCTTTGCAGCCATTTATCTTTTTTTTTTTTCTTTTTTTTTTTTTTTAAATTCCATGGTTAAGTAATCTTTTATAATAAAAAAAAGCCACCACTTCAAATATATCCGTGTATGCTTGTTCCGTCAAGATAAAATCGATATTGAGTTGAATCAGGGCATTGTAAACTGGAATTGAATCGAATCAGGACATCAGTGCCAGTACCCAGTCCTACTTAAGGAGGTATTACCCTCTGCAGCCAAAAAATAAAAGCACAGTACCACAACTCTGCACACATTGAATTACATACATACTATGTACATTAGGTCACAATTTATATAATGGAGCAAGTGTACCTTATCAATGTATTTTTTTTTTCATAAATGAAAAAAAAAGATTAGGTAATGAAATTTGAAAATTTTTGTCTTAAATGTTGTGGTTAGTGAAGTGTTTCTAAGATATTGTCAATTTGGACAACATTTGGGAAACATTTACCCAAAAGACCAAGTTAATCCTTAATGCCAAAACATAAAAATCAATTGCTGTAACAGTGTTCATTTGCAAATTACCCAATCTGATCATCCATAGTCCACTTTATTTAGTTCAGTTTAGAGAACCTGGAGTCTGTTCCTGTCATGCTGAATTTTGCCAGTTTATACTGCTATTTAAAAGCCTAATTTATACTCGTTTTCAATTTAATTAATGATTACTCCTCTCCAGGTAACAGTTACAAAGTTGACCACAAATTCAGTACTTGCTAATTGTTATACAATAAATACCTGCACTCAATATACAGACTGTTACAAACAAGAACAAGTGCATATATACAAATACATACAGTGGAACCTCAGTTCACGAACGTCTCGGTACACGTACAACTTGGTTTACGACCAAAAAGTTCACCAAACTTCTGCCTCGGTTCACGACCACACACTCTGTATACGAACAAGCCAGTTTCCCTTTCGGTGTGTACATGTTCATTCTCTCCCTGTGCATTTCCTGTGCAGCGAGCGAGCAAGAGAGAGAGAGAGCGCGAAACACACACACACACACACACACACACACA